>NIPM01000038.1:644351-861253 GCA_002738285.1 Holacanthella duospinosa | reverse complement strand
AGATCAAGGTGTCGGGAGTGACGAATGACACATTAGAATATCTATAAAAAAAATCAAAATTTGTCAGCTAACTTCACGTCTATTATTCACTGCTTGTTTGCCGGTTGACTCAAGCCGATTTTGTGAAAGGCGGAGAAAGAAGGCCCGGGTTTATTTGGTGGTCCTTGTATAAGCTTCTGAGTTTAAGGAAAAAAGTATTTGACAAGCTCTCAAGAGTAGTAGTAGTAGTAGTAGTAGTAGTAATACTAGTAAAAAGTGGAAAAACTCCTTGGGCTGCATTTTGCTATTACATTTCTCGTAGTAAATAGATCCAAGATGCTTTTCGTTTTCGTTTCGAAGAAGATTTTCATGGTGGAATTGAGAAAATAAGAAAAAAAACTGAAAGGAAAAGATAAAACTTTCTCTTACTTTCTTATGCCTTTTGGAAATAAACTTTTCTCTCCTTTGAGGGATTATTGGAAATAAGCTACGTGTTGGGAACTGAGAATTTTTATATTACAAAACTCACTAACATCCTAAAAAAAGGATCTAAAAGCATTTTTCATGACCTAGGAGTCACTCATATGACCCTTATAATGTAATAATAAAACGTTGTCACTGAGAGACAACACGGGGTCAATTTGGGAGTTTTAGGGTAAATAAAAACNATAATGTAATAATAAAACGTTGTCACTGAGAGACAACACGGGGTCAATTTGGGAGTTTTAGGGTAAATAAAAACCTTAAAAGATATGTCTTGTTTTTTACTCCTCAAAACAACCAAAGTAATATTTTTCAACAAAATTTAAAAAATAAACTTTTATATACAGGGTGTTCCAAAAACAAGATAACTGGAGAAAGTATTTTCCACTCAAATTGAGTGGAGTTAAAGAAAGTCAGTTATCTTTTTGTTGGAACAGTCTGTATTACATTTAATAATTTTTTTAATTTTTAACCCAACCCAAACATGACAAACGACATCATGAAAAATTTTTGCAGAAACCAAACTTTATTCTTATAATTTACACGAACCAAAACTACTTGTATCTACTCAATATTTCCAAACTTTTTGCTAAACACAGTATACAAATTTCAAATTCTAAACTTTGATTGGACATTACCAAAACAAATAAATACGATTAAATTGATTAAAAAATTTTTAATCGATTTCTTTAATATTGTAACTAAACTTACTAGATGTGGTTATTTGATGTCATATCTTTGAGTTTCATTGAAATTCACTTAAGCATTATGCTACCATACACCCACAAAAACCAAATGGTTAAAGTTAGCCAACCATATTGAACACGACAGGATGTCCTTTGAATGCGTGGGTTTGGACCAATTTTAAACCATCCACTCTTTAATTTGACTCTTTTCTAAGATAGATATAACTTTTTTTTTTCGTCAAATTTCAATGAAAGTAGAGAAAGAATAGAAATAAAAACCTTTCAATAGCTGTACTTAATTGAAGTTTTCTTTGAAATTGAGCCTACTATAGGGTAGGGTGGAGTTAAAAAAAAAAATTTTTTTTTTTCAAAAGCCTTTAATTTGTACAAAAGTAATGGAAATTGGGAGGAAGATAAATAGAAAGTGTTCCATGAAATGAAATAGAGTCTTGCGCGGAAGTTTAAAAATTTCTTTGGTAAATGCTCAACTTCATTTCCTTGCTTTCCTTTTAAAAAAAAAAGTGTGGGGAAGGGGGGATTTTTTGATGAGAAGCCTGAAGAATCTTAAATTCCGCGTCTTAATTGCAGATCCTCTTCCTTGTGTCACCAACATCTTAGAATTCTTTTACTTTCACTTTGAGACGAAGCGCATAGGATGGATTTCTGTTTNGCAGATCCTCTTCCTTGTGTCACCAACATCTTAGAATTCTTTTACTTTCACTTTGAGACGAAGCGCATAGGATGGATTTCTGTTTGTCTTTATCCCACTTCAACAGAACCTTCTGCTTCTATGGATGGTTTCAAAAAAAAAAAAAAAAAAAAAAAAAAAAAAAAAAAAAANATAATGTAATAATAAAACGTTGTCACTGAGAGACAACACGGGGTCAATTTGGGAGTTTTAGGGTAAATAAAAACATTAAAAGATGTCTTGTTTTTTACTCCTCAAAACAACCAAAGTAATATTTTTCGACAAAATTTAAAAAATAAACTTTTATATACAGGGTGTTCCATAAACAAGATAACTGGAGTAAGTATTTTCCACTCAAATTGAGTGGAGTTAAAGAAAGTCAGTTATCTTTTTGTTGGAACAGTCTGTATTACATTTAATAATTTTTTTAATTTTTAACCCAACCCAAACATGACAAACGACATCATGAAAAATTTTTGCAGAAACCAAACTTTATTCTTATAATTTACACGAACCAAAACTACTTGTATCTACTCAATATTTCCAAACTTTTTGCTAAACACAGTATACAAATTTCAAATTCTAAACTTTGATTGGACATTACCAAAACAAATAAATACGACTAATTGATTCAAAAATTTTTAATCGATTTCTTTAATATTGTAACTAAACTTACTAGATGTGGTTATTTGATGTCATATCTTTGAGTTTCATTGAAATTCACTAAAGCATTATGCTACCATACACCCACAAAAACCAAATGGTTAAAGTTAGCCAACCATATTGAACACGACAGGATGTCCTTTGAATGTGTGGGTTTGGACCAATTTTAAACCATCCACTCCTTAATTTGACTCTTTTCTAAGATAGATATAACTTTTTTTTCGTCAAGTTTCAATGAAAGTAGAGAAAGAATAGAAATAAAAACCTTTCAATAGCTGTACTTAATTGAAGTTTTCTTTGAAATTGAGCCTACTATAGGGTAGGCTGGAGTTAAAAAAAAATTTTTTTTTTTTTTTCAAAAGCCTTTAATTTGTACAAAAGTAATGGAAATTGGGAGGAAGATAAATAGAAAGTGTTCCATGAAATGAAATAGAGTCTTGCGCGGAAGTTTAAAAATTTCTTTGGTAAATGCCCAACTTCATTTCCTTGCTTTCCTTTTAAAAAAAAAGTGTGGGGAAGGGGGGATTTTTTGATGAGAAGCCTGAAGAATCTTAAATTCCGCGTCTTAATTGCAGATCCTCTTCCTTGTGTCACCAACATCTTAGAATTCTTTTACTTTCACTTTGAGACGAAGCGCATAGGATGGATTTCTGTTTGTCTTTATCCCACTTCAACAGAACCTTCTGCTTCTATGGATGGTTTCAAAAAAAAAAAAAAAAGAAAAAAAGAAAAAAAAAAGAAACTTTTACCAGTTCCATGGCCACGCGTCAACACTTTTTCTCTTATCCTCTGTCGTCCTCAGAAGACACCGAACGATATCGAAAGGAAAGAAGTGAAAGTGAGATCCAAAAAAAAAAAAAAAAAAAGTATAGAAAACAGAAGCTTCTGTTTCTTCTCATTTACTCTCATTTTCTTCTTCCAAAGTTTTTTTTTTTTTTTTCGCGCCCGCCGCCTTTCATCCTGCTGAAGCGGATTATGTTCAAAGACTAATCTGGATTTAATACTTTCTCTTATAATGGAACACATGGTGTTACTTTCAGTCTCCACTTTACTTTTGTCTATCTTTCCGAAAAGTGGAGAAGAGATGAACTTTTGTTGTCTCTTTGGCCAAGTTTCAGAATCAATAAATCATCCAAAAGTGTCGTAAATTACAGGTCAAAGACTTGGGTTCCTTCATTATAATTTATATAGTGAAGGAGTGAAGAGTAGAACACAAAAGGAAACTGTTGATATGAATATTTTGATAATAAATATGAAAATTAATTTTCTTATCAAAACTTACCGGTTCAATATCACTTCAAAATGATATTTCAATATTGAACGCATTGTGAAAATGAAATCTGGTGGAATTATTCAAAATTATAAAAAAAAAAAAATATCTTTTGTAAAAAATTATTGTTAACATTTTGTTACGTTTTATGAATAGGACATATTTCTGTGAAAATGAATCTCTTTGAAATTTTATTTGTTTTATAAAATTATTATGAAGAGTCATATAATTCAATGGTTGTCTTGGTTATATCGATCCATGAAATAGTTTCTTTTGCTCGTTAATTACTATGAGATGTTTAGTATTCCTTCGGGGTAAAACCATAAGAATTTTCTTATTATTATTCTCTGTAAAACAGTTTAGTAGTAGAAGGGTATTGTAATCGTCATGTCTGCCCGTCGGTCTGGAATCATGATACTTTTAGTATAAATCAAGGATTTTCAAAAATGTTTTTTTTTTTTCATTTATTGGTTATTTCATGGTCTGAATTATAAAACAAGGAAATTACTTGTGGACTTATATCTTTTACTGTAGAAAATACTCGTTTTAATTCAATTAACTTTGTTAAGTAATTTTTTTTTTTCTGGTCATATGAAATTTGTATTATTAAAGAAGATTGAAAAATAGGGTAACACGGGTAAAAAATTAGGTTTATAAGATCAAGGGTCAAAAGTTATGATTTATTGAAAATCAATTTTTCTAATGTGATTCTGAGACGTCTATTCTTTACTGTAGTATCTCAGAATTATATTCCAAAACACTTGATTTTCAATTAATCATAACTTTTTTATCCGTTCATCCTAGAGACATGATTTTTTTATCTTGTTTCCTTATTTTTCCATGTTTTTGTATAAAATAATATCATTTAACCCGAAAAAATTTCACTTAGGGACGTAAACTAGATATTATGTATAAAACAGTGACTTTTTCTCCAAGAAAGTAGACGGATCAAAAGTGACTGCTCTTTGTTTAAGGCAAACTGTTCTAAGATTAGAAGGCACTTACTTTCTCTAGCAAAAGTCATGGGGCCATAAGTCTTTTCCCTATGCCTTATAATGTTGAAAGGGGCTATGTGAGATATTCCTACATTTGATTATACAACATACCAATTTTTTAATAAGAAATTGTTCCATTTCTCTCGGAGCTTAAAAGGTTATGTGTTAAACTTGTTAGCTAAATATATACAGTGCTGGAAAATATTATTAAACTTTTTCTTTTGTGTGTTTCAATTGTTAACAGTTTGAGAAAGTGTATTCAAAAGTAGAATTAGAAGATACAAAAAATTTAATCTCTACGAATATTAGAAGAAAAGTTATGATTTTGTGAGAATTGAAACTTATTGATGTTCTTTTGAGACGATCGTAAGAGATGGTTGTTTGAAAACAATATCAAAATAATTCAATTATTAAAAATCATAACTTTTGTTCTAGTGATCGTAGAAGAGAAATAAATTTTTTTTATCTCGTACCCTACTCTATTTAAATACTCTATTTACAACTGTATACATATAGAAGAAAATAAAATTCCCAAATTTACTGTTCCAGAGTTACAATCCTCTTGAATTATCCAGTATAGTATATAAGATCAACAAATTTTCTTGTAGGCCTTAAAATATTGCAACGGACTGTACATTTAGTTTGTCTTCCGAGTACATATACTTTCATTTGAAACAATAGTTTGAGCAATGTTGCTATAAAGTTTAACAATTTCATTTAACTATAGTTATGCTACAACAAATATTTACCTCATTTACTTACGGTTTCACCGTTATGGTTGTCCAAGCAATATCTAATTTTAAGGTATAATATAATCTCAGATGGTTGCTACGGTTTATTAACTTCATAAAAAATTCAAAAATTGAGGGATAGATCTTTAGAGCTTTTAAGATCACAAACTCTCAAAAAATTTTTGACGCAGTGAGCTATGACTTGAATTCAAAAACCTATAAAAAAATTTAAAAAAGAAATCTCATTTTTCAAACTTGAATGAAGGAAATAGACAATTTACAGCAGAACTTTTAACTAAAAAAAAAAAAAAAAAAAAAAAATTCTTTTAATATTATTATTATTGGCAAACTTTCACCGAGGATTAAGTTGAGGGTAATTAAGTTCAAAAGGGGTTTATAATCATCTGGAATCACCTTTTGAAAAGTTTTTTTTTTTTTTTTTTTTTTGAAAAACCAAAAGCAGTAAAAAAAATCCATGAAAGGGATTTAAAAAATGTATTAACTAAAATATAAAATAATGAAAAAAAAACTTATATTATTACTGTAGACATAATATGAAATTCTACAAGCCACAAATAATAAAATTATAGGAAATGATGCGATTTTTAATCTAACTCGGATTTCCTCACGTTCACTCTCTCCAACTTTTTCTTTTTCGTTCAGAGAAAGTAAAGAAAAAAAATACGGCATATAAAGATTTCTTTTATCTTCCGCTGGTTCTCCTTGGGGGGTGATGAACAAACGGATTTTTGATTACGACTCGAATTATTTCTCATTCTCCATTTTTTTTTCCTATTATAAACTTTCTTCATTTCTTTTGTATATATGGACAAAATTCCTAGACGTCCCATGGCCTGACGGACATGACAGAAAGTCTCTGTGACCACACATAATATATCCCCTCCTAATCTCCACACCATATAAAGACTCACTCACTCTCTCACAACAGAATTTTATACCCGACGAACGTGACTTCATGACCTTTGGACTCGTTCCTTAATCTCGTAGACCCAGTCGGTGATCTGGGATTGGATGATTTTTTTGTACCCCTATAAAATTCATTCCTTAAACCAAATGAGGTTCAGAGTTCTGTGCTTTCTCCTGACATAAAATGGATTATAAAATATATATACACACTCAAATCCCATTTTCATCATCATTCATAATATACTTTTGGAACAATTGAAGAGAGAAACTCAAAAGTCGTTATGGAAATCTCAAGTTTTTAGACACTCCAAAAAAAACTCAGGAAGAAAAGAACCTAGATTTCAATTATGTCTCCACAATAGAGAAATTCATGTCTAATTTCAATTTGGCTTTTATTTTACTCACGTTCGACTTTCTCCCTCACTTGACATAACTCTCACTCCTCTTTTCTCAAACTACCCCCCAAACAATTTATTCATAAACACTCTACTCATAATGGATTTGATAGGGAACGAGAGTAGATTTAATAATTTTTAATTATTAGTATTAAAAACCATTTAAAATTATAAAAGGTTTCAATTTCAGGTCCATTTGAACAGATTACTAACCGCGGACAATTGGGATGAAAGGGTTGATATGATTTTTATTTCCACTTCTCTGTCCATTTGAAAATTTAAGTATAAAAAATTTTTTTTTTTTTTTTGGGAAGATTTTTTTCTTCTTTTCTCTTTGAAATTGTAATTCTTAACCAATAAGAAAGGAGTTTGGTAGTGATTGGAAGGAAGCCAAAGGAGAAAGTAGGTTCCTCATTGGTGTCTTTACTCCAAGGATAAATACAAGAGAATTGAAAGTGAAAGGAAATTGAAAGAAAAAGAGCATTTGGACACATATGGAATACATGATGATTTGGAATCCAAAGTCCCAGTAGCCATGTTTTCAATTCCATTGCATTTCGTCTTATTAACCCCAAGAGCCCTTCATTTTCCTTCCACTTTATCCATTTTTTAGACTTTTTTTTTTATATATTTTTTTTATATATTTTATACATTCAAAATTTTTTTTGATGACCTCACTCTTCTATTTTCTAGGTAACTCAAGTCGCTTAATTCAAATTCATTTTTACAGTGAATGCTTGAGGCTATGGTTAAATCATGTTCTTGATATGACACCACAAACA
Source organism: Holacanthella duospinosa (assembly GCA_002738285.1). Classification (NCBI taxonomy): domain Eukaryota; kingdom Metazoa; phylum Arthropoda; class Collembola; order Poduromorpha; family Neanuridae; genus Holacanthella; species Holacanthella duospinosa. The sequence goes on along the minus strand of NIPM01000038.1, from coordinate 853,654 downwards.
ATTTCTCAGTGAGTTATGAATAGAGTTAGACATCTAGAGCACGTGTTTTTTTTTAGTATCGGGGGCCTTATATTGTTTGAGGGTTGGAGTAAGGGCTAGAAAGTTGTTCAATCAGTCGATTCATGAGTCCTCTTATTCCCAAAAGACATGTCGTTTTGTGAAAACGTACTGCTGATTGTATTGTTTCTCTTAAATCTTCTGCCTCATTGGTCTAAATGACATTGTTAGTCTCTCTATTTCCACAACTACACCGCTGTCTATTCCATCCTGGCCTATACTTTGAGTCTATTTACGATCCTAATGAATTTGAAAATGAGAATGAGATCTATTGAACAAAAACATAAATTTTTTTTTTTTTTGGAATTTGTCCAAATTTGACCATGATCTCATTCAGTTAGTAAGAATTGAAATATACAGGGAGTATTATCCCCATAGTTTCTAATAATAAAAACTTACATTAGTACAAAAAAAAAATTTTTTTTTTTAATTCCTACTTAGAAATAAATTTTGAGTCATCCTAGAGAAAGTCTATGAAACTTATGTCAAAAAAACGAGTAGAGATTTGAGCTACTACTATAAAAAGTAATAGTACAATTAAGGGGACTCGAAATCATGTCTTTATGTATCAACTTTCTTTATTTTTTCAAGATGAGGTTATTCATACTATATACCCTTAGAGACGACATATGTTTCAACTACAACCAATTTTTACCAAAAAAAAAAAAAAAATTATAGAAAGATATTCAAAATTTAATGAGTAATAAGAGCTTCTTCAAAAGATATAAATAATAAAGGAAAGTATCTCCTCTAATTCCCAAAAGTGTTTTTGAAGGGGAGAGAAGAACTGAGAGACGACTGAGACTGCACTCAGAGGGTTAGGTATAGAATGTAAACTATGTAACTTAGTCTAGTAAGTTTTGGTGAAAGTCCAGCGGTTTTTTACAATTTCCGTTACTACTACGCAAAAGTGGTTTCTGTTTCATAGTCTTTGGTTGAAAAAAAAAAGACGAAAAAAGGTAATGCAGTGGTGAATATTTTGTTCCCAAGTAACGTCCGGGTGGTAAATCAAAGACGGATTTGGAGATAACAAAGAGAAGCAGAGAGTGATATATGATTCCTTCGCCTTGTTAAAATTGTACATGGTTGATGGGATGGGTAGTAGAAAGAAAAAAAAAAGTAGACTGAGATGTGCCCTGTATGTATATAAGAAGTGGTGGGTGAGTGCGGGGGTGGGGGTGGGGGATGGAAAGTATAAAATTTGTGGAAAGAAGAGAGAAAAGGAAGTGTAAATGGAGTCACGTTGAGTTTGAGTTCCACTTTCTCTGTTTTTTTTTTCTTCTTTGTGTCGGACGATGATAAATAAGGAACCTACTACTTCAAGTTTTTGGTATAGACTGTACTTTTTCCTAAAAAATAAAATATCCTTTTACTTTCAACAAATGAGATGTTTGGAGGAGTGGTACGTAAAAGCTTAAATCTATTATACCATTTCACCATAACAGAATCCTTAACTTTCTCTTTGGTAAGACAAAAAAAAAAGGAGAGAGAAAGTGGAGGGACCCTTGGAGTGAAAATAGAGGCTAAGACTGGAGTTATAAAGACCGCATGAAGACTTTCTCATTTTCGTTTTTCTCTCTCTCTCTTTCTCTCTAGTTACAATGTTGGAGTGTAGTTGGGAGGTTGGAGTATACATGTTCATGACATGACATGGTGTGCTCTCTCCGACCATTAGACAGGGATATATGTGGGAAAACGGAAATGTAATGGTGACTCTGTGACTTGACTTCCTTTCCTTTAACATATCTACCCACATTCTATCTAACTATGTTTAAAATTGCTTAACTCTTCCTCTGAGAGAAAGACTCTAGCGAGAGACTTTTTTTTTTTTTTTTTTTACAAATCTATGAGATCACGAAGTCGTCTGATTTTTTAGATTAACAACTCACCAGGCTCACCATGCTTCCACACGTAACGTCTCTNTCTACCCACATTCTATCTAACTATGTTTAAAATTGCTTAACTCTTCCTCTGAGAGAAAGACTCTAGCGAGAGACCTTTTTTTTTTTTTTTTTACAAATCTATAAGATCACGAAGTCGTCTGATTTTTTAGATTAACAACTCACCAGGCTCACCATGCTTCCACACGTAACGTCTCTNGAGATCACGAAGTCGTCTGATTTTTTAGATTAACAACTCACCAGGCTCACCATGCTTCCACACGTAACGTCTCTGACATAACATTATCATTAATTGTAACAACTCACTGTGGAAGATAAATCAAAGAAAGTTTTCTACTTTTCTAACGTTGACAAATCATTTTTATTCAAAATGTTTCTTTAGGTATTGTTTTTTTTTTGTATAGGAGTTTTCAAAACGATGAAATGGTTTTTTTTTTGTGCTTTCACCGGTTTTTAACAAAACTGGATAAAGGGAGCTAATGCACTTACTTGATTATTATAAGAACAGAGAGGTTAGCCTACTTTTTTTTGGCTCAATTTTTAACGAAAAATAAAAAAGAGTAGTATAATGTTTCCTACTATACATATCCTCCTGTACAAAATTTAGTAGATATGAAGGAGGTGAGATTTATGAGTTAAAATGAAATGAGATAAGGGGTTTTCAACCCCCTAATTTTTTATATATGCATTTTACAAGACTTTCTTCATGTGTAAAAGAATGATGGCCAGTAGGATTGTAATTTTTCGAATCACTTCTAAATTTCAAAGACTCATTTCATTTATAATAGTTGGTGTAAGTGAATTAAGGAAAGCAGTCCAATTTTCTAGCCATTTCTACAGTATGATTGAGTTAAAAGAATATTNTGGTGTAAGTGAATTAAGGAAAGCAGTCCAATTTTCTAGCCATTTCTACAGTATGATTGAGTTAAAAGAATATTAAATATCTCTGTTTTCGGTAAAAGTGAGTCAAATTTATTAGAAGGAAAATAAAAAATTGAAGTTTTCTTACAATATTAAGTAGTATATGGTTTTTAAAACCACTTGGTGTTTTGTGGGAAAACTTTACTCTCCCTACACTTTTAAGTTTTTGAGTTGAAACTTTGGAAAAGTTTGACTTTTGGTAATAATGCAGAAAAACATAGCTTTTTTTTTAAGATCATTCTGTATCATTTCTTTAGGGTGTAAGTACAGGGTGTCTAAAATTTAAAGACACGAGAATATCTTAATTTTTATATCAGGTACTCATTAATATGATTTTATTATCTATCCTCTCAGCATTTCATGTGTTCTCCTTATGACTAATTAAAATGAAAAAGTTTGAACTACCTACTCCTAACTTTACATTTAAAAAATGAAATAAGTAATACCCTAAATGCTCCAATGCAACTCGCAACCTCTATTTTTATTTTCGCTTTTCAAATACCAGACCCTCTATTAAACTAGAAACATGTTAGTATTGGAGNCGCTTTTCAAATACCAGACCCTCTATTAAACTAGAAACATGTTAGTATTGGAGACCGGTCACTATTTAAACATTGAACCAAGCAAAGTATCTAATTACAGCGTTTAATAATTACAAAATTTTGAATGTCGACGTTTTTCAGATTTTTCGATAGTGGAACTTATTTCGTCAGTTTAATCAAAATTAATTACTATGACATACTACTCATTGACACANTGGTGTAAGTGAATTAAGGAAAGCAGTCCAATTTTCTAGCCATTTCTACAGTATGATTGAGTTAAAAGAATATTCAATATCTCTGTTTTCGTTAAAAGTGAGTCAAATTTATTAGAAGGAAAATAAAAAATTGAAGTTTTCTTACAACATTAAGTAGTATATGGTTTTTAAAACCACTTGGTGTTTTGTGGGAAAACTTTACTCTCCCTACACTTTTAAGTTTTTGAGTTGAAACTTTGGAAAAGTTTGACTTTTGGTAATAATGCAGAAAAACATAGCTTTTTTTTTAAGATCATTCTGTATCATTTCTTTAGGGTGTAAGTACAGGGTGTCTAAAATTTAAAGACACGAGAATATCTAAATTTTTATATGAGGTACTCATTAATATGATTTTATTATCTATCCTCTCAGCATTTCATGTGTTCTCCTTATGACTAATTAAAATGAAAAAGTTTGAACTACCTACTCCTAACTGTACATTTAAAAAATGAAATAAGTAATACCCTAAATGCTCCAATGCAACTCGCAACCTCTATTTTTATTTTCACTTTTCAAATACCAGACCCTCTATTAAACTAGAAACATGTTAGTATTAGAGACCGGTCACTATTTAAACATTGAACCAAGCAAAGTATCTAATTACAGCGTTTAATAATTGCAAAATTTTGAATGTCGACGTTTTTCACATTTTTCGATAGTGGAACTTATTTCGTCAGTTTAATCAAAATTAATTACTATGACATACTACTCATTGACACANCATTTTTCGATAGTGGAACTTATTTCGTCAGTTTAATCAAAATTAATTACTATGACATACTACTCATTGACACAGTAAATCGAAACAAACAAACCAATCATAACTCTGCTCTTGAAAGAACCTTTCAAAGTTCACCCAGGCACTATTAGACCCCGGCTTCTATTTGACTATATTCCTCTATAATCTATAAAATTTGTAGAATAAAATTTTTTAATTGTGTACTCAGTAGTTAACAACAACGAATAAAGAGTAGTAGTATTATTAAAAAATTATCTAATGAGACGAGATGAATGAAAAATTTAAGCTAACACCGTCTTCTCCCAAGCAAAAAAAAAAATTTTTTTTTTNCTAATGAGACGAGATGAATGAAAAATTTAAGCTAACACCGTCTTCTCCCAAGCAAAAAAAAAAATTTTTTTTTTGCAAACTCTTGCAAAGTCAACTAAAATGTATACAAAGTCTTTTGTTTTTGTTGACATGTGCTGACATAACCCATGATGTTGTAAATCATCTCTCCAATTAAGAACTTTACTATCCAGAATGATGTTATGAGAAGGGAGAGTGTGTAATGAGTTTTTTCGTTTATTTTCTGTTGTCAGGTTCAGTGGGAGAGTCTTCTTCGGATGACATGTCAACAACGACGACTTCTTCCTCATCAGTGACTCCGTTGTTTCTAAATCTAAGTCTATTTGCCTCATTAGTAAAAAAGAATCATAGTTCTTTGGAAAATACCAAAGGGTCAACATCAATCGAACCCAACTCATCTCTAGTGAGTGAGATGGAGAGGTCGTTGGAGAACTTCCTTTCGGGCAATCGTTCCTTCGTCACGGCACAAGTCAACAGTAATGCTCTAATTCCTTGTCTCCTCAAAACCTCTGGCGATGGAGTTACCGTGAGTATACGTCTTTCATCATTAGCACTCAATCTAATTACCTAATTTACAAGACTTAACTCTCATTTCATCAACCACCTTTTGTCTTAGATACACAACTTTTTAGCATAATGAATATAAANTACAAGACTTAACTCTCATTTCATCAACCACCTTTTGTCTTAGATACACAACTTTTTAGCATAATGAATATAAAATAAGGAGACTCTGTCTGGCATGCTCGAGCATCTATAAATTAAATTATAATTACAGCCTCAGGAGACTCAAANAAATAAGGAGACTCTGTCTGGCATGCTCGAGCATCTATAAATTAAATTATAATTACAGCCTCAGGAGACTCAAATAAGAGAGAGAGAAAGCGTAACTTCACGTGTTGCTTACATTGTCAATAAGGTGTTTTGTCATTAAGAATATATTTTATAATATAATTTAATTTGAGTCCATTTCAGGGGTTTCAAACATAAGTTTGAACCCTTGAAACTTATGTAACTAAGAATGTATGAGTATATTTGGGAATAAGATTGAGCACCATATTCTATACCATATCTTTACCAAAGAAAATAAATATATAAAAATGTATTAAAGAAAATTAACCTAGAACACCCTGTACATTTTAGTACAGTGATGTAGTATTTATTTTTTATTTCTAAAAAATTTTAAACGGTCGTAAAATTCTCTTACTACTAGAGAAAAAAGTTAGGTCTAGACCAAGTCCTGTTTGTAAGTCTTTTTATTCTAATAAATCAGGTTAGAAAGTCCTTATTTCTAATTTATCAAACTTAAAACACAATTTTTCTGTCAGAATGGGATCTTTTTATGAGCCAGAACTTAATAGAGACCCTCCTCTTGGCTTAGAAACAACAAGCGTTGCATTACGGTAACTACATAAGATTTGAACTAAAGTATTCCAACTTTCACCACCTTGCCTCCTGGTTATGAAACTTATTAAAGTCAACTAAGAGAGAAGACGCTTTCTCTCCACCAATGAGAAGAGAGGAAAGGGAAAAATGTAATGAGTCAAAACCTCAAATGGCCATAAAAACGTCAAATCTAACACTTAGCATCGATTAGATGATGAAAATGCCCTTTAGCGCTAGAAGACTCTGTAATAAGCTCAGTCCTAATGCTTTTTTTTAAGAGAGAAAATGACACTTTTACTTCTTTCAAGAATCGTCTTTCATCACAAAATATACTACTTTTCAACCAGATTCACTTATATCCTAAAAGCCATTTCAAAAAAAAAAAAAAATTTTTTTTTTTACACATTTTTTTTTCTTAAGGTAATTTTTTTTTTCTTATATGATTTCTTCTACAAATAAATGCATTTGAATTTCTAACGCATGAAACTGAGAGGTTGCAAATATGAAATATTTTCTCACTTTCTACATTTACATTTTTCTCATTTGTAATGTCTGTCTATCAGGGAGAGAGTCAAACGAACTGAAAAATAAATCAAGACACTCGAAGATTTTTTGTGTATATTTTAACTCTCTTTCTACCTAAACTTAAATTGGAAATGGAAATGGATTATTTTATAGTCAAGATACTATTTGATTCTTTTATCTCAAATAAAAACTCCATCATAAATGTACTGTCTTCTTTATTACTTCCAGACTACTTTTGTAGAAAGAGAGTATTGTAATCGGTGAAACTGTCCGTCTGTCTGTTAGCAGTCACATTGTTAAAACTGAATCTGTATCATGACTCATATGACTCAGACATATTATTACCAGTATGTCACATCAGCTACTTATGGCTTTATCTCTCACTTTTTTGTTTCTGACACGTTTTACAATGTAGTTAACCTTTTTTGTACCCTCTTTCTCTACTTTCATTGTAACTCCTCCCAATTTCTTCTGATGGTTGGAATAGAGTGAGACAAGTTGCACGAAACTAGCATTTATTTCTAAAATTTCCTTTTTTAATTGAATGAGTGGCCTGAGTGAAAAANACTCATATGACTCAGACATATTATTACCAGTATGTCACATCAGCTACTTATGGCTTTATCTCTCACTTTTTTGTATCTGACACGTTTTACAATGCAGTTAACCTTTTTTGTACCCTCTTTCTCTACTTTCATTGTAACTCCTCCCAATTTCTTCTGATGGTTGGAATAGAGTGGGACAAGTTGCACGAAACTAGCATTTATTTCTAAAATTTCCTTTTTTAATTGAATGAGTGGCCTGAGTGAAAAANGGACAAGTTGCACGAAACTAGCATTTATTTCTAAAATTTCCTTTTTTAATTGAATGAGTGGCCTGAGTGAAAAAATTACTCATGCGACGTTTTCACAAGCAACCTCCCACTCATTACTTCCATAGAGCTGCCCAAACCTTAATTCTCAGAACCGAACTCTTGTGAATAACTACTTTTCTAACTTTTCATTCTCTTCGTTTATTTCAATTTTTGTTGGTATTCAAGCTAGATTAATTATTTTAAATTAGTTTTTCTGCTTCATCAAGAGCTGGAAGGATGAATGAGCCAAATAAAATTTGGTTAAATTGAGGCACTTATAATTTCTTTAAATACTTTATGGTAACAGATTGTAAATTTTTAAGTAAAGTCTCGATATGACATGAAAAAATGACATCATATGACGTCATGGTCAACGGTGCTTCCAACGGTGCAAAACTAGATAAACCACACTGTATATGTTTTTTACACTATACTACGAATTGTTTTTGAAATCTTGCTAACGAACAAAAGTACTAAATCTCTTGGGTTGTATTTATTATTCGGTTAAACGGAATTTCATGACGGTCCAAAGAAATATTTTTTTAAATTTTCAAATTTTAGAAAGAAAGAAAATCTTAGGAAGATTCGTCTCGTTAAGATTAATTTTCAAATTGTTTCATCAATTTTTAGTCCAAAAGGGTTAATGGTCTGAACTATTTTCTCAATTTTTGTGAACCTTTACCAAGATTCTTATTATTTAGTAACATTTTCGCAATATTTTTGTAAGAATTTAAGAAAGTATTTCAGTGACTTTAGGAAGAAAGAAGATTCATTTATTTAGTATTTATACAAGTTATAGATTATAGATACTTTGAACTACTTTTGGTTTCGAGTTATTCTTTAGTCTACGGGTGGATTTACTGTTGACATAATTTATTTCAAGCTCTGCGAAATTTCTTTTGAGTATATCAACTTTTTAATGCCAAATTGCAAAAACGGAAGTCATGGAGAAGGAAATTCTAATTTTCATTCTAATGCATTTATGCATTTTCCTCTCAAAATTTCTATTGAAATTGAAAATTATTGTCATTCATGATGAAAACAGGAGAGAAAAAAAGTTGAAGGAATATTTATAATATAATATTATTATTTGAATCTTCTTTCCATAGAACTTGAGAAAATTAAATTTAAAATACATTGTATTTTCAATCTCAACCCTAAGCATCTTAGGATGGTTTCTCAAAATTTGATTTGATTTCTAGTTGATTTTATGAGAAAATTACAAACCGTATTATGACTTACCAAATCATTCATTATAATCATTCAGGTTCTAAAAAAATGTAATCTCACACTATTCTCACTATTTGAAATTATTAACATGATTTTACTAGTTCTGTCGATTCAAAAAAAAAATAATTATTTTTTTTTNTTCTCACTATTTGAAATTATTAACATGATTTTACTAGTTCTGTCGATTCAAAAAAAAAATAATTATTTTTTTTTGCACTGAACAAAACTGTATTGATCCCTTCTGTCCAAATAAATTCATTCACAAAAAAAAATTTTTTTTTTCGATTTTAGAAATATTTTGAATGTGATGGAACCGTTTAGATGAATCTCATGTCGACGTGCATTTCGTAACTATTCAATGGAACGACAAGTTCAATTTTATGAAGAATGAATAGAATGTGTGATACGATTCTTATTTATTTTCTCAACAGGATGAACAAATTTTTTGAATCTCTTCCTCCGCCAACTTTTTCTCCAAAACTTACAAAATTGACAAAAATACATAAATTCAAAAATAGTTAAGTCAGCACACTCGATTTTTTTCCCGTTCTATAACTTTCTTTTTAATTTGAGAATGACTGATGAAATGTAAGTCAAATTCTACATTAGAATTATATTTGAAATTTGGTAATGTTCAATAGTTTATTGCCCCTAGCTGTTTTTAGAGAAAATGGTTTTGATTAGTATCCAAAAGTTTGGTTACTTCTTTCTAAATTTGTAAGTTAGTTTCTAATTATTGATGAAAGTTGTCTCATTTTACTTATATACCTTATCCATAATACTTAAAACTTTCTTTTGAATTACCTCTTCTAGTTAGACTTATACTTTGTAAAACTATTAGGTTAGGAATTCTTTGATTAATTATACAGTGCTGCAAAAATTTTTTAAATAGCAAGAAATTATTTTGGGTCTTACTTACTCTTTGATGGAGAAAGTCATATGTTTAATTGTATTTTTTATACAGTAGGTTATTTATTTTTACTCCAAATATTATCATCTTTGTTTTTTATAAAAAACGATTGAAAAGTAGGTGGTTAAAAAAATTAGCTCAATAGTGTCAAACTTTCAAGAGCTATATGATTTATTAAAAGTCAAGTTTCAGAATTAAGTTCCAAAAACTTGAGTGTCAATAAATCATGACTTGATCCTAATGACTTGATTAAAAAAAAACTCTCTACTCTTCTATGTTCTTTTGTAAAAAAAAATTATTTGGAGCAAAAAAAAATTTTTTTACCTACTCTAAAAATAAAGTAATCATATCAAATTATAAGACAGGATTTTCTCCAGTAAAGAGTAAGTACCAAAAGTAATTTCTCACCTACTTAAACAAAATATCTTTCTACTTTTAAATATTTTTTCATAAAAGAAAAATATATTTGGAATGAAAAAAAAATTTACTTACTCTAAAAATAAAGTTGTATAGAAAATTATAAAACATAAGTTTCTTCAGATAAGAATATAGTCCAGAAGTAACTTCAAGCTTTTTTAATTCAACTTCTTCCCCACTGTACTTAAATATTCCCAAAAAAATGTAACCAAAAAAAAAAGGAAGTATATAAAAACTAGAAACACCCTGTATTTTTGGTCCATGAAAATTTTCCTCTCATTCTGTAGACATAGTGGGATTGGTATAAAAAAAAACGAATTACTCAGCAGGTGTAAAAATTCACCAACCGAAATGGAAAATGAAAAGGGAATCAAATAAAGAAATCAAATCGAAATCTAACGCTTATGCGTCTGTGAAAAGAAGTCGATTTCAGCTTGTTTCCTTACTTTCAAAATCGAATCAACAAAAAAAAAAAAAAAAAAAAATTTTTTTTCTCTTCTCTCTAGGCACACAAGGAGAGAAAAAGTAGACTTTCTCCCAACGGAAATACCACTAGGAAAATATTATATCAACCACTTCATTATTACTTTTACTGCAACATCAAAATACTCTCTATAAGTTCCAACTAGCAAGTTAAACATTAAAGATTTTATTTTCTCAAAATATTCATTCATATTTAATAAAAATATATATTGTTTCACTTATGTCCTTATGTATAATTTCTCTCGTGTCTGAATTCATTAGAGTAGAAATGAGAGGTCGTTAGTTTCCACTTTTCTCCAAAGGACTTGTGTTCGTGTGGGAGAAAGTTATTTCCCAAGAATCGCATTACAGATAATCGAAAGAACAGACATGACGACATTTTGGAAAATCTTTCTCTTGTCTTGTTTTTTTTTTTTTTTTTTTTTTTTAAAGGAAACTGACTCTGTCTGGAGTGGTTAAGAAAAGAAAGCACGGAACAATATCCGGAGGGANTGGTTAAGAAAAGAAAGCACGGAACAATATCCGGAGGGACGAGTTGTTCCAATTTCCTTTATTTTTTCAAACAATGTTCTCAGACAGTGTCAGATAACAGATACGCACATTTCCACTTCCAGTGAGAGAAAATTGTGAGAAGAGCTCAAAAGCACCGACGGCACAAATTAGATACAGCTTTTTCTATTGTCCACTTAACACCAAAGCTTTTCTTCTGATTTTGAGCTCGTCTCTATCCTTTCTTCACATATTTTCACTCTTTTTTCTTCCCCCCCCCCCCCCCNTTCATTTTCTTTAAAATGTCACCGGCAAAGTGGAGCTCAGAGTTTTTTTTTTTTCATGTTTTTATAATGTTTTCTTCAAAGAATCACTTCCTTTGGTGGAGACTCCTTTCCGCTCTTGTTTTTTTTGTCCCTGTTACTATAAGTATGATATCAAAGTGTATGTAAAGAGCATACTTGAATATGAATGAATGTGTGGATATAGTAGTAGTCATTTTCATACCATATGGTACTTGTCATATTTCATAAGAGTAAGTAGAGATATGTAAATGGATATAAGAAGGATTTAATTTTAAGCGTTGATCACTTTCACTTTCTACTTGATATTCCATTGAGTCCATGTGCGACACGCGTAACACATGCGGTCTTTGTTTGTATGAGACTTTGATGTCAAATGTAGGTTAACAGCTTTTCTGCGAAAATTTATATTATTAAAACTAAAAACACAGGCCAGACTTACTTTCATGAAATTTAATGATTAAATTAAAACTTTTTACTAGAGAATACCATCGAATACAGACAGTAGCTAATGTACTACCTATTATCTAGTAAGAAAATAAACAGTTTTACACACAGTGACATCTTTACCGGTAATTCACTTATCATTGACACGTGAGTTACGATGAGAAGAGGGTTATTGAATTTCTTTAAGATTGGCTCAAATTATGATGTATGATGTTCAGTGTGGTTCATATTTTGTCACTAAAAATGGTGAACTTGCACTTAGCAGACATGTGTTGGTGATATTCATAAATTTATTTCTCAACTTTTGCAGGTGTTTTTTTTCTACTCTTGGAAAAATAAAAAATTTTTTTTAATAACTGTAACCATCTAAAAGACTTGCCTAGCGAGAAAATTAAATCAAAAACTTTTTTTTTTTAATTTTTTGAAATTGTAAAGCATGAAATAATTTATGAGATTTAATTTAAAATTTTTAGATTCAAGCCTTGAGATTGTAAAAAAAACGTTGAAAAGATGTATCTAGTAAACTCTTTAGGGACTTATTAGTTTAGAAAAAAAAAATTTAGCCCCCTCCCCCCCCCNCCCCCCCTCTGAGGACACGTGTTTGAGGTTATTTATGTTAGAAAATTATGTTTCGGTAAAAATTAAAGTTTTTTGAAATTGTGAAAATCACTTGCTGATATCTCCTTTTTAATCATAATTTTCTATGTCGTGGCTTGCCTATAACAACCAACAAACTGTAGAAACGGTAAAAAACACCCGCAGGTTTAACAATACTTAAAATAATTTTAATACTTATTAGGGTGATTAAATTTATAGATGAGGTGTTGGAGGTTATAAGGTGGTAAGCACATGGAGTAATTATCGCAGTTGAACTGCAAAATAGCACAAATGTATGTGGTACATGTAACCACGTGCAAATAAATCATCCGAAATAATGAATGCAGAAATTATTGTATAAACCAAACCAATTGTATAGCACTATAGATTATGGATAGCCTAGATTACCAACCTCAGTCATAAATTTATATTTATTTTATCTTGTTATCTTACAAATTGATTTATACATAATGGGAAGAGTGAGGTGGGTGATCTAGGGTATCCACGTCTCCGACTAAAAAACTCACTTTTTATACAGAGGGTTATTTAAGTCTGGTTGTTAAGGTTGTTAGATTGTTAGGTTGTTAGGTTGAGTGTGGGTCGGTGGTGCTGCCATCAAGTATATTACTTTAGAACTAAAAATTTTGCACAGAATTTTTGCGGCTAACAACTCTAACGGTTACTGGTACTCTCAAAATTAGTAATACTTTAAGCAACTGAATTACGTTTCGTTTTACTAAAGTACTCTCACCTTTACATTCTACTTTCTCTGCCTTACTTTAGTAAACTAAACTGTGTTATACTTGCATAATTATAAGTGATGAAAATGGCTCGGGATTTGTTGAGACATACTGTACATCATACTAATAGTAACAAACCTTCATAATTACAATATCCTAGTGAATGTTGGAAGAAAAGAGGATTTAAAAAGCTTACTCCTCTAATAAAAGTGTCCAGAATAATTTGTATACGGAACTTACTAGAAGTAATGTTAAATTTCTAAGGTATAAGTGTCATGTTCACAAATTTCATTTAGCCAGCCTAACTTCCTTTAGCACTTTATTTGTGCTCAGTTTATTTGTGCTAATTAATTGGAAGAAATTGTAAAAATGTAATGTAATCAAAAAATAATAATTTTTTAAATTCTTTCTTTTTTAGGTATCCTGGATTCGACGAGAAGAGAAAAATGGAAGCTATCATTTGTTAACTGTTGGTACACAAACGTACAGTAGTGACANTCACAAATTTCATTTAGCCAGCCTAACTTCCTTTAGCACTTTATTTGTGCTCAGTTTATTTGTGCTAATTAATTAGAAGAAATTGTAAAAATGTAATGTAATCAAAAAATAATAATTTTTTAAATTCTTTCTTTTTTAGGTATCTTGGATTCGACGAGAAGAGAAAAATGGAAGCTATCATTTGTTAACTGTTGGTACACAAACGTACAGTAGTGACANTTGGATTCGACGAGAAGAGAAAAATGGAAGCTATCATTTGTTAACTGTTGGTACACAAACGTACAGTAGTGACAATCGGTTCCAAGTCATTCATTCACAAAGTCCAGAAGTAAGTGAAAGTGTTACTTTCTCTATTTCATACAAACAACAAAAGATTAGGAAAAGTTTAGACTTTTGTTCTTCCTCTAAAACTTATTGTTTGACTAAGAAACATCCTTACGAAATATAACTTTTGGCCTTTCTGCTCTCTCCAACCATTTATTTGCATAAAGAAAAACATTTTGGAAATATTTAAGTTTCTCTGTTCCTATTTGTTTATAAATTAATAACCATATAAATACGGTTCCAGTGGTTTACCAACTTTCCCAAAGGCTTATAAACTTTTCAAAACCAAACCAGACGTTTGTTTTTGTCATTAAATAACTTCCACAACAGTCATACATACAACTGGATTCAAAGAGATTCTCCCAAAACTCTGTATTACTTTCACAAACTCTTGGATTTTAATTCCTCTACTTTATCCATAATAGAATGTTGTTTATAATTTCATTTTGATATCTTAATTTTATATATTCTTCATAAATTTACTACAAATGGAACCCAAAAATGTTATTCCAACTTTTAGTTTTCAATTACTAAATTAGTACGTACAAAAAGTTACTATACACTACTACAATAATTTTTACGGTCGCATTCCATTAGAGTCATATCTTTGCTATATACTACCCAAACTGCAAAAAAAAAATGCAAATTTGGTAGTCAATGTGTTAAGAATGTGTTAAGAATGTGCTATCCAAAATCCCAAGTTGATGGGTTAAAAACTATAGGAGTACGATAAGGGAAAATTTAATTATGTCCGGAAATTATTATCGTTACTAATTATTTTCAGTAGGAGCAGTCTAACAAATTTGTTAAAGCCTACTAAAAAGTCTAATAATACCTCTTGATGCTAATTCGAAGGAAACAGTAGTGATGTTTTCTCTTTCGTGTAAAAAAANAAAAAGTCTAATAATACCTCTTGATGCTAATTCGAAGGAAACAGTAGTGATGTTTTCTCTTTCGTGTAAAAAAAATTTTTTTTTTATTAAGAAAAAGCGTTCTAAATTCTAGGTTGCGGAAATGTTAAATAGAGAAAGAAANTAAAAAAATTTTTTTTTTATTAAGAAAAAGCGTTCTAAATTCTAGGTTGCGGAAATGTTAAATAGAGAAAGAAATTTTAATCTGGCCAAGTTCCATGTTATCAATTAACCTAAAGGAAGATAGTTTTAGTTTTGTATGTATAGTATAGTCTCTCTGAGAGTCAATGAGTCTTACTTTTCTTTAGATATACAACCAAAAGCGTTTGAATACATGAATGAATTAGAATAAAAGAGAGATACAGAGAGAAAGAAAGTTTAAATTAAGTGTGACAGCCCAAGAAATTAGCATCCAGTTCTCAAAACCTTAGACTTTCTCTTCAATTCTTTATATAGTACAGACTGTCTAAAGTCAACAGAAACGCACATACAAATTTATAAACTTTCTTCTAACAAAAAAGTCCATAAGTTTTCAAACTTGTCGTGGTGGTCACATGAGTGAGACTCTCTTTAAAGATCAAGAGAGAGACTCAAAGGATCTCTCATTGAACAGAATGTCACATTCGTTACACAGAGACGGTTGTGGGACCCTTGAGTCTTCAACTTTACAAAATTTTCAAAACTATCTAGATATTTATATCTTGTACTAGATTTACATATAGTGATACTCATTATAAAATTTAAGCCAAAAAAAAATTGTTTACCTTCAAATCAACACTTTTTCAGAGTTTTCAAAACTGACTTTCTCCAAAATGAAAGTAGAACCAATGGAATCCGCGTACCTGTAAACCCTATAGACCAATCAACTCGACATATACCACTGATCTTTGCAGCCATGCCTTTCCAAGCGATAAGCTTTTCAGGTCATTGTTTTTTTTCCTATAATGCTCCGCGCGATAAGATTTTTTAGACCATCACTCAATCAGGTCAATATTGTCAGGTGATTTCATTTTCGAGATTGCTAATTTTGAATAAATTTCAAAAAAATCTTGGGCGTGATGACGAATTTTTCCCATCACTCGAGATATTATGGAAGTGGAAGCGGTTTTGCTTTGATGTCCAAAATGTCGAGTTATGGGTAGTAACCTATAGCAACCGCAAAAACAAAAATATAGATTGATAGGTTGAGATGGCTGCATAGACGCTTAGATAAATGGATAGCTGGATAGATGGATCTATAGATAGATGAATAGATGGATGGATAGATAGATGTTTAGTTGTATCTAGTACAGGGTGAACCAACTTAATCCGGGTTTTCTTTCTTCGCCTTTCACCAAAAACGGCTTGGGACAGGCGATAGACAATAGTAAATGATGGAAGTGAAGTTAATTTTATTGTAATCACTATAAAATATCTGTTCCGATGCAAAGCAATGGAGCAAAGCAGAGAGACAGAGAGAGGAGGGGTCGGCAGGTTCTCTGTTGAGTCAGGTGGAATAGATGCCAAGGGATCGTACCCCATTCCTCTAGTTGCTCATTTCTCTCAACTACCCATCTTTCAGCATTACAGAATGGCGTTTGTTTAAATAAATTAACTTTGCATAGGAATGTTTTCTCAAACACACGCTAACTTCATTCCTTACAACTTTTGTATTTCTCGTTCTTTATTTGCTGTCTTAAATTTTTTTTCGTGAGAGCGACTTTCTACGGCCCGGATTAAGTTGGTTCACCCTGTATTACTAGCACTTAGTAACGAAATCATGCAAAATAGATGTTTCGTTTNAATTAATTTTTGCATAGGAATGTTTTCTCAAACACACGCTAACTTCATTCCTTACAACTTTTGTATTTCGCGTTCTTTATTTGCTGTCTTAAATTTTTTTTCGTGAGAGCGACTTTCTACCGCCCGGATTAAGTTGGTTCACCCTGTATTACTAGCACTTAGTAACGAAATCATGCAAAATAGATGTTTCGTTTTTCGTCTGACTAGCATTAGTTTCCAAAAACAGAACCTAAAATTCTATCACAAATTAGAAACAGAAAATCTTAGAGCTCCCTAAAAATGGAAAGTTNTTTCGTCTGACTAGCATTAGTTTCCAAAAACAGAACCTAAAATTCTATCACAAATTAGAAACAGAAAATCTTAGAGCTCCCTAAAAATGGAAAGTTTTTAGGATGCTATTTAGAAATAAATGATTCTCTTGTTTTTTACCTTAGTAATAAAATAGCTGCTCNTGGAAAGTTTTTAGGATGCTATTTAGAAATAAATGATTCTCTTGTTTTTTACCTTAGTAATAAAATAGCTGCTCCGTGTTTCGTCTGAATAGCACCAAAGTTCTGACAAAGAGCAACAATTAGGTACAAAGTATCTAAAAACAGTAGCGGAACATCTCATTTAGAACCAATTAGGACCAAATCAACTAAAAAAGTGTTTTATTAAATATTAGCTCAATCAATTCTTGACACAATCATCCGTTTTCTTACTTAAACATATGATTATCTCGATCACTATTTTAATTAGTCAAAATATCCCGAACTATATAACTAGTAGCACCGATGGACCTAATCATAGATATTCCCTCCGGACAGACGTTATAAACCTCTCTAACTTCTCTGTTCGTTGTTAATAACAAACATGAGAAACTCATTGACACTTCTAACATTTTGAATGGTTAAAATTTTTACAAAACATGATAGTTAATTTGGTAAAAAGTAGTCAATCCATAATCTTCTTTTTAATAGGTTCACATTAACACATAATTCTAGTTTTCTTATTTAAAGTTAGTCCTTATAATTAAGTAGTAATTCTTCTGCTTAATAATACTTCCAAACCCCACTGTCTCANCTTATTTAAAGTTAGTCCTTATAATTAAGTAGTAATTCTTCTGCTTAATAATACTTCCAAACCCCACTGTCTCACTCTTTCTCTCTCTCTCTCTCATAAAAGTTTAAGAACCATGAACTTTCTCTCTGAAGCTAAAAAGAGACTACAGGGAAAGATTATAAAAGATAGTTTTCATCAAATGAGATCTTACCACACTCTTTCGGCACATAATTGTATCTGTCTTCTCAGAACCTACTCTTTTGTTTTATTTGTTTGTGCGAATTAGCGTAAAGGGGGTAAACCGATGATGAGTTTTTCTCTTCATTCCTTCCGTATATAAAAAAGTTACCTAATGAAGAGTTTGAGTTAAGAAAAAGAAGTAAAAGTTTCTTAGGATGAAAGGAGTGAGGAGGAGAGGGAGAAAGTGAAAGTGTAATGAGAGAATGAACTCTGGAGAAATAAAAGTTTTTTTTTTCCTACCAAAAAAAAATATAACTCTGGCTTCATTTAACTTCTTCCCTTTAGAGGATTCTCATTGGATGGTTTGAGTTCTTATTACCAAAACCCTATCTCTGGAGATAGTCTTTTCAAAGAAAAAATACAACATTACATTTCTAGATCTATTTCAAGGAAATGAAAGAAGATGAGAAGCGGATAAGGAGTATTAGTCTAACCAAACGAAACATTTAGACTTATGGACGGACACTTATGCTTTTTTTCTTTCTTTTTTTCTAATTTCTTAACATACTACATCAACGCTCTTACCACAGATTTTCTGATAACTTACAACTTTTTTTTTATTTTGTAGTAATGAGCTCCAATTATTAACCCGCGCACAGTGCAACTCGGAGGGGGTCATGTGATTAGAGTGTCCGTCTGTCAGTCAGTATGGTTTATTATCAGTATAAGATCCAAATGGTTGTAATTTTTATATTATTTATATGAATGCGTCTGGTTTATTAGAAGTACAGAGTGGTAAATCTTTTTCTTTTGTATACTTTTTATACTCTTTGTAGTCCATTTTCAACATTAGGTCTTTCTATTTTATTTATTGAGGTTTTTTGATGATCAGATGGAAAAGTTGGGAAAGAAAATTTTTTTTTAATAATTTTCTGATTCATAGGTTGTCTCAGAAGTATTTCCGAAACCTTGGGTTTCAAAATAAATCACAACTTTTGACCTTTTGACCTTCAAGACCTAATTTTTTTACACTTGTTACTCTACTTTTTAATGTTCAAACATAAATGTATCATCTAACCCCCAAAAAAAAAATTAAATAGCGAAGTAAATTGGACATAATAATATTGAAACAGAGATTTTCTGCACTGAAAGAGAATAAAGCATGGGGTAAAAGTAAATTCTTGTTGTTTTATAATTTTGTGAAGCACTGTATGTTCAGTGGAATCTGCCTATAGTGAAACCAATTATCATTGTAAAAATTTATGTAATATTAAAAACAAAGCACCCGNAATGAAAGAGAATAAAGCATGGGGTAAAAGTAAATTATTGTTGTTTTATAATTTTGTGAAGCACTGTATATTCAGTGGAATCTGCCTATAGTGAAACCAATTATCATTGTAAAAATTTATGTAATATTAAAAACAAAGCACCCGGTTCATAGTGTTAAACATATTGCCACTACGATTAACACTAATTCTACTGGTACAGTAAAATCCGGTAACAATCTAAGGGGTTAATTTTATCAACTTAAACTACAAAACCACCACAGAAAAATATTATAAAAATAAAAACAGACTTTATAAATTGTAAAATAAAATAGATTAACTACCATGTATATAAGCATGTTTAGGAAACCCATTATATATTTTTGAGATCATTTTTACTAGCTAAAAAATGGGTAAAAGTGGTGAAAATAAAGGAAACAGTTTTATGATAACTTTTAGACCCCCCGTCCTTCTTATGTATTATATAATATTTTTTATAAAAAGTTTGTATCCAAGAAAAAAAAATGAGAAACAATAATATAGCTTAACTTTAGGTTAGAAATTTTATTTTTATTAGAAAAACTAACTTTCTTCCAAACCACTGTTTCTCGTCCTTCATACTCAACAATGTTCTTTTAGTATAATCTAGAACATGAGGTCTTCAATTTCCTTACAGAAAGAAAAACTTTCTCTTTAATTCAGAAACAATGTCATATTATATAGTGAATCCAAAGCCAACAGAGGCGTGGTTATTACTAAAGAAAGTTGGAACATAAAAAGACACAAAAATTGTAAATTTCTCTTTCTTTTCATTAAAGAAGACAATTGTACTTGTAAAATATGTCTACTGTCACTGACATCCCTTTTCAAGAGTTTGAGAATAATATAATAGACAGGATTGTAAAAAGCAATAAGAATTTGCCAAAAAGTATGCATAAAACTAGCTTTATGTGTTATATTATGTTATATTCTTCTTAATATTTGAGTAGAGTTATTTACCTTTAGAAAATGGTAGGATTTCTAAGGTTTATGTTTTTATAAATATAAATTCTAACAGACGTTTACTGCTATACTTATCTATAAAATGTGACAATATATTTTCTCTCTTTCTGTTTTTTAGAGCTTTCTCCTTCGCATATTTACTAGTACAATGTATTATTACTACCATCCCTAATGTTGGGCTATTGGTTCCAGAACTGGACAAAATGGTTATGTGAGCTTTCTGTCATGTATCTTAAATTTATGATACAAATCAAATGGACCAATGGGTTTTTTTTTGTCTCTATAGTTATGAGCATAACTGAATTTTAAGGTAGTTTACTACGTAACAGAGTTTGTAGTAGTTAAAAAACTTGTTCCATTATTTTTCAAAATTAAAAATATACTTTAACCCATTGACTACTAAAGTACTATGTCGGATGTAGTAGAGATTGATTTATTTATTTATTTCATATTATGTCCATTTCTCCGTTCAAATAGATTGATTGATCAGTCTGACTTTCACTTTATGACTTTTTGACCTACTTTCAATGAAAAGAAAAGTATTACTTCCCGTCTAGAATTTTTAGATCAGTATTCTCTTGACCACCATTTACGCAGAGAGGCGGGTAGTTCCGATTCTGGTATAGTTTTTGGCATCATGTCTCTTTCAAAGTGAAAAGTTAAGACATCCGACTCTAGTTTCTTTAAAAAATATATCCAGGATCATAAAATTTCATTGAAGAGCTACTACATATGTCACTCTAGTTTCTTCTCTATGTACTGTAGGGTTCATAGTTCGTGGTAAACATGTCAGAGACTCATCCGGTCAATCCACAGATCAATAGACCAATGAGCGTTCTGGATAAACTCTAATCCTAAAGAAACATTTTTCTATTTTTATTGGCAGAATAAAAAGACTTTTTTTTTCCAACTTCAAAAACTTTTCTCACCTAGATGAGCCTCAATTACATGATATTAATTTAATTATTACGACTGTACAATTACTTTGAGTTTTTATCATCTATAAAAACTTACGATGACTACTTATACATTAGCTAAATTCAATAATTGGTGGTAAAAATTAATCACCAGTTTTAGAAAAAATAATCCTCATTGAGTTATAAGTGCACAAGAGCCATTTAGCATCCAAAGTTTTATGTTTACTTATTTTTTTTTTACGTTTTCTCCAAGTTCAGTATCATAAAGTACAGTGTGCCAAAATATTTTCGCGCCAAATTTCAAGTTTATTTNTACGTTTTCTCCAAGTTCAGTATCATAAAGTACAGTGTGCCAAAATATTTTTGCGCCAAATTTCAAGTTTATTTTGCGCCAAGTTTCAAGTCCATTAAATAACTATAATTTTAGACCATATTGCTCTCAAGATTCAATTATTAAGTCAGTTGGCTACNAATAATCCTCATTGAGTTATAAGTGCACAAGAGCCATTTAGCATCCAAAGTTTTATGTT
This sequence comes from Holacanthella duospinosa, assembly GCA_002738285.1. Lineage (NCBI taxonomy): Eukaryota > Metazoa > Arthropoda > Collembola > Poduromorpha > Neanuridae > Holacanthella > Holacanthella duospinosa. The sequence continues at coordinate 832,063 of NIPM01000038.1, read as the reverse complement.
TACTTATTTTTTTTTTACGTTTTCTCCAAGTTCAGTATCATAAAGTACAGTGTGCCAAAATATTTTCGCGCCAAATTTCAAGTTTATTTTGCGCCAAGANGTGCCAAAATATTTTTGCGCCAAATTTCAAGTTTATTTTGCGCCAAGATTCAAGTCCATTAAATAACTATAATTTTAGACCATATTGCTCTCAAGATTCAATTATTAAGTCAGTTGGCTACGGCATAGGAAAATGAGACTAAAAGAGAGCAGACTTTCTACAGTGCTACTCAAAACTTAACACATACGACATACACCATTATAAAAATATTTATATTTAATAAAAAAAAAGTTTGTTTTTTCAAAAAATCTCTGCATCCTAAAATAATTTTAGACAAGCCTGTTTATGTTTGCATTTCTCTTGCTGGTGGTTATATTTTATAAAAAAGAGTCTGCTGCTATGTTTTTGTCAGTAGGATTTGGAAGGCGCTGGAATCGATCCTTCATTTTCTGCTCTCATTTTAAATCCTTTTAGCTTAAGTTTTTACTAAATTGGAATATCGGGTTGGAATATTTACATACATATTTGGTCTCTACGTTTTTCTATTTGGAAAAGTCATTAGTAAAGGGAGTGTAAACTGAGTTTCTCCATGGAGCTACGACGGACGTAAAGGGAAATGTACATATATCTTAAAAATAGAGGGAAAAGCGAGCTACTTGAATTGAATTCTCCTCATCTTCAAAACTTATTTCACATTCTGCCTCTGCGAGCCTCCATTTTGGGCTCCAAAGTGATTTCTAACGAGGATTTATTGAAAATTTTGTGACATATTATGTCTTTCCCTTCATTCGAGCCTATTCAAGGCCTACTTTCAAGATTACAGCATTAGTAGAGCACTTGAGGTCCATAGCCTCTAATTTATTACTACCCTCTTAAATTTACAAATCTCTCATTATTTATACTAAGGGTCAAGTCGGGGCTAGTGTGATTTCAGTGGGGTTAGTGTAATACGATATTTTGCGAAATTTTCAAATCATAAATATGATAATATGTAGAGTCATATTTTTTAGCATTCTTCTCAATGGATTAAAATATAATAATTTCAAATTTTCTCTCACATGCACGACGTCGGAAAGATTAAACAAAGTGAAGAAGTGCTACAAAGCATAAGTCTTTTCATTATTAGATGTTTATCATGCTTTTTCATTTTTAATGTGAATCTGACAAACTTCTTCATATTTTGGTGCGCCAGATTCACTAAAGTGTAAAGTAAAGCAATAGACAAAACTTTTGCAATTGGCTTACAGATACCTTTCGAAAGTATAGGTAAATACAGCGCTGCACACAATAATAATAGACGAGTGAGAAACTACTTTTGGCCCGTGCTGGTTGTTGCAGAAAGTCTTAGGCTAAAATTATATTAAGGATTTTATATATTGAAAAACATATTTTCGATCCAAATGAAATTTTTTTTAAATAGTATGCAAAAATAAAGTGTGTAGATAGTTTATATTAAGTCACTGGGATGAAAGAGTCAAAAGTTATGATTTATTGAAAAATAGGTGTTTTCAAACATAACTTCTGAGACATTATAGCAAAAGATTGCCAACTCAGAAATATGTTCGAAAACATCTCTTTTTTAATAAATCATAACTTTTGACCTTTTGATCCTACAATGGCATGATATAAATAATCTATATCTCTGTTTTTGTATGCTTTTTCATGTAAAAATATCATTTGGACCAAAAAAAATTTCCAAGGTTTACCCGAGTATTTTATTCAGAAAAGAGAACAAGCCAAACGTAGTCCCTCACTCGTCTATTAGTGTGTCTAGTACTGTATTTCTCCAAAAACATTGGTAAAATTGCAGAATTAAAAGTTTCTCACCTTTTTCCTGTTTGATCCTATGCAAAATTAAATATTCTTCTTGTTAAAACTACTGAACGGGTCAAATACAGCATTTTCAATGACTCTTATTTTGTCCCTTGAGTCAGAATCACATGACACCAAATGAGTGAGATTTGTCACTGAATCACAGTCGGCAATTTCTAACGCAAATCAGTGACGGAATTTAATAACTAACTTTTTCCATGTGATTATAGCACCATTTACACCATGCAAGAATTCTTTCATGAAAGTTGAAAGATTTCTTTCAGAAAAAATTTCTGAAATTTTTCTTTCATAGAGTGTTGGACTGAATCTTTAAAGATTTCATTTTCGATAAAATTTCTGAAAGTTTTCTTAAACCTATCATAGAATATTTATAAAAAATTGAAAACATTTATAAGTACATAAATAACTCTGTCATGGATTTAAACAGTTTATTGTTAAGTGGACTTGGTGTTGCCTTATTTACACTATGGTCTATCTCGGACTAATTTTATTGATTCTAATTTTCGGTATGTTGTCCACATTTTTTATTACGAAATTTGATTATAATTAATTAAGTTGTTTATTGAAAGAATAAAACAAAATGATTCATGAATTTCGCGGTTTAAAGTTTTTAAGTAGTTGGGGCGAATGAATAAAAACTTTCAAGATTTCAGTCAAAAATTGCAATCAGTTCCAATTATGAAAGTCTGAAAGTTGTCTTGCGCAAGAGAACTTTCATGAAAGAAACCAATCAACTTTCATTACCTGTTACATTACACGCGCAAGATTACATGAAACTTTCAACTTTCATGAAAGAATTCTTGCATGGTGTAAATGGTGCTTATGTACATAATAACTAACATTGTGTCCGAGTTGTGCGACTTATAGTCATTTGACTAATAAGTTATTCCAAAATTGATATAAAACCTTAAATTTCAGAAGAAAACGTTGAAAATCTAGGTTCCTGAATCATGATTGGAGTCATATGGAAAGTCGAAAGAGTCATGACGTGAGGAGTCACTTGACTCTCATGTTCTCATGAAGTTAAAATTACTAATTTTTATAATTTTAAAATTGAGTCAGTCATAAGAATAAATTGAGTTTGAAAAGCATGAGTCAGTGTGTTAGTCTTTGAGAACTCTACAAAGCTCAATTAAACCTGAAATGGCATAAAAGTTTAGGATCACACTCGTCCAAATTTAAAACTAACTGAACAATACGTTGTTAACCTGATGATGCTTATAATCACCATAATTTTTATAAAAAAAAAATTTATATAATAATAAAATATCATTTCCTAAAAAGAACAAAGGAGAATTCTGAACAAAAAAAAAGTTTTTTGGAAGTANTTATATAATAATAAAATATCATTTCCTAAAAAGAACAAAGGAGAATTCTGAACAAAAAAAAAAGTTTTTTGGAAGTACGTTTTTTTTCATTGGATCCACTAACAATTTTCATTTCATTCAAATTCATTGGGTCAGAACAAGAAAAAATTATTCCCACTTTCTTTTAACACCGTAACAACTTAAAACTTTGCATTTTTAGTTGGAAAAGTTTGAAGCTCAAACTATGGAATTTTTTTTTGTAATCTTCATCATAAAACCAAATGTTTCAACTTGCCTCTTTAAGGTATGGCATTTTTTTTTTTTGAGAAAAAGTTTACTTTCACTTCGGCCCACTTTCTGTTTTCACTGATAAAAACTACTAGTAATAGAAGAAGAAAAAAAAAGAAAGAAAATTTTTTTTTTCAATTCACATCCACAGGGGCTATAGTAACGGGTGAGGCCAATAATGATTTGAGTTTTCTTGAAAAGTCATTGAGCTTTCTCTTCAGATTCAAAATACAGAAAAGTTAGAACTTTCTCTTTCCTTCCCATGGTCATAAAAAGTGAGTCAGATGAAAAAAGTAGGTCAGTTTTTTTTCTTCTCCTTCTCCTGAACTTAATTAATATATTATCTCTTCCGAAAAAAAAAACAAAAAAATAAAAAAAAAAACAGATGAGATTTGGTGTTGGAGAAAGCAATGCGGTGATTAGAGAGAAAGCAAAGAGAGAAAGTTGGCTCACTTGAAAAGTTAATAAGAAAGTCTAGAGTTTTGGAAGAGAGAGCGAGGTGTTGGGTTGTGAGAAGAAGGATTTTCATTTTCCCACCAAAATCCTCTTGCTTAGAACAATACTTTCACTCATTTGGAAATGAAGTGTACAAAATGAAAGATTGGGATTCATAGGATTAAGTGATGAGGATCATTAATCTTGTTGGTTCTGAGAGAAAATACATTGAGAATCTATGTCGAGTGGAAGACAATCATTCATTGTCTCGTCTATCCTTTTCTTCTACTTTCTCCCAACGTTTTGTTACTTATATTTTTTTTTTCAATTCTACTTTACAAATTTATGCTTTTCACTTATCATCCAATTGAATGACACTTTGATGAGTAAGATACATACTACTCTTCAAATATTTTATTTTTCTTACTTATAATATTTCTTTTTTTTTNACACTTTGATGAGTAAGATACATACTACTCTTCAAATATTTTATTTTTCTTACTTATAATATTTCTTTTTTTTTTACAGGATTGGACTTTAAAAATCAAATACGTCCAACCAAGAGACGCAGGACTCTACGAATGCTCCNACACTTTGATGAGTAAGATACATACTACTCTTCAAATATTTTATTTTTCTTACTTATAATATTTCTTTTTTTTTACAGGATTGGACTTTAAAAATCAAATACGTCCAACCAAGAGACGCAGGACTCTACGAATGCTCCATTTCAACNTTTTTTTTTACAGGATTGGACTTTAAAAATCAAATACGTCCAACCAAGAGACGCAGGACTCTACGAATGCTCCATTTCAACACATCCTCCCTCGAGTATTTTTGTCACTCTCAATGTCGTCGGTATGACAAAACCGGAAGAGAAACCTAATATATCATCCTCTCATATCCCTTTCTCCACTCTATATTCTATCCCTTCCATCATCTTCTTAATCATGTTTGTCCAGAAAACTTTCTCTACTTTCACTAAAGAAAATAGAAAAAAAATGATGTTTTTTTTTTTATAAAAAAAAACTCAATTTCAAATCTCTTAACTTCCTCTATAAGTATACTACTACTCTCTCACTCACAATAACTTTATAATGGACTCATGCAAAGTTCGTCATTTTCCATGCGGGGGATTTTTTATACTCTATCCGACACATCCGTCACTTTCCCTTGTTTTCTTTTTTTTTTAAATGATGGATCTGATTTTATTTTCACTACTTCTAAAAACGTTTTTTTTTTCGTATAGAAGCACATGCGGAAATCCCTGGAGGACCTGACAAATATATCAAAAGTGGAAGTACACTCCGTCTCGTCTGTGAATTCAAACTTAGTACTGAGCAACCTGAGTATGTTTTTTGGTTTCAGGTAATTCTTTACTCAATTTCACACCTAATAATTAGAGTGAGAGGGTTGAGACGCAGAGGGCTCTTGAGCGTAAGTCGAAAGTGATAAATGTTAGATATTAGTAAATTTAATTGAACATGTCAAGTACTATTATTTAGAAGAAATCTGGTATCGAATATACTTTATTCTCTTTCTGCCCATAATCTAAAGGGAAGGAATTAATTCTAGTTGAAGACTTTGGGAGAAAGGGAAAAGTCTGCCAAGATTTTGAGTTCAATAAATTACTTTCACTGATTGCCTTAGTACGGAGTTGTTATTGCCTATTGGGAAGTAGAAGTTAGGACTAAGGATTTCAAGAGTTAGGTTATTAGGCACCAACCTAAACTTACTACCACCCATCACTGAATGAGTTCTAGAGTGAGGAACTTAGACCCTTTACTTTTGAATCTCTAGAGAAATTTCTCTATGAATGAATGATCTATATACTAGTTTCTTTATGTTTTCTAATACCTTCTTTAAATTTATACTTTCTAGGGTCTTCGGATGATAAATTACGATCCAATTCGAAGTATTGAAGTTACACATGAAAGATATTCGAGCACCTTGTTACTCAACAATGCTCAGAAAAGTGACTCAGGGAACTATAGTTGCGTACCTTCCAACGCCAGTCCAGCCAATATTTTCGTCCATATTATCAACGGTAAGTAGATGAAATAGTACTATTCCTTTTAACTTGATAGAAAAAAGTTTACAAAAAATTTTGTTTGAATTTACTTTAAAAAAAACCTTCCAACCACGTTATCGCGAGTAGTATTTTCACAATGTGGTACTAAAAATGTTTAATTTGAACATAATTTTNACCTTCCAACCACGTTATCGCGAGTAGTATTTTCACAATGTGGTACTAAAAATGTTTAATTTGAACATAATTTTTAAAATGGAGAGTACCCAATAAGGAAGTTTGGTCATAGTTGTATAGTTTCTTGGCAAGCATACGTGGATCTTAAAAATCTAACAATCTTACAACTTACATTTAAGTAGTAGTTTAAGTATTTAACAACCTGACATAAAACCTATCTTAGTAAACTTTAAGTTAACCTAAACTTACCATGTACTTAAACTTAAGTTCTTAGGTTGTTAAATTTTTAAGATCCNAGTAAACTTTAAGTTAACCTAAACTTACCATGTACTTAAACTTAAGTTCTTAGGTTGTTAAATTTTTAAGATCCGTTTATGTTTGAAGTACAACTCTGTCGGAAATTGATTCTAAAATTTCATTTTAAAATCTTCTCAGTTTATGAGATCCTACTTAAAATTTGGAGCCTCAGGCAATTGAGTGATTATGAAACACGTTAAGGTTANTTCTCAGTTTATGAGATCCTACTTAAAATTTGGAGCCTCAGGCAATTGAGTGATTATGAAACACGTTAAGGTTACTTTTTCTTGTAACATTTTAGATATTTAGTGATATTTAACACTAACTACATCTACGGTAGCTATGGTACATCAAAATTTTGAGAAGCATAAACTAATTAATCAAATTTCTTAAATAAATTCACGTCCTCAACTTCGAAAATTAATTTTTTATTAGTTATGGCTTGAGAAAACTTTCACTGTTTTCGCCATTTATTGGCTAGAACAAAAAAAAATTTATTTAATGCAAATAAATAAATAAATTAGTTTAATAGTTGCTTACATATTACATATTATGTTATTTAACAAATTCATTTCAGAACCANTAAATAAATAAATTAGTTTAATAGTTGCTTACATATTACATATTATGTTATTTAACAAATTCATTTCAGAACCATTCACCCAGATTTTAGTGATTTTGTGAAGACATTCACTAACTTTAGCATGATCCCTTCAGGCTCAGATGTAAACATAAATAAAAATACAGGACTAGCCTTTTTTACCCCCTTTTTCTCGAAATTTTTTGAAAATAGGCTTAAGTAGGAAACGTGAAAACAATAAAGCATCAGGTTGACGCATTGAAGCCATCATTTTTTTGTTTTCTTTGAAANTAAATAAATAAATTAGTTTAATAGTTGCTTACATATTACATATTATGTTATTTAACAAATTCATTTCAGAACCACTCACCCAGATTTTAGTGATTTTGTGAAGACATTCACTAACTTTAGCATGATCCCTTCAGGCTCAGATGTAAACATAAATAAAAATACAGGACTAGAATTTTTTACCCCCTTTTTCTCGAAATTTTTTGAAAATAGGCTAAAGTAGGAAACGTGAAAACAATAAAGCATCAGGTTGACGCATTGAAGCCATCATTTTTTTGTTTTCTTTGAAATTTGAGAATAAATGGTATGTTATGTGAGGCAGCTTTACACTGGTAATAATATTTCAAATTATGCGTATTCAATTGTCAACATTAACCTAAACTCGTTACTACTAACCCTATTAACCTAAACCATTTCATAAACTTGTTTTATTTGGCCTCACATCCTAAGTTTTAGTTAACATAGCCTCAGGCTAAAAACAGTCAGCAAAGGCCGGGTCAGACCAACATTTATGCAAAAAAAAAATAAAAATTACGTTATTTTACACTTCTTTTACAATATTTAATTTATAATAATTTTTATTTATAATTTATAATATAATTTTAGCTGGGTGCTTACAATAAGAATAATGAAAACAACAAACTAGCTAATGTCAGAGTCGTTTGTTGTTCTGAATAAAACAACACGTCTGAATATGAATTGTTTCATTTGCTTATAACACATACGCTCAACTCAAAGTAAATACTTCAAAGTTTGAGTTTTCAAAATCAAAATTCCATTCCTATTATTTTTTCAACTTTTGGAAATTTGAAAAGAATTTTGTCCTCTTTGAATATGATTTTGAGGATTGACTTTAGAATTGAAAAAATGTGTACCCTAGACAAGGGACTTTATAGAATTCTTGAAACTTAATCCTTTATGGAGAAAGAGAGAAGTAAAGAGATTTAGCAGTAGCTCAGGGACCCTATGTGGTCACTTTGATGACCTTTGCTCTTCGACTTTTGATAAAACTAAGAAAATAATGTACATTCTGGAATCCTGTTCATGCCATTTTAAAAGCTTAGTTTATTCCAAGCACTCCACTGTCCATTTCAAGTNATTGACTTTAGAATTGAAAAAATGTGTACCCTAGACAAGGGACTTTATAGAATTCTTGAAACTTAATCCTTTATCGCTGAGCCCTATGGAGAAAGAGAGAAGAAAAGAGATTTAGCAGTAGCTCAGGGACCCTATGTGGTCACTTTGATGACCTTTGCTCTTCGACTTTTGATAAAACTAAGAAAATAATGTTACATTCTGGAATCCTGTTCATGCCATTTTAAAAGCTTAGTTTATTCCAAGCACTCCACTGTCCATTTCAAGTNGTACATTCTGGAATCCTGTTCATGCCATTTTAAAAGCTTAGTTTATTCCAAGCACTCCACTGTCCATTTCAAGTAACTGGGCTACATCGAAATTAGATACAATGGGTTTAAGATTAGATCTTAATAGTCCCATCATTGCCTATAATTTACTAAAATAACAAATAAATTTTTGAAGTTGTACACTGGATAAGAATTTTAAAAAATTCATATTATGTTTCCATAATCACAACAAAATAGTAAGTGATATTGAGCCACAAGGTAAGAGTTGGCTAAAGAAAGTCCATTTAAAGTCCTGAGATCTTAAGTTTAAAATTACCTGAAAAAATTCATGAATGCAACCAACGTTGTTACGTTCTGAGTATACAGGGCATTCCAACTTTAAAGTCACTATAGCTGAGAGAGAGGAGCTCATACTTTTCTTTTTCTATGTTGTAGTTCTGAGCCGAAATTAAGACTGTGAGAGCAAAACTCATAATTATTTTGAAAATCTATTTCTGTTTTGCTTCTTTTTACGGTGATTTGATAACTTTAGTTTTTGTTACTTTTGATTTTCAAAATAAGTCAGATGTATTTGATGATCTTAAACACCTAAGATAGGAATTTATAGGGGAATAACCCAAAGTACATCAGCCATCGCTGCCTTACTATTTGGTAAATTGTTTCGTGGATCTTTCACTTTCTGGGAATTGTTATCGAGAAAAACTTGAAATTCCTTGAAAATGCGAAGTCTCGTCATTTGTTTTAAGCATTAATTATTATTTAAACTATTCAAGTTATTTTTTTTATGTACGGATTTCTTATGTACATTTCCACCGAGAGTCCATATTGGGAGCTACTCCTCCAACTTAACAAATCTTAACGTGCGAACGAAATTTTGTTATGCAAAANTGGTAAATTGTTTCGTGGATCTTTCACTTTCTGGGAATTGTTATCGAGAAAAACTTGAAATTCCTTGAAAATGCCAAGTCTCGTCATTTGTTTTAAGCATTAATTATTATTTAAACTATTCAAGTTATTTTTTTTATGTACGGATTTCTTATGTACATTTCCACTGAGAGTCCATATTGGGAGCTACTCCTCCAACTTAACAAATCTTAACGTGCGAACGAAATTTTGTTATGCAAAAGAGGCTGAGTTTGAGCAAAAAATAATATTTTCCTTTACTTTTCAACTACTGATTACGACGTAGAGAAGCATGAAAAAGTAGATACCATGGACTTTAAAATTGGAATGCCCTGTATGTATCTATGACTAAAAATTGACCCGTTTTGGCTTCCGAATTAACAGTTTATTTTTTCCACCGTTTCTTGTGAGTTTTTTTTATTTTGCCAGGTTTCTCACCTTCTTTTGTTTAATTAGGAGCTAAATGTCGAAACTCAGTATGATACTCTCTTTAGACCTTACATACGAATGTGCAAAGCCTTACAGTTTTCTTAATACACACGAAAACTCATTCAGAAAAGATAACTCATTACAAAAAGATATACAAAAATGATAATAAAGTCTATTTCGGTTTTATTATTATTTTTTGTGTAATATTTTTTACAAAAACCCTTTCCCTCGTTTCCTTTGCTTTTCTTTTATTTTCATCGTAAATGAAAACGAAAAGTTAAGGAAACGACTTTTCGATTTCATTTAAAAAAGAAATTCTAAGCCATTTGTTTTCTCCAGCAAAGATAATGGGGTCAAAAAAGGCTCATATGCCTTCAATATTATAATTGCTATGGGCTAAATAAGAATTGTACAAGAAAAATAAAGAGTCCATAGACCAAGCTTAACCCATCGGCTTTGTAGTCCATGGCCGGATTTTGAAAATATTTGACTTTATTAGAAAAATTGTCCTACTTCATCCCTTAATCAATTTTTTAGACATTTAATTTTTTTTTATTGTTCTGTCAGACCAAGTAAGCTCTAATAAACTGATTAAACGGTTCATTCTAATGAACGAATGTGAAATCATTGATTTATCGGGTGTCGAAAGTGTCGAGCTACTGAGATGTGTACAAAGACAGTTCCGTGTTTGAACCAGTAGAAGAAACATTTTTTGTCACTTGTGATTTGTGAATAACACCGTAATTCCCAGAAACCACTTAACAAAGTTTTTGATCTCGGGGAAATTTGAACCAACACATCAAAATACCAAAATTTGTCGAATTCTAGAAAATAATTTAAAATATCAATCAAGATGCAGAAGATACTATGAAGCCCCGGACTGAAAAATCTTGTCTCTAGAAAACCTGCGTCAACACTCCCGGATTTGATAAATATTCCATGAGACGCAGATTTAGTTTGTCGGAAACAAATAGATTTAATAGATTAAATAAAGCGTTATAATAAACTCTCTAATGGAGTAAATTTTCAATAAGGCTGACTTTTCTTTAGGCAGGATTTTCTATCGGTCAATGACAGAATTCTTTATAGCCGGCTTTTCTATAAGGCTGGATTTTTACCGGATAGATTTTCACATAATGCGGACTATCTAGTTTAGATAAGTATGGACCTAAGAACCTATAAACCAAATAGTTGTCTTGTCTCTGAAATAATCAACTGTGTGAAATGATTCCAAGTGACATGCTCGAAAATTAAAATGGTCGGAAACAATATGATCCAATACAATAAAATTGTAAAATTCATATCGAAAAGTCAATTTTTATCATTTCCACATTCGGTCCAATTGGTTTCGATCAATATTGTATGCCATTTTATTCTATAGTATCACTTGACATTGTATGGTAAGGAAACAATAATTAACAAAAAAAAAATTTTTTTTTCGTTTAAAAATTGGACAAATTGATTGTTGTGATTTTGGCCCAAAAATCGGGCTCACCCATATTCCATGAGAAAAAAACCACAAATGCCACGGGTCAACAAATGAAAACTCAGATTGGCAGTAAAAGATTTACTTATCTTATTTTGAAATTGGTGAATGTTTGGAAAAATAAGCAGACAGACAGATCTAATAAATACTTCCAGTTCTGCTGTTCGCGGTTACTAATGAAATTTAAGACTGATTTAAGAAATATTAAATTTAGACAGCTTTTCGTTCTGTTTGTGACTGAATGACTATTCTAATGAATTATCAAGAACGCTAAATCGCGTAAAAGCATAATTTCAACGATATAAGCCTGTTAACTCAAACGTAGTAGTTGTATATGTCATAAAAATACACGAATTAATGCAATAAAAAAGTTTGATAAAGCATAATTTATTTGTTAAAACAAAAAATTATTGTTGAAAGCGGAAATTTCAAAATGTTGGATTGATGGTCTACATCAATTTTTGAGACAACTTTCGATCAAAAATACAGAGGAGAATATTTAAACACACGAATCATTCAAAAACATTCTTAATTCTTATAAAATATTGTCTGGGAAATTAGTTTCAAACTATACAATTTTTAGCTTTATTCTGTTACTTGAATAGAATGGAAAAATCAAATATTTTTTCCTGTTTGTAAATCATTCATTAGTAATATTTTTATATTTTAGCAAGATTTTTTATCATTTTAGTAAGACTTTTGACAATTTGTAATCGAAAAATGTTTCTGGTGTCCACAAGTTTCTCAAATTTCTTAAATATTTAAAAAGATTTGTTTTTTTTTAAGCAAAACTGTTCCCATTTTTTGGTAAGAATTTAATAAAAATTTCATTGTATTTATTTTAGTAAGAAAGACTCTGGAATTATAATTTTTGAATTATGGTTCTAAATTTGTTAACAAGAAATGAGTATTATAAGTATAAAATTAGTAATCGTTGAGTATTTAAAATCTTCTAAATTTGCCATACAAAAATTTTGAGTAAATAGTTAAATAAAGCTATTTTATGCAAAAGCTGAAATTTTTTAAAGGTATCGCAGAATTACGGCCTCTGATTATAATTAGAAACAAGCATTAATTTTAATTAATTATTCCCTTACATTGTCATCTATGTTTCACTTCATTCAAATTCTGACATCTAGGATGATATTTCTAGTTTAGCAAAAGGTATAAATTTCCTAGTTATTTAAGAAATTTGGCGTAATACGATTCTACTATTAATAATAGTAATGACTCCCACGCTTTCTCCATTTCAAGTATTTACATTCATTGTCTTATTGTTTTTTAGTTCTTTAGTTATGTCAACTATTTCTACTTTTACGTCAGCTCTTCTGGAAAAATATTTCTTAAACTGTACAATAATTATTGTTACTTTTCAAAATTCCAAGCCCACCTCTGAAATAGTAGCGACTGTTGCCACACACAATCCACTTTTTTTATTTTCCTCCACATCATCATATTCAAACATATCAGACGTGCATCAAAGACGTGAGAAGTGCGCTGTTGCCTTGTATCATTTGGAAGATACTTTTGAAATTGAAATAATTTTGAAAAAATCTCTGCATCAATATGCAGGAATCGTACATACAAAACATAACTACTTTTTATTTACTTCATCAAGACGACAAATTGTTAAAGAAGTCTTACTTCAGAGTGAAACGATCAAATACAAAATTGGCATCATGGAAGAACTCAGCCAATCACATATAATTTCCTATTGTCATTTTTGCAAAAACGGACTAGTGTTTCCTATTTTAATACCTCATTTAAACTTCCCATCTGAATTATTTGTAGACTATTGTCATCGAGATGGTTTCCAAGGATCAACTTTTAAAGTCAGTATTGCTGTACTCATGCGCTGGTTGATAGAAATTGAAAAAGAAAATGACAAATGGAAATTGAAGCGCGGAGTTGTCATGTACATCTTACATCATTTAATGAACCGGTATAATTTTAGTGCGGATTTGTTTCCTTCATCTGAAGGAGGTGGGACTGGTTTAAAAATTAATGGTAATTGGACGGGTGCTATTGGAGATATAATCCGGAAGCGAGCGATTATTAGCGGGCCAATGGGAAACAGTCTTCTGCGAAGCGAAACAGTTGGTTTTACTCCTGTATTTAGCTTCGCTACGTTGACATTTGTCACAGCAAAACCAGCGCTATATTACACATGGCGCTCCATGTATCGTCCTCTAGCGGACTTAGTTTGGATTTTGGTCTTTGCTTCTATTCAGATTTCTATACTCACATTATGGACAGTTTTCAAAATAAGAGGAGTTAAAGTATCAAAATTTCAAATTTTTTGGCGACTCTTTGAAATTTTAGTTGACAAAGCTGTAGAAAATAATAATGAATTAGTTTCAGTGGCAATTCGAATATACTTGGCAACATGGTTTGTGTTCTGTCTTCTCATTGGTACAGCATACAGATCCAAACTCATAACTGCCCTCATGTTTCCTGAATTAAGTGAAATTCCAAAAAATGCTGAAGAGTTAGCAGATTCTGACTACACTATTATACTTCAATCCACAGGAGGTTTAGGGCTGGACAGACTTCGAGCATCACCAATCTCAAGTCACAAAAAAATTGTAAAAAAGTTACAATTGGCAAATGACGTCTTCCGATGTGTCCAAGCTACAATTACTTCACATGCAAGTTGTATCGTTTGGCAGGATGTTGTAGAATACGTAGGGAATTCAAATTTTTCAGACAAATATGGGCGTATCCCATTTACGGCTGCTCCAACGTCTATATTTGTCACTCCTGTATCAATAGTTTTAGACAAGGAATCTATTATATTGAAAAATTTTGATGTTGTAATTTTGTTAGCATGGGATATGGGATTGTTTATGAAATGGCACAATTTAGACATCCAACTTGTTCGAATGGCACGAAAGGAATGGACCAAAAGTTTAAACAAAACGGAATCAGTGGAAGGTGATGATTCAGCAGCTGATACACTCCATCTCAGTCATCTTACTGGATCATTTTATATACTTACTGTTGGACTAGTTTTTTGTTTATGTATTTTTACTGCAGAAAAATTTAGAAAAATTGTCTTCCTTATTTTTAATCCACCCTTACTTATAACTACTTTAAAAATTTATATGTATAAGTAAATAAACTAATTTATTCTCGGAGGAAAAAAGCTGGGATTCTTGGACTTTGGACTTTTCACTGGTTGCTGTAAAGCACAAAATTTACTACATACACGACGCCCAACAGTGACGGGCACTTATGTAATGTAAATGAAAGGTATTTTATTTTATTTTTATAATACTAGTTGGGTTACTCACGGAGTACTCACGAGCTTGAACGTTGGGTACCATTTAGTGCACCAATTAAACTAATAATTAGTAAATTAACAGTCCCTATCAATAAAAATACCAAACAATTCAGTAACTCAAGACGCCTTTGTTTTGACAAAATTTGGACTCGTGCTGGTGGGAATGGGGGTTGGGTAAGTTGTGAGTATGTTTTTTTATGAAACTTGGTGAAAGGTCTAAAGTCCAACAATCTCAGCTTTTTTCCTCCGAGAATAGTAGCGAATTACTTGTAATTCCTGATAGAGNGTTGTGAGTATGTTTTTTTATGAAACTTGGTGAAAAGTCTAAAGTCCAAGAATCTCAGCTTTTTTCCTCCGAGAATAGTAGCGAATTACTTGTAATTCCTGATAGAGTCAACATCTAATAATAAAAATATAGTTAATTAACCTGGGTATAACGAATCACGAAGTACAACTGCACACATCACATTCACAACTCATATTGACAATTCAAAAATTTGCCACACCAACAACCTAGCATGTAAAGTGACAACATTGCATTCATTTTGCATAACTTGCTTATACTTTTTTTCAACGAATTATGCAGTGCTGGACTGATTTATTAACCACCTGACGTAAACTTTATCAGTAGGCAGATGTGAAAATCTGTTCTAAGTTTATGACAATCTAAGATTGATTTTAAACTATGGGTTAACACGTGGACTTCCGGAGACGAACTCTTCGTAGAAGTAGAGTCATTTCGAATTAACATTGCGTTAGATGCAAACAGCATCTGGAATGACAAGCTAAGACTCAATAGAAACTTCACCACTCTCTCTTCTTTTTAATTTTCGCAAAGATTTGGCTCATTTTTATCACTTTTCGACAAAGTAAAGATAAAGGGTGTGTTGAATTTGTTGCAACGAACTGTTATTTACAGAGTTCATTTAAATTCTAGGCTAAGGGACGTGTAGATTTTGCTTATATCTTTTAGCTCTAGCTGTCGGCAAACTATTTTCCTTGTAAATAGACAAAACTTGCTGGACATCAAATTAGTTCAAGCTTAAATAATAAATGTTTGTAATAAACGCGTCTACACATGGCTGGAAATAAACGTAGGGAAATGAGAGGGTCANACAGAGTTCATTTAAATTCTAGGCTAAGGGACGTGTAGATTTTGCTTATATCTTTTAGCTCTAGCTGTCGGCAATCTATTTTCCTTGTAAATAGACAAAACTTGCTGGACATCAAATTAGTTCAAACTTAAATAATAAATGTTTGTAATAAACGCGTCTACACATGGCTGGAAATAAACGTAGGGAAATGAGAGGGTCANACTTAAATAATAAATGTTTGTAATAAACGCGTCTACACATGGCTGGAAATAAACGTAGGGAAATGAGAGGGTCAAACTGCACGTTGAGAACTGAATTGAAAAAAAAATTTTACTACCAAACGTTTCGATTTATTGTGGTCATCAGTGGCTGGAATTAAGATATAAAAATTGGTGATAATTAGATCTTGTAATAATTGGGTTCAAAAGTTCCATAATTTAGAGTTTAGAAAAATTCTTAATAATCAAGATCATGACAAAACAATTCTTAGTGCATTTCGTAGAGCAGTAATTGGTGTCAACAATTCCTCGAAAATGGTGATTTTAAATAAATTAATTATGACATTTAAACATTTCCTTTGACAAGTAATCAAGTTTTGCTATCTAATGTTTATGATTCAGTGGATAAAGAAGCTGTCGCATGGTAACCCAAATCATTTGTATTTCATATTTCCCTGTGAGATGGAAATATTTACAGCATTACATTTTTTATCATTTCAAACGCCTTAAATGTCTTTCGCTCAAATTACAGGGAAACGAAAAATCACATCCAATTGTCAAACCAAAAGAACACAAGACGTTAGAATCGTAATGTCTCTGAAGTCTAGCCTTTGGAAATATGGAAACACATTAAATAGTTTCGTGTCGAAATCAAAATTATTGCGTCCCTTGGTTTNGTCTAGCCTTTGGAAATATGGAAACACATTAAATAGTTTCGTGTCGAAATCAAAATTATTGCGTCCCTTGGTTTGCTATTTAAATTATGGTCTGTATAAATATGCAAGGAGCAACAGAGTTTTGAATACGCCAAATTTTTCAGGCTACGATTTTTTCATTAGCCGGGTTTTAGGTATTTGAGTTAGAGAGTTTATTAACGTGTCTAGGTCATCATTAGTTACAACGTTAATTTGATCTGACACGCCTACTAATGCAGGCCTAATTAACTTAACTATCTATGTTTTAATGTGTCACACGGCACTTTTAAGGGATACATTTTATTAGCTCAATCGAGTCATATTGGCATTTGAAAGTGATAGGTTCGTTTAGTTAGATGTTCGTAATTCTGTTAGTTGTTAGTTAATAGTGTAAGTGTCCAGGACATACCTCTTCCAAATGTTGATGGCTCATACATTGAAAAATTTTGAGGAGAATTTTGTTTTTAAAGATGGTACTAAAAGTGAATGTGTCTCTTTGATGGATCCTTGATTCAAAGAGAATCTTAAGTTTGTGAACATCTGAGATATTGATTATTTTAAAAGTTTCATTTAAAGTTGTATAATGTATCTAGTCTTTCTGTGAGGCTTAAAATATTACATTTATCACACATTGATAAGTAATCCTCATTGTCCATGTTAAAGAACCGAGAGTTGGTAAAAGTTTTTCTGTGAAATTTTGACTTACATGTGATTGGAAAGTAAAATTGTGTGAGACACCTGTCAATTTTTCTTTAGATGTTGATAATTTTGTTTGGTACATCACCCAGATGCTAAAGCAAAAATTTATCTAAGGCATTAAATATTATTTTGAATAGATGTGGAAGATCTTTTAAATGTAGTATGCGACGACAGGCAATGACTACTTTAGTTTTTACTATTTGTGAGTGTTTTTCAAATTGTAGTTTGTCATTTAGTAAAACTTTAAAAAACTTGAAGATCGTTACTCATCTAATTTTATGGTTGTTAAAATGAAGTTTTTCATCAAGGTTATCAGTTGACTTCCTTGGTTTTCTAAAAACTATAAAGTTTTTTTTCGTAATTCATTTCTATGCCTACTTGATTGCACCATACGTCCAGTAATTCTAAAGCTGATTTGATATTGTGAATTGATTTAGTTAAATCATTGTCATATGTATAAATTCCTATGTCATCATCATCATATAGAATCATGTGTATCGAATTTTTATAAGACGAGTTTTGATGGAACGGTAAAAATCTGTTTCTGCTGTCTTCTATTTGACAGCGGTAATAAACAAAAGTCCATTATGTGGATTATAATGAAAGTAATGAGTGTTAGTTTTCGGGACGCTCGAGAAATAATGTGGATATTCGCTCGCTAATCTCAGCTCTGCGCTTCTGAGGTTAATCCTAACAACCATATTTACAGAACCAGATTAATAATTTAACTTCTGAATGAATCGTAAGTTTTCCAACTTGAATTTTTCTTGTTTGTTCAGAAGCCTTCAGGACTAAAAAATTTAAAACGAAAAAAAAAATTGAACCTTCCGCCAAAACAAAGTGAGATTCATTAGGCGCTCTCTTTCAAAAGTGAAAGTCAGCCAGCAGGAACTCGATTCTTTGAGAGTGAAAATGAGAAAAGTCTTTGAAAATGGAACTTTCCCACTACTCGTTTCAATGATTTTTCTTTACCTTGTTTATGACCATAGAAAGAAATCTATGGTGTTTTTGCCTCAAAGTCATGTTATTCCTTTTTCAAACATTTTAGAAAAAAAAAATTTTTTTTCAGTATAATCTTAGTCATGGAACGGAAGAAGGAAGGTAAACTTTCTCTTGTTTTTAACCTCAGTGAAATTAAATGCTGGCGGCTGGTTGGCGTTTAGGTTCTCATTTTTCTCTGACTTTCTCCTCACTTTCTTTTAATAATAATATTCCTCACATCTTTACTTAGGGTTTCCGCTGGAAGATATTAAAGAGAAAGTGTACAGTTTCTTACATTACCTCACTATCCTCTGGCTTTCACGAGTCAAAACTCAAAACTACATTTTCTCTTGAATGCTTTTTCCAGGACTTTGAACTTGAGCCAAATACTTTCTCCCCTGCCTGCCGTAGAATTTCATTACTTGTCTAATTTCATCTAAAGCCTAGTGTGATTAAAGCGCTCTCCACACCAATATCGTACGTCGGCGCAGAGAGCCGCAAAAAACTTTTTTCATACTTACTTATTTCATACAATAAAATTATCCGCGCCAAGCATAATATAGAATAAAGTGAGACAAAACATTTGGCGTAATTCTATACTCGAATTTATTATTAAACGTATCTCGAATATTTAATAGTAGAAATATCTAACGACAGAAAAGCGCACAGAGCTCAGAAAAAAGTAAGAAGATATATTCTGCGCCATTTTTGTCGAATATGCCACACCAAATGAAAAAGAATGAAAAAAATGTTTTTTTTTGTGGTTATTAACCAAAAACTCTTTGGCAGTTGCGCTTTTCCAGCAGACAAAATGGCGACGTTTCGTTTTTTTTTCAGTATACATTACTAGGCTAGTTTATATTGAAGCAGAAATCTTCATTTCAATCTAATAGTTTGACATCAAGGAAAGGTAGATAAACATTTTCTTAAAAACGTTCTGGTTATTTTACATTTACAATAATTAGAGTAATGGTTGTATGTCTGAAAATACTTTTGACGTGGGGGTGCAGAGAATGTGAATGACGACGACGGAAGTAGATCGGTCTGGTTGGAGTTTAAGTAGATTTTTGGTTCAATTTGGGTGTTGGGATGTCGTAAGTTTGGAATAGTTATTTCCTTATGGTTCAGTCTTGATCCCATCTTTTCTAGCGTTAGTTTACAAATTAAATGATTTTTTCTCGAGTTCACAAATTACTTTGAGACTTCTGTAGACCTCTTAGGCTATTTCATTCTGCTTTATGTCCAGAACTTTTTGTGTTGAGTGTTTTTATTTTAAGATGAGATCATCATAATTTTGAGTTACGTTATTATCACCAATAGTAGTAGTAGAATATTGTGATCGCCGTGTCTGTATGTCTGTCTGGAATCAAGATGCTATTTACAGATTATATGTTTGAAAATTCGTTCTTTTTATATACAATTGCCTACATTCCAACAAGTATTTCGGAACATTCTTTTGGGACAATGTACATAAGAAGTTAGCTGTCCCAAACAGATGTTCTGAATTTACAATTTTCAAAAAATCGTAACTTTTTTTCTAGTTGTCGCAGAGACTTGATTCAAAAAATCCTCCTCTCTACTTTCGCATAAACTTTCTGAAACCGTAAACACTATCACCAAAAAATATTTGGTTTATGGAGTTCAATTGACAATAAGTTATGTCAACATGCTTTCTCCAGCAAAGAGCATGGGTCATAAGTAACTTCAAGTGGTCTCAAAAATACTGGTTAGAGTGTATGGTTGCGTATAATGAAATTTATAACTTATCAACT
The DNA here is from genome assembly GCA_002738285.1 of Holacanthella duospinosa. NCBI lineage: Eukaryota > Metazoa > Arthropoda > Collembola > Poduromorpha > Neanuridae > Holacanthella > Holacanthella duospinosa. The sequence continues at coordinate 811,865 of NIPM01000038.1, read as the reverse complement.
AATTACTTACTATGAGGGTCTCTACTTTACTTAAGTGAAATCGGTATCTCAACTACTTAAGGTCGCTCATTCAGGTTCCCACGGTTATGATTAAATACCTAATTTACCTTTTATTTTTATTGTATTTGATATAGGTAAGCTTAGATAGCAGACAAGGGTGGCTCGATGACACAAATCCCATTATATCATTAGGGTTAAGAAAATAATAGTTTTATAAACAATCTACAACAATGATCATAACAACTCAAAAATAGACTTTTTCTAATAACAACTAGAAATTCTCATTAATACTCAAGGCATTGGTTCAGCGACGCATGATAGTCAATATCAGAATGAGTTTGGATTCCGTGCCCTGGGTTTTTATAACCTACAAAGGCAATACAGTGGTTTTAGCTTAATGTCACCTCCGAGGGAGCCAAAAAATCGGTTGACAGTAGGTGGAGTTGACAAAAANTTTTGGCCATACAGTGATTTTAGCTTCATGTCACCTCCGAGGGAGCCAAAAAATCGGTTGACAGTAGGCGGAGTTGACAATAGCCGATAATGGCAACTGACTAATACTTCATAGATTAGGTGACATAAATCGAAGTTTCTGGTTTTAGATGAGCGTTTTATGATACGATACCTTTTTCGATTTATTTTACAGCTTTTGAAGTTATTACCTGAATTTGAAATACCCTAAAAGCAAATTACTTCTTAAAGTAATCGGCAAGTTTTTTTGCAACATGCCAGAAAAATGGCTTTGAGATATTATCGTATCAGAAGCTCCCAAAATATCGGTACTTGTTTTCAAAGTTCTTCACTTCCAATGTTGCTTATCATTAAAACTTTAAGTTTCTCAATTCTAACCATGTGCCCATCTAAAGTTGGCATACTCGTGGTTGGAATAAACCCGCCACTGTGGCTGAGTCTTTAAAAAAGTAAACTTTCACGACCGAGGATCGCATAGTAGAATACAACAAATAGGTTAATGGAACAGTTCCCCCAAGGGTCTCTGACCGCCCACACCGTTTAAACAAACACGAGTATATTCTGGGCCTGAAAACCGAAAGTTGCCATTAAAGTGTGGTTATGTGCAGTACATTCTCTTCAAATGGGATGACAAAAGGCGGAGGTTGACAATAGGAGGTGGACAATAGGCAGAGTATTTAGTACATGAGAGCATGGAGTTTAGCCGAAGGAAATCCAACAGGTTGACATTAAGCGAAGTGTGGCTTTAAGGGGTAGTGACATTAAGCTAAAACCACTGTAATGCCTAAACCAAAAATTTCTATTATTTAACAATAATAATAAACAAATTGACTAAACTAAACCTACTAACTAACATAATCTAATTAGTAATGAATCAAGAAAATGACAGAAACAGTTCAAGTAATAATACTTGAACTGTAACAATATATACACTGTTGAGTCCACGGATGGTTCTACCGTTTCTATGGTTTATTTATATTGTTGGTTATTATGGCGTATCCATGGAATTTTGTTTGCAAAACTTCACAGATGCGCCAAGGATTCATAAAATTTTTATATTCTCGAGAGACTTGACGTATGTTTTGTAGAGAAATTCTGTAGTCTCCACTTTCAGCCCAGAGGATTTCGTGATTAATTACCCTTTTGATCCAATTACCTAGGGAGTTCAAATCAGTCTAATCACGACAAGAAGGATCCAGATCCAAGTTCACTCAACTGAAAACCTATTCCTGACGGTTCATTATTTACAAAATGCAAAGGCCAGAGTTAGCCAACAAAGGAAATGGAGTAAAAATGCTTTCTCTACCTTACTTTTTATTTTACCAACTTAAGTTACTAAAAATTGGCAGAGAGAAAACTTAGTATACAATTCTGACATCATTGTGTCTCTAGTGATATTCATACAGTAGGTTGTTTGCAGTTCCTGATTAATTACTAATTAAGAAGAGAATACAGGGGATTTGGTTCATCTAGAACGGATTAGGACTCTTTTGTTACTTAGATTCATATCTTTCGCTTCACAACTTCTCTGATCTCATGCTCCGGTGTCTCTATTTCTAATTCTAATCAACAATCCAGGTTTATCGCGATCAGTGAAGCTGTAGATGTTTATTACATTCACTTGTTCGTCTCTAAATATACATCTGTTCAAATAGTTTTACGCCCAATGTATGCGTTCCGTTTCGCTGGCTTTCTGCCACGAATTCGTAGAAGGAAGCACAGAAAATTAATTTTTGCTTCTTCTTTGCATTGTGATTGTGTTGTCTTTGCGTTGTCAGGTGATTTTTTAAAGAAATTCTTTTTGCAAATAATCAATATATACTTTTTCTTTTCGTCATCTTTCTTCTCTTGTACCGTTTCGATTAAAAGTAGAACTGGTTCTACTTCTCGAAGCAAAACAGACAACGAAAGTGGAGAATTCAACTAAATTTTCATTTCCAATTTTTTGAAAATTTGAACGAAGAACGAAAACTGAAAGTATATATTCATCTCAAACGAAGTGCGTAAAGAAAACGCTACGGCAATGTAAAAGATATGAAGTCAAAAAGCATACACCGGGCGTTACTAACGACAGACTAAAATATTTTACAATCAATTTACAATAAGTTCATAGCTCATACAAATTTGATTTCTTTTAGAAGGTAAATAGAGAACAGTTCATTATCACAAATCTCCCTTCTGCACGATGATATTTGAACCAGACCTTACAGTAATCAAAAAAAAAATTTACTAAACTTTCTTAGTTATTCATTAGTTCTAATAAAAAAACCAACCAATGGTGAATTTTACCTGACCTTATTTGNATATGAAGTCAAAAAGCATACACCGGGCGTTACTAACGACAGACTAAAATATTTTACAATCAATTTACAATAAGTTCATAGCTCATACAAATTTGATTTCTTTTAGAAGGTAAATAGAGAACCGTTCATTATCACAAATCTCCCTTCTGCACGATGATATTTGAACCAGAGCTTACAGTAATCAAAAAAAAAATTTACTAAACTTTCTTAGTTATTCATTAGTTCTAATAAAAAAACCAACCAATGGTGAATTTTACCTGACCTTATTTCAACGTTTTCTATTTAGTTCACTTAACACCAATTAAGAAGCTATCCATAAGAAAATAATATCAATTTTCACCATNCAACGTTTTCTATTTAGTTCACTTAACACCAATTAAGAAGCTATCCATAAGAAAATAATATCAATTTTCACCATCTTCGGAATTGTTACTTTTACAACAACTCTGTTGTCTTTCTACAAAAATTCTGTATAGTATTGTCGTACCAAACCAAATTACTTTTTTTAAACGAACCTCTTTATTTTTTTTCTCGAACCGTAGGTCACGGTTTCTAAGGGTAATTACAATTAGTATCATTTCTCAATGTACAATGGTCGTCTAATAAACAATGATTATTCATATCAGAGCAGAAAGAAAATTATATCTGACTCATAGAACCATTTACAACTCCAATGCTCATAATTCTTAAAACTCAGATCAAAATTTTATAGTTATGTAAATAATTACATAGTCTAGTTATGTAGATCTAAACAAAATTGAAACAGCAGCGGTTTGACCTCATAGAAAAGCAATATTGTAGCTTTTGGTTTGGTTCCTTGATCTAAACTTTTTAGAAACTTCCGCATAACATGAATTTAAATTGTAGGTTCTTTGGGACCAATGTCTCAAAATGTACCACAAATTTAAGCTTCTTTACTGGAGAAAGTCGTTCTAAATTAATTTCCAAGAAGAATTGAACCAAGGCGATGTGTATTGGGACTGAATTTACCAAAACCACAGGTTCATTATCGTACCCTCAGCTTATAAATGTAGACAAGNCGATGTGTATTGGGACTGAATTTACCAAAACCACAGGTTCATTATCGTACCCTCAGCTTATAAATGTAGACAAGGAAGCCGATTTGGGTTTTGAGACTTATTGGAAATTATAACAAGTGGGTCAAATCAAAGTTACAGGAGTACAGGATTTATCCGGAGGTTTCAAAAAAATTTTTTTTTTTATTTTAAGAGAAAGTGAAATAGAGTTATAAATGGAATAAATTGAAATGTGTAAGAGAAATAAATAAGTTAGTGTAAAAATTATGATGAGAATAAGCAAGGAAGTGAAAGTGAAAGTGAAAGTGAAAATATGTATTTTGAAATTGAAANGAAAGCCGATTTGGGTTTTGAGACTTATTGGAAATTATAACAAGTGGGTCAAAGTTACAGGAGTACAGGATTTATCCGGAGGTTTCAAAAAAAATTTTTTTTTATTTTAAGAGAAAGTGAAATAGAGTTATAAATGGAATAAATTGAAATGTGTAAGAGAAATAAATAAGTTAGCTTAAAAATTATGATGAGAATAAGCAAGGAAGTGAAAGTGAAAGTGAAAGTGAAAATATGTATTTTGAAATTGAAATTTCTCATGTGGAAAGTCATAGTGGTGGAAAGAGAGATTGACAGTGTGTTTCTAATCTCTTTCACCGGAAGTGGGTCCTATTTGGATAGGATGAGCCTAAATCTCATCCGATGCATAATAATCTTTCTACTGACAGAAAAACAACAAAAGAGAAACCATTGCTTTCTCCATCTTCTCGTCTCTTGGGTAGTTTTTTTATTTATTTTTTTCAATTTCTTTTCACTATTGCCTCAGGTTTGTCGCTTCAAGTTCTCTTTCCATTACTTTCTCCACCAACTTCTTTATTTAAAACCCAATGAAGTTTGTGCTTACTCTGATTCTCTACTTAAAAAAAAAATTTTTTTTTTTTTAAATCTTAACTTTAATGATCTACCTAGAATTCTGAGAAGCAATTTGGTGGAGCACGACTTATCTTTAGTTTTCATACTTTTCAGAATTCTCAGAATCTTTATTTTTAGTACAAAATTTTGTTATTAAATGCTCCAATTACATGATGAAACTTCTTACACAAGATTTGATGAAATTTTTTAGTGAAATTGTGACGTGAGTGAAGATGAGAGTTTTTGTGAAATTAAATTTTCTTTCTTTAATTAAGAGTTCTATAACGTACCCCCTTTGGCTCTAGTTCATATGTTTCAAGTGTATTTTTGTCTCAATTAGGTATGACTACTCATAAAGGGTTCAGTTTATGAACTAACTTTATTATTTGAAAGCAAATGATTTGAGTAGAATTAGTAGCACTGGTCGTTGGATATTGACAATTTTGAAAATTTAAATTTCATTAGTACAAGGTACCCNTTGATTCAAAATGTACCCATCGTGAGATGTATTTTCCGCGCTATAATGGTAAAAATTCCTTCCGATTGAAATTTTGTTTATAATTTCTAGAATCTTTTTGTCTCAATTAGGTATGACTACTCATAAAGGGTTCAGTTTATGAACTAACTTTATTATTTGAAAGGAAATGATTTGAGTAGAATTAGTAGCACTGGTCGTTGGATATTGACAATTTTGAAAATTTAAATTTCATTAGTACAAGGTACCCACTAATTAGAACAGATTATGTACAGAGAGTTTATTTGGGAATTGGTTAAATTGAGAAAGTTATAAGGAGACCACGCTTAGTTTACTGCTGCTGCCATCTGTCGTACTTGTAAAAAATTAAATTTTTTAGAGTGAATTTGCGCGGATAAAATTTAACAGCTACTCATTAATTGAGAATGCCACGTTTTTGATTCTTACAATTGTTTCTGAATTCTTACAAATTTGAGTTGTAAGTTTACTTTGCTGGATTGTGAACCATCCCCAGAAAACCATCCAACTGGGNTCTTACAATTGTTTCTGAATTCTTACAAATTTGAGTTGTAAGTTTACTTTGCTGGATTGTGAACCATCCCCAGAAAACCATCCAACTGGGTTCTGACAAACCATCCCCAGGAATAATTATTATTATCTTGTTCTGTCATTTGGAATAATTAAAACATNAAATTTTTTAGAGTGAATTTGCGCGGATAAAATTTAACAGCTACTCATTAATTGAGAATGCCACGTTTTTGATTATTGTTTCTGAATTCTTACAAATTTGAGTTGTAAGTTTACTTTGGTGGATTGTGAACCACTGGGTTCTGACAAACCATCCCCAGGAATAATTATTATTATCTTGTTCTGTCATTTGGAATAATTAAAACATAACTTTGTATTTTTACAAGTTGGAAATAAAGCAAGGCTAAAAAAAACATTGTAAAGCATTTATTAACTTCTCGTCGGCGATGTCATCTAAATTTATGTATCTACTTGGCGTCTTGCTTTAACGTCACCCTCCTTACGAAAGATCTCAATTATCAATTACCAAATTATCCTCTGTATATAAAGAACACTGCTGAAACTTGTAATTGATATTTGACAAATTTCTATCAAAAATGATGTAAATTTTTCAACGAAGAGTCACTCGAATAACATCTCTTGCATATGTACAATAAGTTGCATGGTGAAATTACGTATTATTAACATTTGGATAAGGACAACTTTTTGTTTAGAAAACTTTATTTACTGCTGGTGAAAGTTTGGTGTTAAGTAATGAAAATGAAAATATTTCAATATTTTGACATTTTACTAATTGTAAAATAAAAGTCGTTAAATCAATTTATAAAATATCTTTCATTTTATGATATACCATGTGATCAAAAGATACGATAGCTAAATCAAATTGAAATAGTAATAAAAAATCCTACTTGTGAATGATCTGATTATCAAAAAAGGATATAAATTGAAAAACGTCTTTGGATAAAGAGCGTAAGAAGGATTACATAAAGAGTAAAAATCTATGTAAAAAATAAACGTATAATACTGAAACGGTAGAACCAATCGTATATTTTCGACATATGGATCACCCACTTCAAACAATAGAAATTTTTTGCAAATAATACCCTGATTTCTGCCAGACAGACCGACAAAACAATTACAATAGGTTGTTACTTCAAATAAAAGTACTATATGATTAATAAGTGATGTAAAATAAGGTATTTATAATAAAACTCATCGTTAATAAAAATGAATAACCTTTCATTTTATTATTTTCAAATTTCATCAACCCTAAAAACCTAATAAGCTCTTCATCTCTTGAACTTTCTGGTTTGATGATAACTGAGGTCAACAATCTCAAATACCCTCTCCTTTGGCCATATTATTTATTAATGACATAGTTTGTCAAACCTAAAGACTTTAGTTTCTTCAACTCTCCTTCCTCAAGGTATATAATTTTGATATCTTGTAACACACCAGACATTCATATGTTTTCTATTTTACTTCAACATCATTAGAGTTGACGAGGTCAACCATTGAAGAAAAAAAACGAACAAAATCTAAAAAAAGAAACTTTGTTTTCTCCAGGACAAGGAAGAGAGAGAGAGAGCCTTGAGTTGTAGGTTAATATAAAAAGGAAATATAAATATATTTTATAAAAAATGGTTTATTATTTGTTATAAAGACGAATCCCTCTGAGGACTTTCACCAAAGACATGTATAAAGTTCTTCTAAATTGAAGGTTTGAGAGTTCTTATCGACAGAGAACATAAGTAGCCTGAGGGTATTCTTCCCTTCATCACCAACCAATAGGAACTCAAGTAAGAATAAACTAATATCCTTGTCTAGTTGTTGCAGAGATGTTTTATTACCTACACCATTAACCCACCTCTTCCTCTCTTCTTTCTTCTTCACTTTGTCTACTCCATGAAATGAAATGTTGTCCGAACTTATTTGGATTGTAACCCAAAATACTTATATCTAAACCTCTATTTTACTATATTTAACTTAGAAATAACTTTTCTAGTACTTACCAATTTTTTTTTTTTTAAGTATCAACTATTTTCTCCACAACTCTTATACTGTTGTTAGTATATAATTTCACTCTCAANACCTCTTCCTCTCTTCTTTCTTCTTCACTTTGTCTACTCCATGAAATGAAATGTTGTCCGAACTTATTTGGATTATAACCCAAAATACTTATATCTAAACCTCCATTTTACTATATTTAACTTAGAAATAACTTTTCTAGTACTTACCAATTTTTTTTTTTTAAGTATCAACTATTTTCTCCACAACTCTTATACTGTTGTTAGTATATAATTTCACTCTCAANATTTTTTTTTTTTAAGTATCAACTATTTTCTCCACAACTCTTATACTGTTGTTAGTATATAATTTCACTCTCAACTTATTTTATAACTCTAATAAAAGTAAAAAGTTTTTCTCAATAACTAAAAGCTATTCTTCAAAAAATTCTTTTAACAGAGAACATTGTCAATAATAATCCCTTTATAGAAAACTTAAAACAACAACTCAACTCAAGAGTTTTTTTTTTTTTTGTCTTTATACATAAAATTAATCAATTCGAATATAAACAAGATCGAATAAGTTATCTCTTTCGAAAATTGAAAATTTCTAATTTCCTTTCAAACTCCTGAGGCAAAAGTGAAAGTTTGGAATAACATGGAATTACTATTCAAAATTCTCTTTTCTCTAACACCATTNGTTTGGAATAACATGGAATTACTATTCAAAATTCTCTTTTCTCTAACACCATTCAATGTGGTTTTGATAATGTGCTCAAATGAAATAGGGACACAAATAGACTAGAGGCTTCATGTGTTATATTTTTACAGATTACTATTAGTTGACATAAGATTCTCAAAAAATTTGACTGAAATAGGGTTAAAAATATTAATACAGTCCAACCATAAATTATGTTTCATAAGGAAGAGACTATTGNTCAATGTGGTTTTGATAATGTGCTCAAATGAAATAGGGACACAAATAGACTAGAGGCTTCATGTGTTATATTTTGACAGATTACTATTAGTTGACATAAGATTCTCAAAAACTTTGACTGAAATAGGGTTAAAAATATTAATACAGTCCAACCATAAATTATGTTTCATAAGGAAGAGACTATTGGCCCATGACCTTTTGCCAAAGAAAACATTTAATCTTTTTTTGTTGTAAAGAAAGTTATAGTTAAAAATTTTTTAAAGGTAAAGTGATGCCAGTTTCGGATTAAGCTTTAGAAAGTAGGATAGGAAGTAAAAAAAATCAAGTCTCTAGGATCAGTAGAACAAAAGTTATAATTATTTGAAAATTCCAATTTTTGGCCTTTTTTTTTTGAAACGCCCATGTATTAGTTATATCGTCTCAAAACAACATCCAAAAATTTCAATTTTCAAAAAATCATAACTTTTGTTCTACTGATCCTAGAGACTTGATTTTTTCTACTTCCTATCCTGCTTTCTAAAACTTTATCCGAAACTAGCAGGACTTTATTTGAAAAAAAAAATTTTAACTAAAACTTTCTTTACAACAAAAAAAATTAAATGCTTTCTCCGGCAAAATGGCATGGACCAATAGTCTCTTCCCTATGAAACATAATTTATGGTTGGACTGTATGTGGTTTTCTGCTTGTTTTATTTATTTATTCAAGCTGAATAATAATAATAAATATTATTATTCATTTCTGANTTTGCTTGTTTTATTTATTTATTCAAGCTGAATAATAATAATAAATATTATTATTCATTTCTGATGACAATTTTCAAAAAAATTGAGAGGAAAAAAAAATCTACGACACCCTGTACATGGAATTTATTTTTTATTCACTTTCTCTATATAGTTGTATTTTNCTCCGGCAAAATGGCATGGACCAATAGTCTCTTCCCTATGAAACATAATTTATGGTTGGACTGTATGTGGTTTTCTGCTTGTTTTATTTATTTATTCAAGCTGAATAATAATAATAAATATTATTATTCATTTCTGATGACAATTTTCAAAAAAATTGAANTATTCATTTCTGATGACAATTTTCAAAAAAATTGAAAGGAAAAAAAAATCTACGACACCCTGTACATGGAATTTATTTTTTATTCACTTTCTCTATATAGTTGTATTTTTTTTTCTTTGGTTGTTTTCTCAAAAGATGTGGTTGTCCATTAACCCTAAGCGTACGGTGTGCCAGAGGTAGAAGTAGTGATTAGACTTTATCTTTAGTAGGAAATAATTTTCTGTAAATTAGTGAAAAGTGATTAAATCAAAGAGTGAAACAGGAAACCTGAATCCAAGAGCTACTGAATAATGGTCTCATTTCTAAATGAGGCATAAGGGCTGTAGGAAATTAGTCCTTCGTTTCCTGATTATTTCTACTAACACTCATCGACCTGTTGTAGCCTAGTCAGCAGAAATCTTGTAATTTTAGACGTTCTCTCTCTCTACTTTCTCTCTTTTCAAGTGGACTAGATGATGAAAATCCTTTTGATGACTTCCTTTCATTTCTACTACAAGTGGAGCTTACAAATCCTCTTGAGCGGAAGGAAGTTGTAGTGGTCCCTCCAACATATTACGTCCTTCATCACCAAAATATATTTATAACCCTTTTACAAATTACAACTAAAATCAAAATATTATTCGTCTCAAATCCTGATTTAAGGCTTTTTTTTTATATTATTCTCTCAGTTTTTTTTTTTTTTCAATTTTATTATTATTAAATTTTTGCTGACCACTCTCACAGTTTACATAGCTACTATAGTACCTATAGGAAATAATTCATTCCAATAGGAATGAATTATTTCCTACAGGTTTCCTTTTTTTTACTAACTATTTTACTACTCTAGGTAATTAAGTTTATAAAATGAAAAAAAAAACTTGAGTTGGAAACTAGAGAGTTAATAATGAAATCACATTAATTTTGTGTTAATTTTCAGGAGAGAATCCTGCAGCTATGCAACATGGGAGTCACAGTACGACCTGCGTCCCTTGCCCTCCCCTTTGGTTTCTCTCAATTATTCTCTCCCTTACTTTTCAACATCTTTATTTCCGGTTTCTCAACAACTACCAACACCACTTTCACTTGTTGGACTCATTTCCAACAACCAATCTACACTCTTCATCATCATATCTTCAGTTATCAACCTCCAGGTGAAATTTCTCTGACTCTTTTCACAGAGATCAAAGAGATACGACCAATTCTATTGTCTATCTAAATAATTACCAATGACTAAAAACTTGTTTGAATGTCCTAAACGAGATGGTGAGTTTTGTGTACTAGTTATTTTGAGTATAAAATGCTGTGATGTGACGACAAATATAACAAAAACAATGGATTAACCCTTCGATAACTCCATTCAAAAAAAAAAAAATAATCATCCAAACTCCTACGCTAAACAGATCAATCAACGGTTAATGGAAAGCACTTATGATTGTACTAAACGATTGTACTAAACGCTAAAAAATTATACATAATGTTACAAGTTTTGAGATGAACTATCTTTATTCAAGAGAAAAGTGCTAGTACTTACTCTACTTTGTTATTCGTTTCCAAATTTTTTTTTTTTTAGTTCCATAGAAAATGATAAAAAGACTACAAGAATTAAAAGTAGTAACAAGAACAATTAGGAATAGAGTTAAACTTTTAGAGAGTGAAAGTGTTTATGGAGAAAGTGAAAGAGTGAAGTCTGTATTATGAAAATATGAGGTAATTTTATAAGAAAGAGGAATGGATCTGAGAGATTTTGGTGTAATAAGTAGTGATTCTTTTTAGACTAAAGTTGTTATAAGTCATAACTAAAATATATGTAATTGTTTTTTTTGTGTTTTACAAATGAGCGTTAACCAGCAGACTACTAGTAGTAAATTAGTTAAGAAACAATATATATATAAAGAATAAGAGAATTTTTATGTAATCATTCGTAGTTGGTATTATTTCTTTCTGAACACAGGATTTAGTCTATTAAATTAACTTGACAAAATATATTTATATTTATTAAAATCACTCACACTAGGGTTAATTTCATATAGGGTGTCTAAAGTTTTGAGAAATTGTACAGTTATCTTCATCATCAAATTGGCTTCTTATGGGTTAATCTCATTACGTTTTTAATTATCAATTTAGCATCATTTCTTTGTAGTGNTGAGAAATTGTACAGTTATCTTCATCATCAAATTGGCTTCTTATGGGTTAATCTCATTACGTTTTTAATTATCAATTTAGCATCATTTCTTTGTAGTGAGAATTCTTACTCCTATGATATGACTGAAAAGTAAAATACAATCACTAAGTTTTAGTAAGTAACATTCCATTTAATAATTTTGCGAAAATCTGAATATTTAGATATACTTATCATCCGTATCAATTTGAAAATTCCAAATCCAAAAGAATTTGACAAAAATTTCAGTTTTGAAATTATTTGGTTTTCCGCCTTTTCTTACGATATCTACAGAGAGGAATTTCAAAAAAAAAGTGAAGAAAATCGGTTTCAAAAAACTTTGGGCATCCTGCATAAGTCAACAACTAACGTTAGTAAGTTAACTTTGCCTCGGATATTTTCTCAAGATATTTGTGAGTGATCCACGAGGACACAAAATATTTTGTCGTTGGATTCTTTCTGGTCAGTAAGAATCCTCAAATCACACAATTATGAGAAAACATTTTCAGTTTAAAAAAAAATTTCAATTTCGATCTTATTTTTTATTGTGTGACAGTGTAAGAAACTTCAGCTACGTCTGAGGTTAGACTATTCCAACTATCGTTAAATTTTTAGTGTTAAAGTGTAGTAAAAAATAATGAAGATTCTTATGCTCCAATTACATCATGAAACTTTGATCATGAAACAAAGATTTGATGAAATTTTTCGGTGAATGTGAATAACTGAAAAATCGAAATCACATGAGATTGAAATTTCAATCAAAGATCATGAAATTTTTTAACAAAAATTAATTTTTGTTAANTTGTGTGACAGTGTAAGAAACTTCAGCTACGTCTGAGGTTAGACTATTCCAACTATCGTTAAATTTTTAGTGTTAAAGTGTAGTAAAAAATAATGAAGATTCTTATGCTCCAATTACATCATGAAACTTTGATCATGAAACAAAGATTTGATGAAATTTTTCGGTGAATGTGAATAACTGAAAAATCGAAATCACATGAGATTGAAATTTCAATCAAAGATCATGAAATTTTTTAACAAAAATTAACTCGAATTCACACATTTGGTGAATTCAGAAGACATTCATTTAGTCCCTACGAAAAAATTTCATAAAATCTTGTACAANAAATTCACACATTTGGTGAATTCAGAAGACATTCATTTAGTCCCTACGAAAAAATTTCATAAAATCTTGTACAAGAAATTTTATAATGTAATTAAGGTAATTACACCTTTAACGTTAGTTATGATAAAAATTGAGTGTTAACGTTAGTGTGAGTGAGTCAGAAAGTATCTAATAATGTCTAACTGAATGAAATCGTATAATTTTTTTGGTAAAGAATAAACTCGTGTCCTATGCTTCATCTTCAATTACAAATTTGATGATAAACCTTATGAATAACTTACACTGCATAGTGCGTGTTAAACCACAATCTGAGTAATTCCTAGACCTTCTAAACCACAGATTAAATTTCAAAGGATTATTTTATGATTCTTTAATGAAAAGTGATATACAGAGTGGTTTATATGTGTTGAATAATTCCTCCAACCAAAAAAACTACTACTAACTACAAAACTTTCACTCGAAAAACAAAAAATTCATTATTCATTCTCAATTATGTGACAGTGTGGAGTTAAATCTAAGGGATATATTGTCACTTTTCTACTTAACAAACAACCTATTGTTGATGCGTTTCTTATTATATGTCATCAACGACTCACCACATCTGTTCCATTTCCCATACTTAATTTTCTCTTAGAATATTCCAATAAGACAAAAGTAGTGGAATAAATTGGTTTACTATCCAAGTTTTACTATAACATTAAAACTTACTCAAAATCTACTAACAAGAGACAACGANAATAAATTGGTTTACTATCCAAGTTTTACTATAACATTAAAACTTACTCAAAATCTACTAACAAGAGACAACGACTTGGAAAGGGAGTGACAAAAAACTAACAACTAAAACTAAAACTAAAACTAAAACTATTGGAAATAAAAAAAGAAAACTTTTCAACTTGAGAGGATGACTAAGACAAAAAAAAATAAAAAATAAAAGCGGCTAACTTCCNAATAAATTGGTTTACTATCCAAGTTTTACTATAACATTAAAACTTACTCAAAATCTACTAACAAGAGACAACGATTTGGAAAGGGAGTGACAAAAAACTAACAACTAAAACTAAAACTAAAACTAAAACTATTGGAAATAAAAAAGAAAACTTTTCAACTTGAGAGGATGACTAAGACAAAAAAAAATAAAAAATAAAAGCGGCTAACTTCCNAAAAAAAGAAAACTTTTCAACTTGAGAGGATGACTAAGACAAAAAAAAATAAAAAATAAAAGCGGCTAACTTCCGGAGTTTGAAATTGGTTCTTGAGATTAGTCGGGAAGAAAGGAAGCTCTACGATTAGAAATCAGGCGGTTTTTTTGATCTTTCTTTTATTGTAAAATTCCAGGTCTATTTTCTCTAGTTGGTACATAATGTCTAGAAAGTTTCCATAAGGAAATTTAGACTAATTTCCATGCAAATTGCTTTCTCTTTTCGTAGAATCCAAGTCACAGAGGACTTTCACTCCAAGATTTCGGACTCCATTTGACGTATGGAGAAAATCTAAGAATCTACCAAAATTCTCATAGGCTACAAGAGACTAGGTANTTCGGACTCCATTTGACGTATGGAGAAAATCTAAGAATCTACCAAAATTCTCATAGGCTACAAGAGACTAGGTAGTAGTTCTCTTAACCAATCCCAGAACCCACATCTTCATGAATAATTTCACTTCATTCCTCTCAAGGTCTTTTACTATAACTACTTTCTTATGACATTATTATTAGTATTAGTATTAGATTATTCTTACTAAATTTAAATGCGGTGGACGTTTTATAAAAAAAATAAAGATATGAGTTCTTCATTCTTTTTAATTCTTTTTATATATGGAGTTGGACCAATTGGAAACTAAGTTCCATTTATGTGAAAAGTGTTTGTCCAGTTTGAAACCATTGGAGAGAAAACTTTGTCACTAGGAGAAAGTTTTTATAAAGAAAATCCAAAGATTTTCTATATGACTTGGAGGTAATACAATCAAATAAGTATCATATTATTTTTTATTATACTTTCTTTTTTTTTCTTTTTTTTTTTTTTTTTTTTTTTTTTTTTCAATGCGCCTCAAATTTTNGATAAAAAAATTTTTTTCGATCCATGGCATCAGATTCAATTTTTGTATTCCCGAATTTTTAGAGATGACTCTTGAAATGGATCAAAGGGTGTGAAAAACTGTCAGGAAAATGAGAGAACTCTGATAAATCCAATGGAAAACCTCACACATTCAGACTGACAATGAACATGAAAAAGGCGGTGACTTTTAAAACTCCCCTAGTACTACTTCATTAACGTTCTTTCATTAACACTCTTAACTCTACGACATCCGGCCGTCACTTCAAGAACTATAGTTTATAAAATATAAACAATAAATTTTCTCATCAAGGTGAAAAATATGTAGACACTAGCAGAGATTTTTGAAAATGGTAAAAATTGGACTGGAGGAAGAGTGAGGAAAGGAGAAAGTCAGATAGATTAGTTGTGATGAAAAAAAAAATGGAGGAGATTTAGAAAAAAGTAAATTATAAAAATGAAATGACGGAAAGAAAATTTTATAGTGAGAATGAACCTTTAGGGACACTTGGTTAGATTACAAAACTTGTAATAATAATTTTACTAATGTTAACATAAGTTTTGTTTTTTTTTTTTCAAAAAGTAAGATGCGTAATTTTAAACACTGTAATCAAAGTTTACTGGTGAATATGTCTTCCAACTTCCAAGCAGGGGATGGAAAATTTTCTATAAATTAGTGAAAATGTCTATGAAAAACAAAAGTTAAGTTTTGATATAAAAGATGACCGGAGGGCTCAACTAGGTGGAAAGCTGATAAGCTTAGAAAACAAAAAAAAAATAGATAAAAAAAAACTTTTTCTTGACTTTCTCAATTGTAAAAATTAGTTTCTTTCCAACAGTTTTCATTCTGTGGGAAGTGAAAGTTTGCTTCGTCGAGTAAGAACTTATCAATGAACTTTTTTCTCATTGGATTCAAATTCAGTTGAGTTTTATTATATAGGACATGGGACATAAACTTTTAGATTTATTATTTAGATATAAATATTTTCAAATGAAAATAATAAGAATAATCTGAGTCTTCAATTAAATCTGTTTGTGGGAAAACTAGGGTTAACATAACATAAGTAAATACAGAGAGAGTTAGTAACAAGTAATAATCAAAACAGGGTTGGGAAATTTTTTTTTGATTTCTATAAAAAAAATTCAATAAATTGGATTTTTTTTTTGATTTTGGCTAACTTAAAAGGTAAAAAAAAAGTTTACTATAGTACTTAGAAAATTTGCATTTTGTACATACACCACGCCCAAAATTATCTTTCAACAGAGCATCCACAGTATTTAAAATCAAGGAATCTTAAATCTAGAAATCCAATTAATTCATCTACTATGAATCCACAAAGAATGGATAATAGGAAATTTCCATAATTTGATTTGAATGCATAAATGAATTGTTGAGCTATTACCACGTGTCATTCAACTTTCTCATTTACATCACAATATAAGTTATTAGCATTTCAATGTACCTTTTTTAAACATCATGTTACTTCAGTAAAATACGTTTATAAGACCAGCCGTTTCCTATAGATAATTCTGGTCTTATAACAGATATAAAACCAATTTGGTCTTATATAAAATATACAGTGAGTCCATTTGAAACCTCCCATTTTTGAAGTTTGTTATTTTCTAAAAATAACAATTCCGCAGTAACTACAGTGAAATTCGGCGATCATTTATTGAAAATATAATATGATTACAAATCAAACAGGAATGAGAGAAGAAATCAGAATTTAGAGAGTTCACTCACTGATTACAAATATTGGGATGTAAATTTTCTCACAAAACAACACAAACATTGAAATCGCCATGGTTTCGATTTTTCGTTTATGGGACGTTTCAAATGGACTCACTGTATATCATTTTGGTATGGAATAAACAATCACTCAACACAAACTGACTAGTTGAATGAATACGCAATGCTTAATCTAATTTTATACAATTCAAATATTTTGTCATACATGTTTGCTGTCACTATATTTAAAATAGGGCCTTTTCGTTTTCAAAATATTTTCATCGAGTAGAATTATTGTGACCGTTTAGCTATGAACCATTTTGTACAATGTTTCTTCAAATTTGGTATGGTTCACAAGTCTATCATTTCTAACAGATGAGTGCAAATTGTACTATACCGTTATTCCATTTTAGCACGGAATTTGCACATTCTAAAAAACAGAATATTTGAATTTATTCAACAAAAAATAGAGTCTAATAAGCAATAAGAAATTAATTTGAATTCATAACCAAATTCTAAAAAAAAAAAAAGTAAACCTGTTTAATTCATGTTATGCTACAACTTCTTTTGACTTTTTAGATTTCAGATCAGTTGTTTGATTTTGTCGGATAACAATTAAAGTATGCGCCCAAAAAGTTCAAAAAGAAAGAAAAATTAAAATAAACTCTCCACATTCTGAATGTTTTTGTCTTACAGAAATGAAATTAGGTACAAAACAAACGTTAAGAATTTGGGTTTTGCAGACGTTTTGTTTTTATATTTGTTGGTCTTATAGAGTGATATTTTCCTATGCCATGTTCCATACCAAGTGCGACAAAAATTTATCTTATAACCTAAAAATTTTATAACCGTCCTCCACTGTAATAACTGGAAATACGCCGTTATGTCATCCATTCTTGTTTTCCTACCTTTCAATCATTATACCATTAATTGCGATATGTTATGGAAGTGATGCAAATATCAGTTTCTATGGTAACCTGAATCCAGAGTGGAGTAAAATTGTAATAATAATAATAATAATAATAAAATCATCTCATAAGGTTTCTTTTACATCAATTTGTCATTCGATGGGACTATATTTACTCATGTTACACAAACTCTCGAAAAGTCATTCAAAGATTAAGAATATACAAACCTTTCTCCCTCCTGATCACACACTTTCTCCACATCCTCAATATCTTTTTTTTTTATACATATATATAAAAAAAATCCTTCAACTGAAAACTTTGTTTACTTAAAACAACATTTTCAAAAGTGTGTTACACCTAAACCAGACTCCAAGGAGTGTCTTCAACGATAGCTTATTATAGTTTCGGACAGCCACTTTATTTCCAAAGTCATTGGGGAAAAAAAAAATTTCAAAACAAAATGAAAAACTTTTGACAAATGACGAACTCTTCAGTGACACATGGTACATAAAAAAAAAATCAACAATTTTTAACACT
Organism: Holacanthella duospinosa; assembly: GCA_002738285.1. Taxonomy (NCBI): domain Eukaryota; kingdom Metazoa; phylum Arthropoda; class Collembola; order Poduromorpha; family Neanuridae; genus Holacanthella; species Holacanthella duospinosa. The sequence goes on along the minus strand of NIPM01000038.1, from coordinate 793,648 downwards.
CCTTTCACTATACGAGTCCGGCTTGTCTGGAATTGACTGACTTTTTGTGTTAACACTTATAAGGAGAAAGAAAAAAAGAAGTAAACTGACTTCGATTAATCCCACAGTGAAAGATTTTTTTTCCTCCTAATACTCATGTCTCAAAAATAGGTATATAGTCAAAGAATTTACATCAGATTTTCAACAATGAAGGGATATTCTAGACACAGAGTTCAAGGAAACTGATCATTTCTACTTTCTCTGAAATTGAAAGAAAAAAAAAAAAAAAAAAAAACTTTTTCCATGCAACAGTATAGTCTTTTGAAGAATATTAAATTTAAAGAGAAGGATTCAATCCCTCACCCATGTTCAATTTACACCGACTTAAACCACAAGCGACATGCCGCTGTCGTCGTCGTCTTTCCAAAGGAGTCTATTCCCCCCTTATTCTGACGCCGTCACTTTCTGTCTCCATTTTGTTAGTAGAGGATTCGAAGAAAAATAAAATATAATTTGACAGGAATTGAAACCAATTTGTTACACTTTGACACTTTCATGGAATTTAATCTTCCATTCGTAAATCTTTACATACTTTACCACTTCCAGACAATAAAGTCTAATCCTGTTACATTCTATTTGTCACATTGTTACTTTTACACAATCCTATACAAGTTCAAAAAACCTGAACAAAAAAAAAGAAAACAAGGGAAAAAAAAACCATATATTGGAAACAACTTTCGGACAGGTAACAAGCAGTTTGAATCAATTCTACATAATAATTATTATTGTTAAAAATTAGACTCGGAATTTTTAACTCTGTGACATAAGTACAAACTGACTGTAGTACCCCTAGGGTTAATTTTTAATTTTCTTCTTTCTCTATAGCACCAGTCAATTAGTTGGTTTCTAGCGTCAATTACTATAGTATAGGTTCATTAACCAATTGAATTTTTTTTTTTTGCTGACCCACTCTATTTAGTTTTAGTGTGAAAGACTAAAGTAGTGCCTTGTGGAATCAGGATTTCCTTCCTGATAGTCGATTACTCTTATAAGGTACTTCATTTAATGTCTTGTGAGCGCATTCCTTAGCTCAGCGCTTTCTCTACATCCTTTTTTACGCATTTTCTCATCCAACTGAAGAGGTTCAAATTAGAGAAAGTGACAAATAAACAAAGTAGCGTGAGATCAGGGAAGGGAACCGGAGGCAGTAAAATATATCTCACTCATTAAGCTTCCAAAGTCTTTTTTCTCCATTTTGTTAAGGCTAAACACTGATATGGTGAAAGTTGGAAAAAGTTAAGTAACCTGTGTTAGTAATACACTAGACTTTTTTTTTTCCTCTTCAAGAAAGTTGGTTGTTTCTACGGAAGAGAGAGAAAAAAAAAGTGAAAGTTGTCTGTAGGAGAGGAAGTGAAAGTTAAAATAAAGTGTTTTCGGTTCCACAAGAGAACCAATGTCTAGATTTTTGAATGAGAAAGTGCAAATCCTTGTGATAAATTAAGAAAAGGAATACTTTTTTTTTTTTTTCGATGGAGAAAGTGACGAGGAGCTCAAAGTAGCTTATAGACCACGAACCCTCCTCCCCCATAGTCTATTGAGACAAGTTATCGTAAAACTACTCTCAACATCTTTCACCGTCTGGAGTCTAATCCTTTATGCAGATAGGTTAGTCCGTCCATTTAGATTTAGTTGAGAATCCAAAGCCAAGATCTGGTGTCCTATTGCCAAAAAAAAAAAAAAAAATCGGTTGAATCCAACAAGAAGAACAGCTATCGCTCCTCATCCTCATCTTCGATGAATAAATTCCAAGGATTCAGAAGACTGTACTTTCCCATTATTTTTCTGGAGGGGGAAATTTTTTGGCATCCCTCACTCCCACAGAGTACAGACCCTCAAGGCTCTCTTCTCTTCCCTACACTTAGCTTTAGTGGATACAGAAAGAAAATCCAACTACAAAATCCCTTCACTTCAACTATACTTTCTTTCTCCTCTGAGCAAAAAAAAAATGCTTACGAAAGCCAACTATCGATTTACAAATATCACTTCATCCCTTTATGCTTTCAATGATGACAGGGAGAAACGTATATATATATTTTTTTAAATCAGAGAGAAAGTTTTTACTTTAAACAAAAAAAAAATATTTCAATCCTGAAAATCAATTGTATGAGCAATAATAATGTTGTGTTTGACAAGTTTAGAATCATTTATAACTACACATAATAAAGTAGGTTTTGAGGTTTTCTGTAGATTTTTTTTTTCCTAAAGAAAGCAAACTTATAGACTCAATTGTATGTAATAGAGCTACGATTTTCAAACCCTGGGGCTTCACTCGAGTTGGGTGATGTGATACAAGGATTAATTTGCATAATAACTACTTATACATTTATTATTATTGGATATAAATGGCCAGTGGGGGCCAATATATGATAATTTGAAATTTTCTAAATTGTTAAGAAAAAACAAAAGATATACAGTGTGTTCCAAGGTTTTTTTTAGTAACTTCAGTGTTTAACATATTTTATTTTCATAAATATGTTTTTTTTTTTTTTTTTTTTTTTTTTTNTCAATTGTATGTAATAGAGCTACGATTTTCAAACCCTGCGGCTTCACTCGAGTTGGGTGATGTGATACAAGGATTAATTTGCATAATAACTACTTATACATTTATTATTATTGGATATAAATGGCCAGTGGGGACCAATATATGAGAATTTGAAATTTTCTAAATTGTTAAGAAAAAACAAAAGATATACAGTGTGTTCCAAGGTTTTTTTTAGTAACTTCAGTGTTTAACATATTTTATTTTCATAAATATGTTTTTTTTTTTTTTTTTTTTTTTTTTTACACCCGTTTTACACTTTGCTTTTCTCCATCCGTTTTTTGGAAATTATGTTTCAACAATTGTAATTTCAATAAATTTGTAATTTTTCATACCACTATTGTCGAAATTGTTAGTAAATTCGTGAATAATACAGTACTTTCTCCAAACAACAACCGAAAGTATAAATAAAATGGAGGGTAGAAGAAGAAGTTTGCGAGAAAAAATAAATAAAAAACACGGTATTTTTAATACAATCTGATTGGGATTTATTNCCGTTTTACACTTTGCTTTTCTCCATCCGTTTTTTGGAAATTATGTTTCAACAATTGTAATTTCAATAAATTTGGAATTTTTCATACCACTATTGTCGAAATTGTTAGTAAATTCGTGAATAATACAGTACTTTCTCCAAACAACAACCGAAAGTATAAATAAAAGGGAGGATAGAAGAAGAAGTTTGCGAGAAAAAATAAATAAAAAACACGGTATTTTTAATACAATCTGATTGGGATTTATTNATAGAAGAAGAAGTTTGCGAGAAAAAATAAATAAAAAACACGGTATTTTTAATACAATCTGATTGGGATTTATTTTGTAAACCGATTTTAAATTTCTCCCTACTCTCCCGCCACATCAAATTTGAACAAAGTCAATTTTTATAAAAAACGACAAGTCGAATCAGAAGTTGACTTGTGATTCCGTCAGGCAACTTTTGATTCGAATTGTCATTTTCATCAAAATTGACTCATTTTGTCAAATTTAATTTGGTACACAGACAAATTTCAAATCGTTTCACAAAATTATTTCAAATCGGTATAAATACAGTAGGTTTTACATTTTTATTAGCCGTATCGTTGTATAAGTAGTCTTATCATTTCCGATGCTCTCGATACATATAGAAAGTACAAAGTACTATGACAAAAAGGAAAAGTATGTGTAAAAATAAAATAAGGAAAGTCCTTTTGCCTTCTATTTAATTGTTGTGAACCCTAACAACCTAACAACTTAAGAACTTAAGAACCTTGACTGAAAAACCTTGGAAATAAAGTTCTAAAAATCCATATGCAGACTCACACTCCTTGACATTTGAGAATTAATAGAACTGAAGACAAGTTTCACTGATGATAAGAGATATAGTAGTATTTTTCATTTCTCTCTCTAAATTGTAGAAAGTAGAGTAGAGAAGTGAGTATCCTGTTTCCAAGGTTTGTAAGTAAAGGGTATCTAGGATTGAGTTGAGTCTACATAGTCTTCAGTAGTCCTTGTTGTTTGTTAGTGACTCTCTCCTATTTTCACTATTCGGTCTAGTTGACACTGATTCATGTGGAGAGAAACTTTCACTCTTCTCCACTACTAATAACTCTACAAACGGAAACTCATGATCTGGCATTTGTTGATTGAATTTACATTTTCAAAAGACTAGCCAATTTATTAAGTAGAGCAGAGCCAAAGGTAAGGATTAGAAATCCAGAACCAACTCCCTTGTACTTTAGTTTTCTTCCTCTTCTCGTTATGTAGTAATAAGTCTCTTGTCTCGTCAAGTACATAGATGGGTTGTTGGTTCCTATTTTAAACCCAACCTAGAGTTGATAATTTATAAAGTGTGTATTGGAGATTGTTGGTCTGGGAAGCAGCTGGTGAAGAAGTGGATGTGTGAAAGTGAGTAGTGAAAGGGAGAGAAAGGAGCCTGTCACCCAACATTTTCACAAATCTCTGAAATTCCCTCTTATGTCAGTTTCGCAAATTCAGTTTCTGCATCATCTGCTCGAGCATGACGTCTACTTGAAGCTCGAGTCTCTCAATTTCAAATAATACTCTTCATCCAGAATGACACAGACGGTTATTTGAGTCTTTCTTAATGAATAATTCCGAGACTAACTCTCTCTGGTTTATTAGTTGGGCGGAAATAAAATAAATTTGTGGATGAATATTCATGTAGGCAAAGGGGGCACATGTTGACCAAGTTTAGAAGAAGACTCTAATTCTAGTCAGGAAGACACACACACACATACTTCCAGTTGATAACTTTACATTTCCCATTGGATTGTCGAGTTTTAAGGAGAACCAATTTCTAATTCTATAAAATGAGACCGAGGACTCAATCGATATGCCAAAAACTCAAGAAATTTCAATTCATTTCCGTCTCTTTCTCAGATGAATGGTCTCTGAAATCTACTGGAGAAAGTTACGACGGCACAAGGACATCACAAGAAAATTTGTTACTACAAATACAACTAACAACTACAACTGGAAAAGATGATTCCTCATCACCACTATTAATTTTAAATTAAAGACTGAATGAATTTGTACAAGAATTATAATTAAGTTGATAGAATGTTCAAACTTTCATTTGTAAAAAACTTGGGAATATGTAGGGTTAACCAAATTCTTTTACCCATGTGAAAATAAAATTCTCAAAAACAAACATGTGAAAGTTAATGATTACGGATTGAGGGAGCATAATTTAAAATTTAAATTCAAGTTGTGCAAGTTGGCTTACCTAAAAAATCACTGATTGAACCAATGATTTTGAACCAATGATTTTGAACCAATGATTTATCAGGTGAGCCAACTTGAAATCAGAAATCCAACAAAAATATCTTGATTGAGTCTTCACTTCATTCGTTATTGATTCTACATTTGTGTATTGGCTATCTTTTGTCTATTTTGGAGAAAGTTGGTTGAAAGGTAAAAGAGTTTGGCTAAACTTGCACAGAGTTAGCCAAACTTTAGTTATCATTCATTGACTTTCCCTAAAACTGTCAACATGGAGTCCAAAGTTCCTTGATAACAACATCCTAAAAGGAAGTCAGTGACTTTTTTAGGATGTTTTTATCAAAAAATCTTGCTGTAGTCAATATAGACAACTAATCCCACCAATTAAAAACTAGTTTGGTCAGCATACTTAATTTTATTTTATTTTGGAAGTTTGAGAATGAGTGTGATTATCATGTGCGGTGACTTTGTAAAGGTTCAGCGCAATTCGGTCTACAGTGGAGAAAATTCTAGGAAAAACATACAGTAGGGGTCTACCTTTTCATATTGCACACTTTCACACTTTCACANCAGTGGAGAAAATTCTAGGAAAAACATACAGTAGGGGTCTACCTTTTCATATTGCACACTTTCACACTTTCACAAAAGTGTGAAGGAGAAGTGCGAAACTCCTCCTCAGAAAGTGTAAAGAACCAATTACAGAAGTGCAGAAAAACAGGTCTCACCCGAAAAAATTTCATACTTGAGCACTTTCACACTTTCACAGAAGTCTTTACAAAAGTGTGAAAACACGCCCCAAAATTCAAAACTTGCCAATGAGACTCCATAGCGGGACAAAGTGTGAAAGTGTGAAAGTGATCAAATAATTTTTTTCACACTTGTTTACACTTCTAATTCTCCGTCAATTTAAAACGTGATTCAAAACTTCAGATTTTCGTTTCAATTGTTTTCAAGATTTTGATTAACGACAAAAATCATTTGAAACAAAATTACCTGCTCAACCTCAATTAAATTCAGGTAAATTTCATCTTCCTTTGACTCATTAGCAGAACCAAGATCCTCCAAATCGTGCAAAGCATCCTCAAATATATTGCAAATAATATTTTACTAAATAATAGTAAATAACTAAATAACTTTACTAAATAATTTAATTACTAAAACTCAAGTAGAAGTTACTTCAAAACTAGGGCTCACCCAATTCCTCTTCACACTTTTGCACACTAGCACAGAAAGAGTTGAAATATTTTCAAGTGTGAATTGTATAGAGGTCTCACCCGTTGTAGCTTCACACTCATGCGCGCTTCAACATAAAAGTGTGAAATAAAGTCATCTGTGACAGTGTGAAACTAAAAAGGTAGACCCCTAGTGTGTTAATTAATTAAGTCGGGTTTTTATAGTAAGCAGTGTTTCGCCAAATCCCTAATTTTTCGTTCATCTTGAATTTTACNTAGAGGTCTCACCCGTTGTAGCTTCACACTCATGCGCGCTTCAACATAAAAGTGTGAAATAAAGTCATCTGTGAAAGTGTGAAACTAAAAAGGTAGACCCCTAGTGTGTTAATNCATCTGTGACAGTGTGAAACTAAAAAGGTAGACCCCTAGTGTGTTAATTAATTAAGTCGGGTTTTTATAGTAAGCAGTGTTTCGCCAAATCCCTAATTTTTCGTTCATCTTGAATTTTACCCACGAGAAAATGGGAGTAATGGAAATATTGGGGGCGCGAAAATTAAAAGCCAGTTAAATTCAAATTTGGACTAAAGTTTGAGTTTCAAATTCAAACAGAAACACCTGAAATTAATTAGATCAAAACTGGAGCAGGATTTTTAGCATCCAGAATTATAATTGAGGATTTGACTTTTGATTACATTTCCAGCTCCAATATCGGAGAATTCCATATACATTTTATTAGAATCAGGTATCAACAACATGCTTTCTGGTTTCTGCTCTAGGATTGTGATTTTTAGAAATTTCTTATAAATTTAATTATAATAATAACGCGCTATGGGAATGTTACCCTTTTCTCAAAAAAAGAACCAAGAGCCAATCTCCCACTTTTTTTTATAATTCCCACTTTCACTTATTCCACCAATTCTGCCACCTTTAAATCCCCACTTCATCATCATCCACTTCTGGACAATTGGAGGAACCACAAACCCGACACATACATTATAAACTGCTCAAGTTTCTGAAAATCGTTTCTACCAAAGTTTTGTTAATTCTTCTTAACTTAAAAAGTGTCACAAGATTCTAATTTGTGGGATTTTTAAAAACGCTAGTGCCGAATTTTCGCATTCTGATTCGAACACACTGTATTGTCCTCAAGTACAGTACTGGTCATAATTATAAAACAATGGAAGTTACTTTTGATCCGTGCGGTTTGCTGGAGAAAGTAACTGTTTTATAATTATGTCCAGCGTATCTCGTTAAGTAAATTTTTTTCGCGTCAAATCATTTGATTTTATGAAAGAACATAAAAAAGTAGGGACACACGTGTAAAAAATCAGGTCTCTAGGATGAAAGGGTCAAAAGTTATGATTTATTGAAGATCAACTGTTTTCGAATGTAATTCTGATATATTCACTTATCCTTTGCTGTTGTCTCAGTATTATGTTTGTAAACAGTTGACCTTCAATAAATCATAACTTCTGACCCTTTCATCCTAGCGACCTGATTTTTTACACATGTTTCCCTACTTTTTCATATTCTTTCATAAAATAACATCATTTGACCCGAGAAAAATTTACTTAACGAGATACGATGGACATAATTATAAAACAGTTACTTTCTCCAGCAAACCGCACGGCCAAAAGTAACTTCCATTTGTTTCAGAATTATAACCAGTACTGTATTTACACAACTGTAGACTAGAGGTGAGCGCCTGCAAGGTTTTCTAACGCCCGCCTGGCCTGTGCCTGTGAGAAAGTATGCCCGCCTGTGCCTGCAAAACTTCATATGTGTCATGCCCGCCTGGCCTGTGCCTGCAAGNGACATAATTATAAAACAGTTACTTTCTCCAGCAAACCGCACGGCCAAAAGTAACTTCCATTTGTTTCAGAATTATGACCAGTACTGTATTTACACAACTGTAGACTAGAGGTGAGCGCCTGCAAGGTTTTCTAACGCCCGCCTGGCCTGTACCTGTGAGAAAGTATGCCCGCCTGTGCCTGCAAAACTTCATATGTGTCATGCCCGCCTGGCCTGTGCCTGCAAGACCTCATATGTGTCATGCCCGCCTGGCACAGGCCAGGCGGGCAACTGTAGTGCAGTGGTGAGACAAAATGAAAATTATGGAAAAGATTTTGTTCTGAAAAATGCATCGGACCACACATTGTGTGAACTTTTCCACAGGCGCCTGTGTAAAAAAAGGATATGCCTGCCTGGCCTGTGCCCATGGCTTAATTCGCCCGCCTGGCCCATGCCTGTTACTTTCTCTATTATTGAGTGCCCGCCTGGCCCACGCCTGCAGGCGCAGGCACAGGCACAGGCATTTTCAGGCTGCCTGTACAGGCACTCATCACTACTGTAGACAATGTTCTGCACTCTGAAATTGCTCGGCATTTAAATCGAACCGTCACTCTTACTCTCAAAATCTAAACACGGTACACCCTGCTTGTATGGCAGTTTTAACATACAGTCGGGTCTCGAGCTCGACGGATGTTGTGATAAAATTTTTTTTAATAAAAATTCGGACTTTCACCATTATGGTCTCAATCGCTTGCTCTGTCACAATAACGGCGCCGTAAGCCCTGAGATGGCTCGAAATGTGTTAAAAGCGTAACTTAAAATTGAAAACCCATTACATTCAATGTTCCCATATTGTTTATAATGGCCTGTGTATGCTAACTTTGCCCTACCAAGTAAAAGTATTTTCAATCTTGTCTATTTCGTATCGTATGAAGAGCGTATCGGAATATTATGATTATTAGAGNAAATTTTTTTTAATAAAAATTCGGACTTTCACCATTATGGTCTCAATCGCTTGCTCTGTCACAATAACGGCGCCATAAGCCCTGAGATGGCTCGAAATGTGTTAAAAGCGTAACTTAAAATTGAAAACCCATTACATTCAATGTACCCATATTGTTTATAATGGCCTGTGTATGCTAACTTTGCCCTACAAAGTAAAAGTATTTTCAATCTTGTCTATTTCGTATCGTATGAAGAGCGTATCGGAATATTATGATTATTAGAGGGCATCTGATTAGTATATTGGTATCTTGTGATAAACATATNGGGCATCTGATTAGTATATTGGTATCTTGTGATAAACATATAGGCACCTTGTGAGAACCATATAGGCATCCCATAGGTAGCATATGGGTACATTATGAGTAGCATATTGAAATCTAAAAATAGTATAGACATTACAATGGTCAGCATATGTGCACTATGGAGTAGCGTATGGATATCTTATGACTAGCATAATTCCACCCTATGAGCAGCATATGGGCATCTTATGAATAGCAAATTAGCGTTTTAAGAATAGTACATGGACCATACAGTATGTTAAGTAGCGAAGAAGAATTTTTTTTTCTTCCTCTCTCCTAATGTTGTAACCTTTTCCTCAGCGAGTTGTGGTGATCAAAAATTCCTCAGCGTGACCATACTCAGCTGTAGAGGTGAGCGCCTGCAAGGTTTTCTAATGCCCGCCTGGCCTGTGCCTGTGAGAAAGTATGCCCGCCTGTGCCTGTGCCTGCAAGACTTCATATGTGTCATGCCCGCCTGGCCTGCGCCTGTGAGAAAGTACGCCCGCCTGTGCCTGTGCCTGTATGACTTCATATGTGTCATGCCCGCCTGGCCTGTGGTTAGCAGAAATACGCCCGGTCGTGCCTGTGCCTGTATGACTTCATATGTGTCATGCCCCCTACAGTATTTCCACTACAACTTTCCAATACAGTATCAGTATTTCCACTACAACTGTAGTGCAGTGGTGAGACAAAATGAAAATTATGGAAAAAATTTGGTNAGTATTTCCACTACAACTGTAGTGCAGTGGTGAGACAAAATGAAAATTATGGAAAAAATTTGGTTCTGAAAAATACATCGGACAACACATTGTGTAAACTAAAACTAAACTAAACGAAAAAAAAGAATATGCCTGCTTGGCCTGTGCCCATGGCATAATTCGCCCGCCTGGCCCATGCCTGTTACTTTCTCTATTATTGACTGCCCGCCTGGCCCACGCCTGCAGGCACAGGCACAGACACAGGCATTTTCAGGCTGCCTGTACAGGCAACCTGAAAACTACTCAGTTGCAATTCAGAGTTGCTCTCCCACGAGGTTACATTTTTCATGTACATTTAATTTTCAAATTTCGAANAACCTGAAAATTACTCAGTTGCAATTCAGAGTTGCTCTCCCACGAGGTTACATTTTTCATGTACATTTAATTTTCAAATTTCGAATTTAAAACTATTGTTTTCAAAGACACGAAGACCTGAGACATAACTCTTACAGTAACTCTGAGTATCATGACTCAGAGTCAGAGTTAGGAGTCGGGAGTCATTTGGTGACTGACTCTTTTGTGATAGAACTCAGAGTCATGATTATTTACCGAAATGCGAAAATGAGCATAACGGACTAATTTTCCATATTTTACCCATCAACTTTTACTATTAAATATATCTCTTCAATTTTCGGATTATCATACACGGTTTTACAGAGTTCTCTTACATGACGCATATTTATTTTTATTTCATTATGCACATTTTTTTAATTCAAAGTCACCTCCCAAAATCAAGGGGTCATACTCATGGATCCGAAAGTCGGACTCCAAATGTTTAGATATTCGGTGACTCTGACTCAACTAAACTGAGTCATGGTGAAGACTAGTTCAAACTTTCGAAGTTGAGACTAGTGGAAACTTTCTTCAAGTCAGAAAGTTTTACTTTTGAATTGGATGCAGAAGTCCTTTTTCTCACTAGAGCCTGTTCGTTTAGAACATGGATGAATTTATCTCAGTTAATTAAACAAGGTACAAATTAAATGCGCGGCTAAAAACATTAGTGTTGCATAAATAAAAAATAGTTCCGAGGGAATAAAATTCTACCCAGGTTAAATAGGAAAGCAAATCTTCGAAAATATATAAAAACATTTGCGAGGAAAAAGAATTTTTTAATACTTGTATTTTCGCTGGCAAAAAAAATTTTGACCCAAAATTTTGGGTAACTAGAGTGACAGAATTAGACAATTTGAGATTGAACATTTAACATAATTGGAAACTTTGTATTAAATTTCCAATTATGATAAATGTCCAATCTCAAATTATGAATTATTATTAGATTACGCTTTGAATGTGCCCAGATATGTTGCATAGTTCTTGGGATGCATCATGAGACACAACCTTTTCCTTACCAATAGTTTAGGTTTCTCTCCGAAAAAAAAAGAAAAAGTTAAAAAAAAAATTTCTTCGCTACCTAACATACTGTACTATGGTTAGCATATGTGCATTACATACGACTCATATTAGGCACTATACAGAGTGAGTGAATAAGGGCTACCTAGAGATCCTCACTCCACCGGACCTTTATGTGTCACCCACCATAAATCGGAATCAGAAATTTATTTATTTCTTAACTAAATCTAGCAGCAACTACTTAATAGATCATTTGTTCAAAGTGACCACCGTCCATGTCTAGACAATGATTAATTCGTTCATAAAAACCACGTCGGACATTTTGTAGCATTTGTGGGTTTTCATTTATGGTGGCAACAGAAGAGGTTTCAATCCTATTCTTGAGCTACTCTATGTTTACTGGGCGAGGTGAGTTGAAAACGATGCTTTACAAATAACCCCAAAGGATCTGGGTACCGATAGCAATATTTGATCAAAATCAGTCGAAGGATAGGCGGTACTCCCATTTAGTTAAAACAAGGACAACAAAATAAAAACAATAATTCTTTGATATTTTGTGTTTTCTAAAACTTTCGACTAAACGATTCTTTGGTTTAAATTAGTGTACCGCATGGCTCAGCTTTTGGCGTGAGCCAGAGACATTGGCTCAATGAGCCATGGCTCATGGCTCACCCGAACGGTGAGCCAGCTCATGAGCCATGGCTCTGGCTCCGCGCTTTTGTTGACCTGGCTCATGAGCCAGAGCCATGGCTCAATGAGCCATGGCGCATGGCTCAACATAAAAAAAATTTTTTCTCCGTTAATATGCACATTTTGCTAAAAGTGAGAATGACCTAGTGAGAATAAGCCAACACAAATCATAATTATGAACTGGCTAATGGCAACCTGACTTTCAGTGACCAAAAATTCCGAAAATTAAAAAGAAGTGATTGTTTGGAAGAAAAAAAAATGAAAAATTAGAGGAAAAGTGGAAGAATATAGGGAAAAAGTTGAGCCATTGAGCCATGGCTCACAAGTTTCGTTGAGCTGGCTCATGAGCCATGGCTCTGGCTCAAAATTACTACATGAGCCAGAGCCATGCACTGGCTCTGGCTCATAAATTTTTGTGAGCCAGCTCGAGCCAGAGCCAGAGCCATTGAGCCAGCTCATGAGCCAGAGCCATGCGGAACACTAGTTTAAATGTAACAACATGTGATGTTATAAAATAAACAAACTTCTGACGCCGATTTATGGTGGGTGACACAGAGAAAGGTCCGGTGGAGTGAGGATCTCTAGGTAGCCCTTATTCACTCACTCTGTACAAGTTGTATAATGGCATCTTATGAGTAGCATATGAACTTCTTATGAGTAGTATCTTAATAATAGTATATGGGCACCTAAGGTCACCATATGGAGCATATGGGTAACGAATGGGCAACTTGTGAGTAGCATAAAGGCATCTTATGAATAGTAAATGGCTATTTAATGGGTAGCATATGGGCAGCCCATAGTATGCATGTGAGCATATCAGCAGAATAGGGCATATTACTAGTAGCATCATGCAGTGTTTTAGGAGTTTGTAAGCTGCAACAATATGTATCTCGTATGTCAATTCTGACATATACGGGGGGTCCCCAAACCCCAAAAGCAGTGTAGGGCAGTAGTGGCATGCATACAGGAGGGAGTGTAATTTCTAGTAGGGTGTACCGTGTTACCTTTAAGATCTTATTCACTGGTTTATTCCTTCAAATAACTGCAGAATTGGCAAAATTGAAGGACATGACCATTGAAGGACAGGTATGATTTTTAATTTGAACAGGAATTTGCTTCGCTAGATTACTTTCACTTTCTTATTTTTTTTTGGGGGAGGGGTTTATGATGGGAAAAAAATTTATCTGATTGGTTGAAGAATTAGTTGAGATTCGCAATGTTCCGGTAGCGCATACTTCTAAACTTCTCAGCCTCGTTGAATTTTTTAAAGTTTGAATGGAGAAAGTAATTTGTGTAATTTAAATAACTCTGTACAAAAAATACAGTGATTTCAAACCTACTCTTTTTGCTCCTCTCACTACAGCATGGGATGATTGGAGAAACGTACTTCCATTGTTTACTGAATTATGACTGACACTGTATTTAATCCGGATCTGGCTACTCACGAAGTGTCAAACTAAAGCTACATGTAGTCAGTATCCTGTACGGGCTACTCTGTGTATGAGAATTTTCTCTTAAATTCGGGAAAATTTAAAAAAATCGTTCTTTAAATTGACGTTGCCGGTTCCCGGAATCGTTGTTTTGTCATTTTCACTCCAAACGATCATTAGATCAAGGATTTATATTGCAACGCCGCAACGTAGTAGGAATAGGAATACATAGCAACCGGTAGTAGGATCATGAATTCACGTAGCAACCATTTCCAGGTTTATGAATACATGTAGAGTATTCTAGAAATTCTATAATTTTCCATCTAAAAAGTTCCAAGTTTATTTTGTAAAGATGTACACGGGGCAGTGCCGGGGCCCACTGAGGAGATGAGCCCAACCAGGGATGCAAAAAATAATTTTAAGTCGAACTACGTTAGCCGATTTGGCTAAAAAATGTTAGTTTTCGTGCTACGGTTCCGAGAAAACTGTTCCAGGATCCTGAATACTTGTAGCCAGATCCGGGTTAAGTTATGTAATGAAAATTATCCATACACACTGACTTATTCAAAAGAATCTGTGATTCATGGAAATGGTAGAATTGACTCCTACTGGATAAGGTTTGAAAAAAATTCTCTACGTAATAAAAATGGTGCTTGTTGGTAATAGCATTATAACAAATATGATAATAATTTTAGTTGAGACAATTTAATTTTACTTATTTCACGGTACAATTTCCCCTTATCAAATTACTTTCTACTTGAATAAGACGTTTATTTTGCTTAATTGTTATTTTTTTAGATGTGAAAGTGTAGCCTAGAGTCAATCTCATTATTAGCACTTAACGTACTAATAATGTAAAACTTACTAAAATTATTACTTCCTAGGATTTTAGACATTGTTGATTCTTATTCTGGAAACTGTACAAGGTATGAGAGAAAAATATCGTCTAATAAGAATAATTAGACAGTAAGAAATGATAATACTAGATATTTCCTAAATAAACCGCCTAAAGACAGGAGTTGATTAATTATAAACTTAAGTTAAGTAACTCATAAGATCACTACCCTCTTTTCATATCAACTATTCTACTCATTGTTGTAAAGCGGTGAGACACTACAGAGAAAAAAAAATTAATTGTGTTTGAATCTGAAACTGTACGAAGAGTTAAATGTAGTTAATTCTGTGGAACAATAAATGCGGTCTAACTTTACTAGAAAAAGAAGTCGACTCAAGATTTACGAAAAACTTAAAGTATTAATACACATGAGGGTCATTTAATTATAGACTCGTTTCAATTTTTTACATGATTTATAATAATAAATCTCACACCAAAGAAAACCCCCATTTGCAAAACAATAAAAACTAATCGACTCCAGGCTACAAAGTTGTTATGAAATACATATCTCCCTTCATCTACTATCTCTTTTACAGTAGACAAAACATTAATTAACAAAAAAATTTTTTAGAAACAGGTGAAATTGGGTTCAGTAGTAAAAGGAATTTCTGTTTCATTTAGTGTATAGATAGCAGATGAATTTAGGACTACATTGCTTTATTCAAAATTCTTGAAAAAACCTTAAATCCCTTTGAACCTCAAAATTTAAAACTTTGAATCATACGAATGCGACGGTGATAGCTTGAGAAAAATGTTCACCTTGTGTCCAGAATAGGGAAAAAATAATTTATATATCAACGGACGTTACACCTCCCGACATGAACCTCAGTTCCCACTCCAGTATTGCTGCTGACCGTACTGCTGCTTCCCACCTTTCGGTTGTCCCTGACGTTGACCTGAACTTCCATCCTGTAACACATAGCCAAATTAGATACACTCCAAACACATTTCACATCTCGCTAAGGGGAAATTTGGAAATCAATATCAAGAAAAAGAAGAAAACAAATTCAAAAAACAAAAATAGGTTGAAGTATTCCAAGATGCAGCAAAAGAAATTTACGCAAGACTTGATTTAGGTAATTTCAAACTCCTACTCAATTTAGTTAGTTTGACTTTTAAACTTATTTACATATGATTAAAACAAAGAAATGAAAAATGTTTTTGCTATTAGTTTTTGATGAAGTTATTCCGCAATTTAAATAAAAACTATGCAAAATTATATGTCAACTACCAAGAAAACAAAAAAATAAGAAAAGAAAATAAAGGAATTTCTGCATAAAGGGCGAAAAATAATTAGAAACAAAAGAAATAGAGACTTGATAGATAATAGGAGGCAGTACAGGAGCCGGTTGCATGTAGACATTATATGGAGTTCCTATTCCACTTCCACCCAATGGATTTGCTTGCTGTCCCATTGAGTTATATGGTGATGATGTGGTTCCACCATATTGCTGCTTGTCATAAGGCTGCAAAGTAAAAAAAAAATCAGTTTCCTCCGATTTTCAATCTTCATGTCGAATAAAAAAAAAAGCAAGACTCACATTCATCTTACTCAGATGACCTTTGTTTCCATACATGGACGAACTCATGTCAGTCGATTGTGAACTCCCAGTAGATGAAGTTGAGCCTTTCCCCGTAGCGGAGTTTGTAGAGCCCACGCCAGATCCTGTCGTATAGGTGTTCTTGTTAACATAGTCAGTCACATTCGTAAGTCCAGTCTGAGGA
This sequence comes from Holacanthella duospinosa, assembly GCA_002738285.1. NCBI lineage: Eukaryota > Metazoa > Arthropoda > Collembola > Poduromorpha > Neanuridae > Holacanthella > Holacanthella duospinosa. The sequence continues at coordinate 777,258 of NIPM01000038.1, read as the reverse complement.
GCCGTATCGTAAGGATTGATGTAAGAATTCCCATAAATCCCTTTGTTTTGGTATTGATTGGAAACTGTGTGAGGAGCACCGGAGGAAGGATTATTCGGCGTTACCATTGCAGTCGTAGGGTAGATCTGAGGAGGGCCAAACTGAAAAGCCCCTGGATGCATGAGGGCGTTGTTGCCGAGGTAATAGTATCCTGCCCCTTGAGGAAGATTGTACATAGGTTGCGTCGTCTGACCAGGGAGATTCGAAGGCACCGGAGATGCTGCCGAACTATCAGAGCGTGGGAATCGGCCATCGGCCCCAGGGTACGACTGTAATGATGAGCCGTCAGACCGCCCCCCACCACCAGGAGCTAAAATCAAAACACAAATTTGGATTATTATTTGGTATAGATTCCATTGAAAGTCCAACCGAATTTATCATATTTTGATAAAACCTGAGTATAGAATCGAATTCACAAAAACTTAACTCTAATTCACAACTTTTGAGGTTTGAGGCAGAATTATAGCAATAAACTTACTAAAACTAGATGCATTTGCATCATAGTAACTGGCAGCTAAAGCGGGATGCGGAATTCTTGGAAGGAACTGAACTTGATTCTCATCATAGCTGTACATGGTGGGTCCTTGGAACCCGTACATCGGCATCCCTTGAAGTCCTTGATTCACTATGTACTGTGGTGTTAGCATCATTCCTGGAGGCATTGTACTCGCCGCAGTACCACTTGTACCTAGGAGTTTTGACGATGCTGCACCTGTACTAGAATTACCTGCATTCGATGTCATTTTAGACCCAGCACCAGATACGCCAGAATTTCCTACAAACAAAATTCAGAATAAAAAATATTAAGTTTTGATAAATTTTAACTTTCAACTTTTAACATTCATTACCCTGTAAACTTGAGGAACCAATCTGAGGAGCAGAAGACGGGACAGTCGTGTTCGAGCTACCGACAACATCGTTCACAGTTTCCTTGGTCGTCTGATGTTGTCCAGTTGTACTCAATTGGTTCAGTTTCTGGTATGGGTTATATGTCGATCCACTTGTGTATCTAAAACGAGAACATTGTAATGATAAAGTTAAAACGGACGTTCTTCCACTAAACCATTGTTACTTTCGTAACAACTTGTGACTTACCCAGCGGCATTCGGAATGGTACTAGCACTTTGATAAGGATTCCCGGGAATCCCGCCTGGGATACCATACGTCGTGCTTCCGATTTGCGTCATATTCTGATTTGGTATTGCCTGAGACTGGATTTGTGAGGGTTGGACTGATGCTGAAACAATAGGGTGTGACCCATAGGTGGAAAGACCCATTCCGTAGCCAGAAGGTGTTTGTTGATGTTGAGTCATAATCATGGAGGGCTGCGACCCATACATTTGACCCGTGGGAAGAGTATTATAAGCTCCTGGGTACTTCGAATTGTATATTTCATCTAGAACAGAACCAAAACCAAAAAACATTTTAACAAAAAATTTGTGTGGGTTCTTTTTTTTTTAAATAACAGAACTTTTTTCAGCAAATGAAAAACAGAAATAAAAAATAATTGTAAAATTCTGCAAATACGTAGGAAACATGACTCCTAAACCCGGGTGTGAAGATAAGTTTCCTTTAATCGTTTGTAATTAATACAGGGCCCGCCGAATTAATCCAGGCCGTAGAAAGTCGCTTTCACCAAAAAAAAATTAGACAGCAAATAAATAGCGCGAAATCCAAAAGTTGGAGGGATTGAAGTTAGCGTGTGTTCGAAAGAACATAACTTTAGAAAAATTAATTTACAGCAGCGAGAGAAAACTCAAAGTCGAGGAGTGGGGTATGATACCTTCGCATCTACTCCACCTCGTTCAACAGAGAACCTGCCAGAGAGTCATTGAGCCAGAGCCATTGAGCCAGCTCATGAGTCAGAGCCATGCGCAACACTACTCTTGATTACTAAGAAAAAGAGACCCCAAGTTTGGCTAAAATGGTGACGAATTCCTCGAATTTAGTGCGTAATCGCAAACTTTGACAAAAATATGAACTCCACTGTGTTAGGGATACTAAGTACTACATATATACGAAATTTCATTCAAATTGATTCTCATTGTCGTTTTGACGAATTTCTATGTCAATACGAGTTCATCTCCTTGTATCTTGTAACTGTAAGATTATATGCCTACTATGAAAAGCAACTGAGGTAGGTGTCTTCGCAACAATTAGACCACAAGTAGCGGATAAAGAAAATTCGAAAAGCGAAAGAAACATATTCCAGAGGATACGTACCAGTCTGTTGCGTTTGTGTAACTACTGGAGGAAATCCAGGAGCAGGAAATCCAGGGGCTGGCTTCGTGTTGTAGGTCACAAACGCCGAACCAAGATTGGTGCTTGAAGAGTTTGTGTAGGAGGATTGCTGTTGAGATTGTGGTGACTGGGTAACTGCACTCTTTTGATTCTGTGATTGCACTGAGGACAAATTTCCGTGTTGTGAGTTGTCAAGATTGGGTGAAATTGGAACAGTTTTCGTAATTGAGTCAGAGAGAAGAGGTCCAGTGCTCTGCTGCTGCTGAGATGTTCGTTGAGTCTGGAATGGTGAGGCGGACTCTGGTGGTGGAACTGACGAATTCTGTATCATTTCCTTCTCAGGAACCGAGCGGTACGAAGAGTCCAGATTCGACTGAGTCACATTGCTGTACATCATATCACCACTACCGTCAACTTTGCTCCCTCCGTGCTGCACGACTGAGTTGAATGTAGATCCGCTTGAGCCAAAATCCAAACCCCCAAATTGGACATCTAGCTTGGCAATTGACTCATCCGGCATTTCCACTCCAGAGGATGGAATCTGGAAAAATTAAAATTTGAATATTTGTTTTTTTCATATTAATTCCATCAGCCTTTATTTATAACGGTACATGTAAAAATAAATTAAATTCTACTTAAAATTAATTGGATAGATGTGTTACCTTTGCTGACGGTGGGCCAGTCCGTTGTCGTCCAGGAACTTTAGACCTCGGTGGAAGGGGTTGCTGGGTGTTCCCAACAGGAATCTGTTGAGCCGCGGCGCTCGAGTAAGATGACTGAATAGATGCGAGAAGATTGGCTCCAGGGTTAGTCACAGACGCATTGGTTGGAGCTGGTTTGGAGAGTAATAAGCTCAGATCAATACTCTGACCAGCCACGATATTGTTACCATTCCCTGAGAAGTAGCAACAAGCAACAATTAAAGAAGCTGCCCTCTCCCACAACCAAAGTATTAGAAAAACAAATCCGTACCCATGTGACTTGTTGGTCCCACCATCCCATTGCTTGCTGTGTCAGTCCCTAAATGACTTTCTCCATTAGAAGGCGCATTCAATGGAGTCGTATTCGTTTGTCCACTTTGTGCCTGCGTCGAGGCAGTGAACACCTTTGTCTCAGCCAGAGACCCCGTGTACTCCTCATTATCCCAGTCTTCTGCCGAAGGGAATTCATCCCATTTATCTGAAAGGAATCACAATTAGGATCTATCAACTTATTAGTATTAATTTCATTGCCCATACATCACACTTTAATTTTAATTTTTTGAAGTCACATTACATACCTTCGTTAGTATCCTTTGAGTTCAAATACATAATTTCATATAAATTCAGTTTCGATAAATTTCAAACCAATAATCCTTCAATAGAATATTTTTTCAATGTACTTACACCAATAACAATTTAAAAAAAAAACGAAATTACCGCTTGAAACACGCAGTAATTATTAATAAATTCGATTCAAGTATGCCAAGATTATTTAAATGAAATTAAATACTCAAAGAACAATGTGAGTTTAAAAGATTGCCTGCTTACCAACTTTGAGAGTAGTTTTAGTTTCAGTTTTCGTATCTGCTTGACTGTTTTCCCAAACATCGATGGTATGATGACTGAAATCTTCTTCTCTTGGTACACGCGTTCGACTCGCGAAAGTCCTCGATGGATCTCGATCTCTGTCTCCACCACGAAAGCCTCCACGACCACCACCTCGACCTCTCCCACGCATTGGACCATTGCTAAATTTTGCTCCGTAACCACCCCGTGTATCACTCGATTCGTCGTTTTCCTTATTATGTTCTACTCTGATTAGCCCACTCCTCCCCATGCCTCCACCTCGTCCGCCGCGGCTATCACCTCGGCCACGACCTCTGCCACCACGCCTCTGCTCAAAAGTACCTTCTCCTTGTTGGTCTGGGTTGTTCCTCTCACGATCCCCTCTCTCGGGGCGCATGTCGCGGTCATTCCGTTTTTCAGATCGATCCCGTCCGCCTGGACCGTTTTCTTTCTTTGTACCAACCCCAAGCTAAAAAAAACATTTTATATTTAGAGTGAAAACTCTACCAATGAAAAAAAAANCTTTCTTTGTACCAACCCCAAGCTAAAAAAAACATTTTATATTTAGAGTGAAAACTCTACCAATGAAAAAAAAAACATTATTTAAATCATACATCTTTTACAGCCTCTGCGTTTGCCTTTTGAGTAGCGCTTTTCCCTTNACATTTTATATTTAGAGTGAAAACTCTACCAATGAAAAAAAAAACATTATTTAAATCATACATCTTTTACAGCCTCTGCGTTTGCCTTTTGAGTAGCGCTTTTCCCTTTTTTCTTCTTTCCAGCATGTTCCCATTCTAGTTCCAGTGACTCGATTCCACCTTCCATGAGGAGTGTAATAGCTTCTTCCACGTTGTTCTCACGACTGTGGAGAGCCATAGTGGCCTCGTCTGAGGAACTCCGAGTCACTTCTACTACTTGGCGAATTTTATTCTGAAGTTCTGGATCTTCTGAACGGTATGACTCTATAATTTTAGCAATCTGCATTTGTTCAGCAGTGGCCTAGAAGAAAAAAAAACATACGGAAACGCTAAAAAAGTAATATTTTCATTTCCATTAAGATCGTCAGTTTCTTACTTGAATCCTTGGATTGAGATCAGCTTTATCTGACTTGATATCACCTTTACTTGCGTTACGGTTACCACTTTTATTGGAGCCACCACCACCGCCACCTCCAGTCCCCTTTGGGATCTCACGTGCCTTAGCAGAACTCATGACCTTTGGAGAATCGTATAACCGATGATTTGANTGACCTTTGGAGAATCGTATAACCGATGATTTGATGAGGGATAAATATCCAACTGCTATCTATGTACACTGTACAGCTAAATTATCTGTAAATAATGACAAAAAAAATTAAATGTTACCAAAAATTAAGACAACGTAATTGCAGGTATTATTAATCTAAGCTTGTCTTATTCGAAAGGTAGGCTTGTCTTTTGCTATCACTCTCATCATGGAACGTAGAACGAACTAAAAATTCTAAAAATATCCATCAAAATCTCAATCCTCTTTCGAGCAGGCGTCAAACTAAAATGTTTAATTTGCTTTCTATCCCCAACTTCCTTTCTAAACAGACAAGAACCAAACTCTCAAAAACTAGATATATAACTTAAAGTTTACGGTTACAGGAATTATAAAACTTTACTACAATTCACCCTCTATAAACACTATGGACGATTTTGCTTAGAAAAATATTTGACAATCATATGACAGGTCACTGTAAATAAAATTACATTGGTGACATACTTGATGAAAGTAAAATAACTAACTGAAATCCACCTGCTGATTCTATCTATTACGAAACGATCAGTGACCTAAACTTATTAGTTAGAAACAAGACTAATTAAGACTTAACCTGTTACAAGAAACAAAATACAAAAAGTTCGTACGCTCGGTTGATAAGGTTAATCACAGTATAAAAAGGATGTTAGTCAACTCCTAATCAAATCGTTATCGCTGAGGACTGCCCCTCCCTGACCATCCAGTCACCAGTCGACTAGTTAATCTAATAATGGTTACACGGTGAGTTCAAGATGAGTAATAAACTCAGTTTTATGGCTAAACTCAAATTCTTAACAGGGTATTAATCGTAAAGGCGCGATTTCAATAACAAAGAAATACAATTCGTCAAAAGCGATAGGTAACAAAGCTAGTGGAACTTCTTAGTGTCTTCCTCAGTGTCATGAGTACTCCGGACACCAAAGGACTCGATTACGAACTGATAAGAATAAGTTAATTGGAATTGCGTGACGTACCTGAACCTGATACCTAGTGATGAAGCGAAGAGACAAAAAGACGAAGGATTAGAGGAAAAGTCGAAAATAGTAGACAAGACAAGCTGAAATGCACAAGACAGTAAACTTTAGTATGGTGATGGTGTTTATAATAAAGCGGAATAGACGGTATCACAAGTGAAAAGTTCAAAACGAAGCTTTTGATATTTGGAGTTATGCACCAAACAGGAAACGAACAAAAAATTAAATTATTTAGGCGCCAGGGCAGTATTCGGCAAGAATTCCACGGTCTCTCCTCTTGGACTTTCAAAAAATAAATCNAATTATTTAGGCGCCAGGGCAGTATTCGGCAAGAATTCCACGGTCTCTCCTCTTGGACTTTCAAAAAATAAATCTGATTCCGTTTCATCCAACTTTTTTACGTCCAAGGTCATTTTATATTTCTTGCTGTCACTTAGCTTTATAGGGTCGGTAGAATTTTGTCTTTTAATATGCAGAGGTTTGTATGGTATACTATATCGCGTACCTAGGTGCGAGAAATGTGGTTTCTGTGAGGGGGAATAGGGAACGATATGTCTGTGGACTAACAACACAAGTTGTTGCTCGACATCTGCCACTTTCACAACAAAATGAATTATTATTGGTGAATTATTGTTCAGGCTGTTTCATTAGTGTTTGCCGAAAGAATAACTTACGAGTGTAAGACTGCACCACACTAATCCTGAATGAAAAATTCCTGCACAAACTAACAAAACTTGAAAGTTGGTATTGCCCGTGTTCTTTGCTGTAGAAAGTCACTGTTTTATAATTATGTTCCATTTATATTGATACAAAAGAAAATATTCGGAACAAATAGTTGTTTATGAAAGAACGATGAAAATTAGGGGAACATGGGAAAAAACGCAGATCATCCAGGATTAAATGGTCAAATGTTGTTTTATTGAAAATCAATAATTTCGGACATGATTCTGACATTCTTGGTATAGTGCGTCGCAGAATTGGAACATTAATTTTTAATAATTAACTTTTGACCCTTTCATCTTAGAGACTGGATTTTACATAATTTTAATTTTCAACGTTATTATATGAGCAAGTATAATTTTAGACTAAAAAGATATATATAAAAGTAGGTTATACATATTTATGAGACGAAGTTTTCATGGACTTAATGTTCCCCAAGAGTCATCATTAAAGGTACCTAATTTAAAGAAAATGATATTGAATGCTTATTAGATATACAAAAATGTGCTTAATATGTTAATTACGAAGAAAAAAAAGTTCCAAATTTGTAAAATTATAATCATACATATAATGAATGATTTATTAAAACATAAATTGTATATAGGTTATCATTCGAACTGAAAAACTGTTGTGTTCACTTATATATTGATTCAATCCCCTCCTCGCACTTGTGCACAAATCTCATTTTCTTGATTTTAACCGGCCCACTCAGTTTATGCAGAGCTCTATCCTTTACAATACAGAGTTCTGTATGGTACATCACTGGTCACTACACTACATAACTCTGTCTTTTACCATACAGATCTCTGTATGGTAAAAAGAAGCCTCTACATTTTCCTCTGCCTGTAGGAGAATTTAGGAAGGCTTTATGTACATTTGATAAACCGTTGTCACAACAATAATTCAACACAATTTTATATTTTATCAGAAATGTATTTTTTCTCCCCCAGAAATCTCTCATGCCAAACACCCGGAGTGACCGACGCTATAAAGCGAAGCGCCCAAACAAACAGTCTCCATGGACTCTGGTTACTACTGATGTATTCAGTTTTCTCAATTCATTGTCATGATAAAATAAAGCACTACTCAAGGNAATTATTTAGGCGCCAGGGCAGTATTCGGCAAGAATTCCACGGTCTCTCCTCTTGGACTTTCAAAAAATAAATCCGATTCCGTTTCATCCAACTTTTTTACGTCCAAGGTCATTTTATATTTCTTGCTGTCACTTAGCTTTATAGGGTCGGTAGAATTTTGTCTTTTAATATGCAGAGGTTTGTATGGTATACTATATTGCGTACCTAGGTGCGAGAAATGTGGTTTCTGTGAGGGGGAATAGGGAACGATATGTCTGTGGACTAACAACACAAGTTGTTGCTCGACATCTGCCAGTTTCACAACAAAATGAATTATTATTGGTGAATTATTGTTCAGGCTGTTTCATTAGTGTTTGCCGAAAGAATAACTTACGAGTGTAAGACTGCACCACACTAATCCTGAATGAAAAATTCCTGCACAAACTAACAAAACTTGAAAGTTGGTATTGCCCGTGTTCTTTGCTGTAGAAAGTCACTGTTTTATAATTATGTTCCATTTATATTGTTACAAAAGAAAATATTCGGAACAAATAGTTGTTTATGAAAGAACGATGAAAATTAGGGGAACATGGGAAAAAACGCAGATCATCCAGGATTAAATGGTCAAATGTTGTTTTATTGAAAATCAATAATTTCGGACATGATTCTGATATTCTTGGTATAGTGCGTCGCAGAATTGGAACATTAATTTTTAATAATTAACTTTTGACCCTTTAATCTTAGAGACTGGATTTTACATAATTTTAATTTTCAACGTTCTTATATGAGCAAGTATAATTTTAGACGAAAAAGATATATATAAAAGTAGGTTATACATATTTATGAGACGAAGTTTTCATGGACTTAATGTTCCCCAAGAGTCATCGTTAAAGGTACCTAATTTAAAGAAAATGATATTGAATGCTTATTAGATATACAAAAAGGTGCTTAATATGTTAATTACGAAGAAAAAAAAGTTCCAAATTTGTAAAATTATATTCATACATATAATGAATGATTTATTAAAATATAAATTGTATATAGGTTATCATTCGAAATGAAAAACTGTGTTGTGTTCACTTATATATTGATTCAATCCCCTCCTCGCACTTGTGCACAAATCTCATTTTCTTGATTTTAACCGGCCCACTCAGTTTATGCAGAGTTCTATCCTTTACAATACAGAGTTCTGTATGGTACATCACTGGTCACTACACTACATAACTCTGTCTTTTACCATACAGATCTCTGTATGGTAAAAAGAAGCCTCTACATTTTCCTCTGCCTGTAGGAGAATTTAGGAAGGCTTTATGTACATTTGATAAACCGTTGTCACAACAATAATTCAACACAATTTTATATTTTATCCGAAATGTATTTTTTCTCCCCCAGATATCTCTCATGCCAAACACCCGGAGTGACCGACGCTATAAAGCGAAGCGCCCAAACAAACAGTCTCCCTGGACTCTGGTTACTACTGATGTATTCAGTTTTCTCAATTCATTGTCATGATAAAATAAAGCACTACTCAAGGAATTTTTCTAATATAAAATCCAAGTGATTTTAGATTGTTTGTTGCCCGTTTGGTTAATCCAAGCGCATAAACAAACAGTCTACATTAGGTGTTTCAGAAAAAATTTCCTGAAAAAGTTTGAATAATTAATCTATACTTTTCAACGCGTGGTCATTAAGTTTTCCACATTCGTTGTTTGGAAAACTTTTTTCGGAAAAGACAATACATACTTTTTCTTTCCATTACGAACTCTGATCGTCGTGTGAAGTTGAACCGTTTCAACTTCTTTTGGAAAAAAAGTAAGGAGAAAGTATGTATTGATGATCCAAATTAAAGTAGTTTGTGACAACTTTATAAAAAAGAAAACACGACGATTTAAACAAGTATGCATCAGAAGTGATACCAAATATTCACAAAAATTTGCAAATTGTACTGCAATTTATCGTGACAAAAACTTGACAAAGCAAAGGATATAACTTCTGCCTGCTACAATACTTTACCATACCCACTAACGGTTATTTTCTAAATTCTTTTTATTTTTATTGTCTCGTACAATTCGCACTATTTTTATTCTGTCACACATTTATAGGGAAAACATTTATTTTCCCATCTATTTAAGAACAATTTTGTCAATTAATCTGACGCTCTTGAATGGCTTTGTGACATGACCATCCATTTTGTCTTCCTCTTGCAACTGACGATACCAGAAAATAAATTCGTTTTTAGTGATTACATTTGTTAGGTTGCTAGGTTGTAACGTTTTGTGTAGATTAAAAACAAACTTTCTTTTTCTTTCTGTTCCTCAATACCACCTCTACCGGTATACTTTTATAATATTTTACTATCATTTTTATTCCCGTCATTTTTATAATATTTTACTATCCAAAAATTTTTAATTTCTCATTTCTTATCCAAACTCCGTTTAAAATTTTTTTTATCCATTCATCGACATCCCTGCAACAGTTGGTTATTCCTTATCATCATCCATTCCCACTTCGAAAATTCACCCTGAAGGAGGGTGTGACGTTTTGCCGAACACTGAGCACATGACTGGTAATATGAATCCACAATATGTTGCACAGCGCACAACCCTATTCTTAATTTTACACACAAAAAGCAAAAAAAAAAATGAAAATTATTAGCTTAATCTGGAGCGACCTCAGCCATGAAAATATTACAACTAACCCCGCGACGCATGAGCTACATAATTTATCCACGGACAGTTTTTCAGGGTCCACTGAATTAAAATCCTACCGGTGTAATTACAGAACTGTAACTTTAAACTTTTTCGTTTTCGTCCATTTTTCCAATTTCCTTAGCCTTTACCATATCAAAAATTCCTTTGCTAAGTACTTGATGACTTTACAAAAGCTAAAGACATCAAGAGAAACGACGAATACTATCGTTTAGGGTTCACACTAGAGTTCTTGATTACAGTGAGCAAGGTGCATAATGCTAAATTGTTAAATATTAAAAAAAGAATCTTTATGGCACTACAGAATCTCAGCCTAAGCAATTTTACAGAGCTAGTTTTCTGTTGTTATTTCGATTATCATAAGCCCACGAAAAAACACTTTTTTTGTTTTCAAGTGTCGTCTCTGGATAGATAATTATTTTTATAACTAACTAATCCAAAAAAAAATTTGATTTAGTCACAAAAGCTAATAATTGGTATATGTTAATTTAGCTACTTTCCTGGTAAGCAGGCATGTCAAAGTATGTTACCGTTTTTTATTTAAAATGTTACTTTAGACACGTAAATAAATAAATCAAATCAAAATTACATCTAAATTACTTCAACACATATCTTTCATACATATTTCAGACTGCTGCACCATAGTAAATCCCATCTCGGCAATCGTGGATCCGAATTTGATGTAAATATTGTTCAGTTTCGGTTAGTTATTTACTATAACTTTACTTTAATTGTAAATGGTATCTACGTTCCAAAATTTTGGCAACTTAACGTGAACCACCCTGAAAATAAGTCTAAGGTCATGTGAAAGAATGCCATTAATTTTAAAACTTAAAATCCACCAAACAATAGGTTTCGCTGGCTTAATCAAATATTTCCCTCATTAATCAGTCATATTGTATCCATAATCTAAAATGGGCATTAGATAATTGAAATAATTTATTATTACATTATGTTATACGCTTGAATGTAAATAGTCTCCAAAGCTAAAATCTGCAATAGGTCAACCTCTGCCTATTCAATTTTGTCCCAAAGTTTCACTAAAAAATTTACGAACCAGGAATTAATTACTGGGTTTACCAGTCGAATTTACATATAATTTAGTTTTTGAAGTTAGCGATTGTCATACCATCAAAGCCCAATGTGGAGGAGCTTTGTTTTGTCGAAAAATGAACTTCTCGTCATGCTGCAATTCTGTTGTGTTAGGCATGAGTAGGTATTTGTTTAAGTTAATATTAGGGAATAAGCTTATAAAAAGAAGGGACTAAGTATTACACCCGAGTGTATACTCATCCGCGCATTTAGACCACAAAATTTGTTACCGTATGCTAATGTGGGTGCAAAATATAATTCGGAGTGTTCATTTTGGCAATAAGTTTAAATTAGGGATGTGCCGAATATTCGTTGTGACGAATATTCGTCTAGGAAAAGCTAGAAATTTCACTTCCTAAATATACCTATTCCCGAATACTGGTCTCTGTGTTCGGGAATAGTTGCACTTAGGAATCATTGATATGAAATTAAAAAAACAATTTTTTTTAATGACTTTTGTAAAATATGATATAAAAGTAACATTATAACAATTGTGGGGATTTGAGCATAAGACTCAATCCCCACTACTGTACTCATAAATGAGTCAGTAGACTCCTTACCTGGCAATGAATGACCAGGAAGGAGAGTTTCGGAGTTGTATTGAGTTTGAGAACAGGATTGCCCAACTAGGCTCTGTAGCACAAATGGTTAGTGCGTTGGGTCCGGAATATCCAAGAAGTGGGGTCATACCCCACCAGAGACCAAATTTTTGTGGCAATCCCTGTCTCAATCTCAAAGTGGCGGGTCAGCCCCGCCACATAATTTATTGTATTCAGAAAGGAGAGTACCAACATTGACATATGAGTTTTAAACTGCTAATCTAATGCTTATTGCCAACCTGAATCCGATTCACCATTTAGTCGCGTTTGAAATGATAATTATAAAACTAATTATAAAATTATTAATTCAAATGTGAATTTGAAACAACAAGGACAATGAGATGGTATGTGAACTACGTTTTTGAATTGAATCTCTGTCTTATGTGATCATGTAGTGGAGAAAAATGAAACAAAGAACAAATTTTTAATTATTTTATCATTTGTGAGTTATTCGGGAATATTCGGGAATAATTAGTCTTCAGGAAACGAATATTCGTATTCGGGAATATAAAAAAAACGCCATTCGGCACATCCCTAGATTAAATGTTGATTCATCTGTACAGATGATAAGGTCGAAACTGTTTGAGAAGTCTCCAGACTTCTGCAATATGTGCAAAACAAATTATGCTGTCTACTTTATCGAGACACAGATAACATTTGACAATTCATAGATCGGTAGTAATTGAGCTCGCAATCATTTAGGAAATAATAGACTGTTCTAAGACAAAGGTCGTCGTGTAAAGTTAATCTTCGTTGTGATTTTTCCGGAGAATTACTGATGCTTCGAGAATCATCTGAAAGATAAAAATCTTATGCCAGTAAGTTTTCATAATTCTGAAATTCGATACTACAAGTCGATTTTGGTCTATTCGTGTGTTTTTATCTAGTAAAAATTATTTATGGATTGACTTGATTAAGTTAGTTTTCAGAAGTTAAGGCAAGTCTTCGTCTGACTTCGCTTAAATTTTGTATAACTTAGATACTCTAGAATCATAAATGCTTTTTATTTTATTGTAAAACCCTACCTAGCCATTTATCTTTGCACACATTTAATTAAATGAGCTTTATTAAAATCTATTAATCAAAATTAGCATGAAATCTCCACTGGAAATGTTCAGAGAAGTTACATTAAACTCTCGAGTCAATAACCTTAGTTTATAATGAGACGGTCGCGAGATTAAGCTTAAGAATCAAACGTAATTCTATTGTTATATATTCTTAATTTGCATGAAATTTATGATCGATTAACATATCACTTGCTCAAACACGGATAGTACCTTTGGAAGGACATACAAAAAAAAATTATTTTTTGGACAAATTTACAACAATATAAAATATGAATGGAAAAAAAAAAAAAATTACAACAAATTTGTTAAAATTTCTTATGCCCGCTAACAATGGATGGTAGATCCGTAATCTATGCTAAATTTTCAGTCGATTGACGTAAATCGCTTATTCGAATTTCTGAGCGAGGTAAAATATTAATCAAAGTTGCCCCCAATCGAGTATGCTATTTGTCCGAACCTAGAATGTCTTTTAGTTATACACGACGGGAAGGAGACAGATGATGAGAGAAAGTGAATGTTATTAAAATTTGTAAACACAACAAAGGTTAATAAGATTACATCAAAGTTTAATCACTTACTTGTCAGGATTCGTGATGTTATTTCCTGCTTCTGGCGGAGCTGCACTAAAGCCTGGCCTTACTATTATTCGACTTGCATACTATGGATGCACAAACAGACCCTTCTTCCACATTGTTGTTAATAACGTAAGTGAAATTTTAATAAATAGTTGTTGCTGAACTCTAATTNCCTTCTTCCACATTGTTGTTAATAACGTAAGTGAAATTTTAATAAATAGTTGTTGCTGAACTCTAATTGTAATACTAAATTGTTATCTATTGTCAGGCGAACACCGACCGAAACAGTCAACCTATTGAGCAGTTAGGNTAATTGTAATACTAAATTGTTATCTATTGTCAGGCGAACACCGACCGAAACAGTCAACCTATTGAGCAGTTAGGCACATTTGATCCAATGTCAAATTCAGATAATCAAAAACTAGTCAGCGTCAATCTGGAAAGAATACAATATTGGATAGGCCGTGGATCAATTTGTAGCAGACCAGTGTCCGAATTATTAGGTGATTAGTCTACGAATTAAGTCGTTATACACTCAATTTAAAACCTCCATAAATTAGAATTTACTAGGGATGTCACGGATCAGCTTGTTTGGATATTCGCGATTGTGAAGTTTCGTTTCACTGAAGAGCCTCATGATTCGCGAATCTTTGCCGCGTAACATGAGTAATGGTCAGAACAATAGTCAATTTTCCACTTACCCGTATATTATTTATTACAAAAAAGAATGAGTTTGAAAATATTTTTCCAATTTCGAATTATTCAAATAATTTTATCACTAAAACTTCACCATTTACTGGTCAAGGTGACAACGAACGTGGCTGGGAGGATTTGACATAACTTCACTGAAATATCATTTATAATACTTCTAAAGAAAGTTCTAATACTGCACAGCATTCACCGCCAAAAAAATTTGTTTTTTAATCTCATAATTATTCGCTCAAAATTGGCGAATCCGAAGCGAATCATCAAACTTAAGCAGCTTCGCTGCCGAAGCTTCATGACATCACTAATATTTATTTACCATACTCTCTAAAGGGTGCCGTGCTTGACAAGCATAGCCTGTACCCCAGGAAAATTTTAAAATCCGCATATTCCAATTTTGCGCTCTATTAAACTAAAGTAAGGATTTGGCGTGTCACTTATATTATTTTTTCTTCTAAACATATGGAATACGTTTAAAATTGAGACGTCTGATTTTAAGGTCTGATGGGTTTTTTTCCAATCCATCCGAAGACATACCAAAATGGATGGAGAAATAGACAAAAGATCGCTGAAGAGGCTGCTAAGGCCATAGTAGTTACCTCAGGCACAACAATGTCATCAACATGAATAATTTGTGCTATAATCATTATAAGTATACGTTGGAGTGAGTCTATGCTGTTGTATTGTATCCCTTTTATATTATGCCTATGATATCTAATAATCTAGAAGTTATTTAATAAAATTAAAATTTACTTAGGACAGCATCTAACTTACTTGTGAATTTGATTAGACATAAAATGATAATTTTTGATGATTTCTTGTTTCAATTTTATTTTAACAAATTAATTACATGGGCAGCAAAGGATGGACTTCCGTGTTTGAATTGAATTGCCTCAGCTCAAATACTACGATTATGGGTTGTCGAGCGACTGATGCTTTGCACCATGACTTTTACTTTACTACTCTAAGCAGGATTTATATTGACGCTAACCGTGGACGTCAAAGACGCTCTTCAATGCTAATTCCGGTTTATCGTAGCCCAAATCTGCTGGAAGGTTTGTTCCCAACTCGTCCAGTGTTGGCTTGATTTCCTGCAACCAACATTTAAGAATATAATATGTTCTTTAAAAACTCCAAAAAGCTCTTGCAGTTCAGTTTACTTCCAGTTTTCAAAAAGATATCCAGTTCACTTCAGTTGAGTTGGAGCGAACAAATGCCAATGGTTCAACTGGCCAAGTAGAATGGTTTCAGAAACTACTTTGTCAGGTCTGACTGATAGGGTTGGCTCAAGCCTTTTTTCATTCAAAATTTTGGAGCAAGTGCGAAGCGGAGCTTAGCTGATTGCAGCGAGAGCGGGAGAGAACTCCTCTCAGAGGAGTGATTGGTGGATAAATTTGGGAGAGCGGAGCGGAAGAAGTGAAATTTTTGGCAGCGAGAGTGGAGCGAATCGGATCTATGCTTATGGAACTGGAGCAAGAACAGAGCGAAACTGCAATATTTTAGAGAGCGAGGCGGTAATACTTTTAGGGAGCAGCTAGACCGCCGACCTTCCCTTACATTATGTAGAATTATGAACTAAAATCAACTTACTTGAACAACGTATGGCCAGAGGTCTTTGTTTGTTTTGCATTTCATATGGAGAGCCTCCAAGTATCTGACGGTAAGCGCGTAGTCGTTGACTCTTCGACAGGCTCTCAGAGCAGCACAGATGATTTTCGGTTCCGGAATCAAATCCATTCCAAATAAATCACTCATGCCCTAGAGAAATGAGCAAATTGAATTTACAATTAATTATTAGCTAAACCATGAATGTTTTGTGTTGTAAGTTTAGATTTGACTCCAAGCGTCTCGCTTGACATGTAAATGGAAGAGTGAGGAAGAGGATTTGAGAGAAAGTAAATCACTACTAATGTGCCGAATACCGAATAGTGATTTTACAAAATTGCCGAAAACCGAATATCCGGCCGAATACTTGGTGATAATCAAGTGGGGTGATGTTTATCTAATATTTATAACCCATTCGCTCCAGATTGTGGTGGAGAAATGTTAACATTCTCCCCATGGGCAGGTAGNGATTGTGGTGGAGAAATGTTAACATTCTCCCCATGGGCAGGTAGTAAACGATTTCTTTTGACTTCATGAATGTTTCCTTCTTCGGAAAAAAGTCTCTCACTGCATACTGTGTGCTCGCTGGAGCTGACAATTACTGCCTAGCCAAACGAGCGAAATTCAGGTAAAACCAGTTGGTGTATTTTCTACCAATCAAATGGGCTTTCCAATCTGCTCAGTAGAGAAGGAGTTGTCTCTAGATAAGGAAGCAATTTTAGAATTAAAAGTGGCGTCTTGCGAGTTTTCGTCAAGAATTGTATTTCTGAAATGCAACTCCAAAACGCATTGTGGGTCTCAATGAGTAATTGAGTTGGGTCACCCCAAACTGTTGACCTGATCGAGTTACCTGACGTCTCGGCTTCGTCCTCACTGCTGATCAGAATTGCATCAACACCGGATCCCTTATTCTTTTCCAAGGGTAATTTGCCATCAAATTGAATGCATTTGTTTACAATAAAATTTTCGAACCAATTTCGCAATAAAAACAAGTGACAAGAAGTAGAATTTTGATCATTGAACGAATGAATTTAAAAAAAAAACATTGCATTCCTTCAAAGTTACTCATATTTTGCTCTAGAATATTATCTGGCAAATATTCGTCAATTGTTCGGAGAAATACCGGATACCGGATATTCGGTACACCGAAGCATTCCGCCGAAGAATACTCGGCACATCTCTATAAATTGTTACCCAATAAACTGTTATTCGATGTAAGGTTATGTGCCGGATATAGGATATTAGGAGATCTCCATCGGATCATTTCGGATCATTTTGTCAAGGAAAATAGACGCAGTTGCTAAATCAATTTATTCAAATAGCTAGTTAATTTGGTCCACTCTAAAATATAAAAATTTTATCGAATTTTACATATTGCCGACTTCTCAAGCACGGTGACGAGCTCACGCCGTCGTCGCCTTTAGGAGCGTAGATTTTAGGGGTGNGTAAACGATTTCTTTTGACTTCATGAATGTTTCCTTCTTCGGAAAAAAGTCTCTCACTGCATACTGTGTGCTCGATGGAGCTGACAATTACTGCCTAGCCAAACGAGCGAAATTCGGGGAAAACCAGTTGGTGTATTTTCTACCAATCAAATGGGCTTTGCAATCTGCTCAGTAGAGAAGGAGTTGTCTCTAGATAGGAAGCAATTTTAGAATTAAAAGTGGCGTCTTGTGAGTTTTCGTCAAGAATTGTATTTCTGAAATGCAACTCCAAAACGCATTGTGGGTCTCAATGAGTAATTGAGTTGGGTCACCCCAAACTGTTGACCTGATCGAGTTACCTGACGTCTCGGCTTTTTCCTCACTGCTGATCAGAATTGTATCAACACCGGATCCCTTATTCTTTTCCAAGGGTAATTTGCCATCAAATTGAATGCATTTGTTTACAATAAAATTTTCGAACCAATTTCGCAATAAAAACAAGTGACAAGAAGTAGAATTTTGATCATTGAACGAATGAATTTAAAAAAAAACATTGCATTCCTTCAAAGTTACTCATATCTTGCTCTAGAATATTATCCGGCAAATATTCGTCAATTGTTCGGAGAAATACCGGATACCGGATATTCGGTACACCGAAGCATTCCGCCGAAGAATACTCGGCACATCTCTATAACTTGTTACCCAATAAACTGTTATTCGATGTAAGGTTATGTGCCGGATATAGGATATTAGGAGATCTCCATCGGATCATTTCGGATCATTTTGTGAAGGAAAATAGACGCAGTTGCTAAATCAATTTATTCAAATAGCTAGTTAATTTGGTCCTCTAAAATATAAAAATTTTATCGAATTTTACATATTGCCGACTTCTCAAGCACGGTGACGAGCTCACGCCGTCGTCGCCTTTAGGAGCGTAGATTTTAGGGGTGAAAATTTGGCAAGAAAAATTAATTTTGAAGATAATTTTTTGATTTAGAAGCTGAAGAAATCGGCCGCCGCCGATGCATCGGCGACGGCNAAAATTAATTTTGAAGATAATTTTTTGATTTAGAAGCTGAAGAAATCGGCCGCCGCCGATGCATCGGCGACGGCCGATTCAAAAGTCTGCTGCATCGGCGCATCGGCCGATTCGAATTTTAGCCGCATCGGGGCAACACTAGAAATATGTAATTTAATTATTATTACTCACTTTACGGATCTCCCAACCATCGATGTCTGGTCTACTGAAAAAAGAGACATATCTTGCATCANAATTATTACTCACTTTACGGATCTCCCAACCATCGATGTCTGGTCTACTGAAAAAAGAGACATATCTTGCATCAAATTCTTCGTCCGTCTCTTTCACACCATGGGATGACATCAACCGAGCTCCGGATACAGCTGGAGTTTAAAATAAGGATCAATGATTTTCAAATTCCAAATTTATTGCGAGAATTATTAGATTTTAATTTAATTTACCCGGAGTTGCAGCTACATTTGCTGTTGTTGCTCGGCTTAAAGCAGAAGTGAGTCGTTGACTCACAAATCGCATCATCTTTAATAATTTTAATAAACCGTGATTCGACACTACCTAATATGGCGAAATTATGTAGTAACTAAACGTTTCTTTCAGAAAATGTAAAACTTTATACAGTAAGTGAAACACTGTTGTAACACAACCCGAAATTGATCTAATGCGCGACTACTATTGATCCGATAGCCGACAATTGTCGGGCCTGTCTGGTGAAATGTATATTTTACATATTGCCGACTTCTCAAGCACGGTGACGAGCTCACGCCGTCGTCGCCTTTAGGAGCGTAGATTTTAGGTGTGCCAAGGCACCGTGTAGAGGTAACAACATTTAGGCGTGCTCCAACGCCGCAACAACGGTTGGCGAGCCACCGATCTAAAACACTTTGGGCAAATTGAGAATTACCTTTCATGTTACACCAATGTTTCTTGCCGTGGTGGTGGAGCAAAATGTTTAGGTAAACGCAACTCNTACACCAATGTTTCTTGCCGTGGTGGTGGAGCAAAATGTTTAGGTAAACGCAACTCTTATATAAAACGTTAACGCGTTGAGATATTTCACACCGATAAATGAAGTCGCCAGTTTATTCATCTTAGACTACTATGTTTGTAATCAACCTATCAATCAGTCAGTAAGTCTATCGGCATCTATATTCTGCACGTACAATTTTTCATAGGTAGTGTTTTGTAGAGTCTCCTTTTGTGGCTTGAAACTCCACAAAAGAAAAATTCAAATTAGGGGTATGGGACATAAAATTAGTTATCTTGGCTCATTATGTAAATTTAGGTAAAAAATTGAATCTGCCTTTTTTTCTTAATCTGCCTGGTCAGCCTTTGCAGTTCTTGAATTAACATAATAGACGACAGAAAGGACTGGGAATAGTATTTTTTGCGCCAGGCACTCATCCTTTCTTGCTATAAGGGANCTTATATAAAACGTTAACGCGTTGAGATATTTCACACCGATAAATGAAGTCGCCAGTTTATTCATCTTAGACTATTATGTTTGTAATCAACCTATCAATCAGTCAGTAAGTCTATCGGCATCTATATTCTGCACGTACATTTTTTCATAGGTAGTGTTTTGTAGAGTCTCCTTTTGTGGCTTGAAACTCTACAAAAGAAAAATTCAAATTAGGGGTATGGGACATAAAATTAGTTATCTTAGCTCATTATGTAAATTAGGTAAAAAATTGAATCTGCCTTTTTTTCTTAATCTGCCTGGTCAGCCTTTGCAGTTCTTGAATTACCATAATAGACGACAGAAAGGACTGGGAATAGTATTTTTTGCGCCAGGCACTCATCCTTTCTTGCTATAAGGGAGTGAGCTGAAGTCCATTTCGGTACCAGTTATTTACTTGTTCTTTTAACCCGAGAAAAACTTAAATTAACGAGATACGGTGGACATTTGACAAAATAGTTACTTTCTCTAGTGCAAACAAACTAGGCCAAAGATATCTTTCAATTTGTTTTATAATTATGACTTAAGTACTGTATATTGAAAACATTTTCTCGACACCTAACCGGAGTCTACTGCACCTATAACTAGAATTTATGAAGTCCTTACTACCCGAAAAAAGTATGCTAATAAACGGCTGTCAGGTTCGGGCATGACTAACTACACTCAACAGTAGTATGGCAGTAACTGAGTATACACTAGAAGTAGCAGCCCGCTGCTGGATCTAGCGTCCACTAGATTTAGCAGCCGCTCCTAGACCTGGTGTACTATATCAAACTTATGTTCAAAAGCTCGAAAATATATCTTCTTGACGAGTTTAGCTACTATTTTTAATTCATACTAAACCAAACTTAACAACTTTTCACCGTGGCAAAGCTGAGTTATTCAATAAAATGTGTATAAATTACACGGTTCAACATTTCTGATTTTTTTAAATTAAATCGCTGATCCTATATAGTCTTTNTAAAATGTGTATAAATTACACGGTTCAACATTTCTGATTTTTTTAAATTAAATCGCTGATCCTATATAGTCTTTCGACTGAGATAAATCTCGGTCGAGAAAAATTGATACCCGATTTAAAAATAATAATTTAAAAGTGAAGCTACTAAATCTAAAAAATATGGTGCTAAATCTAGGAGTTTGAGCTCCCTATATTTATGTGCTGCTGCTAGCTCTTAGAGTAAGGTAGCGGGTCTTGACGCCTGCCGCCCAGCAAAACAATCCCATGCCTACCGCCCAGCAAAATATCCCATGCCTACCGCCCAGCAACATATCCCATGCCTACCGCCCATGTCTACCGCCCAGCAAAAAAGTCCTATGCAAAAATTCATGCCTACCGCGTTACATCCCAGTATAAAATCCCAATGCTACATCCTGCTTAAGTTATATAAAGCTTTGGCAACCGCAGCCTAAATCTCACCTAGACGTATTCACGCAAACACGGATCGGTAACATGCACAATCGTGATTGAGTTAGTTGAGCGTGATTGCATACTTGTAACGGATATCGCGTTCAGGTATTCAGACTATATTTCCCCGCGGCGTTTGAACGAGCCAAGGCTCGTTCAACAGCTATCGAAGGTGCGCGAAGCGCGCCGGAGATTGCGCGCCGCCATTTCTTTCGCGTGATAACAAAATACTTGTGGGAGTTCTGTTTCGTCCAGGTGTGTAGATGTGAGGAGACTCGTAATCTCAGTAGACAAGCGAGGCTCTAATACCCAGTGTAGAAATACAGGGTGAGTAATCTTTGTTAGTACCCTCTTTCTCCACTTTCACTACAGCTCCTCCCAATCTATGTGGTTGCTTGAAATATTTGGGGATATCAAATCAAAAGAATTATTTTTTAGTAAAGGGGATTCTGTATTGGCGATGGCGAGAGGTGGTTAGTTGAGAGAATCAACCCAAAGAAAGTGGAGAATGGAGTATGATACCTTGGAATCTACTCTACCTCGCTCAACAGAGAACCTGCCGACCACTCACTCTGCTTCTCTGCTTTATTTTGTGGGGATACGCCATGCTGTAATTCTAATTGGTCTTTAACTGAGAGTGAAAACCAAGTCTAGGAATGACCCTGCTACACTATGCTTCTTAACTAAGTCTTCACTTTTTGAACTCAATTGAGACAAAAAGTGAAAACTACTTACGAAGTATATGGCACACTCTCATTTCTTATTTCAATGTAAATCCCGCCCACTCGTAGCTTTTGGTTGTTTCTTCCAACATTCTGCCGTAGCCGACTGTCAATTTTCATATAAAACCCCCTCGCGTGACATGGAAAAATGACGGCATGTTAAAGCATGATTTCTAGGGTACTAAAAAAGATTACTCACCCTATACATATACTTTATATTGGATACTTTACTTTTTGACTCATTTCACATACTGATGAAATATTTTATTTATTAACAAATTGCACGTTACACNCCAACATTCTGCCGTAGCCGACTGTCAATTTTCATATAAAACCCCCTCGCGTGACATGGAAAAATGACGTCATGTTAAAGCATGATTTCTAGGGTACTAAAAAAGATTACTCACCCTGTACATATACTTTATATTAGATACTTTACTTTTTGACTCATTTCACATACTGATGAAATATTTTATTTATTAACAAATTGCACGTTACATTGGGATGTAGCATTTGATAACCCCTATTTTAGGATTTTTAGGTTAGGTTCTTATGATCTTCAGGCATTGGATTTTTTGCTGGGCGGTAGGCATGGGATCTTTTGCTGGGCGGTAGGCATGGGCGGTAGGCATGGGATTTTTTGCTGGGCGGTAGGCATGGGATTTTTTGCTGGGCGGTAGGCATGGGATTTTTTGCTGGGCGGTAGGCATGGGTGGTAGGCATGGGATTTTTTGCTGGGCGGTAGGCATGGACGGTAGGCATGGGCGGTAGGCATAAGCGGTAGGAATGGAATTTTTTGCTGGGCGGTAGGCGTCAAGACCCGCTGCCTTACTTCAGCCTAGCTCTATCCGCATTGGCGCTTACAATATTTCATTTATTGAAACTAGCCGTATTAACCTTAAAGAGATTATTTTAATTGTGAGGAAAAATTTGTTTGCCGAATAAGAAAATAAACTATTTATGTTATCATTAATTAATAGTAAACAAAATTTCGGGATTCAAGGTTGCTTGACAAGATAAAATAGGGTTTTAAAAAGAGCATGCCTTAACTCGGCAAGACCCGTAGAGGATTGGTCCCACGTTAGCCCGAGCGATAGGATTTGGATCCTACAGCGTTTTTTAGCCTAATCAGAGCCCGAGCGATAGGATTTGGATCCACCACATTGCCAAGTATCATTTCAGATGGATTTAATTTGTTTGAATACAACAAAAAATTATTTGCAAAAATATTTAACTCATTTTAAAAGCATTATTTACTTATGTTGAATCTATGCGTCATTGAGACCCAACCTATGTGTCTATGTGTCGTTTCAAAAAGTAATTCGTGTGTTCATAATACACTTAAACTTTTTACTAAAATTTTAAATAAGTAGGCTGGTGAAATGGATAACCTAAACACATCGTATCGGAGTTTTAGGCAGGTTTCTAGATGGAAATTTCTTGCTTTAATTACGTTTTTAGTCATGTCTAAGGCACAGATTACAACTCCTGAAGAAAAGGAACTCTGTTCGCTTCGTTGGTATTTCCAAAACCACAACCTGTTATGAATGGTTATTAATTAGTGGCTATATTATTGCCCAGAATAAATTTGATTTTTGATTAACACAAAAAAAATTTCCTAATATTACAAATCTTAAACATTTTAATGTTTTGTTGCTAAATTCATACGTAAAACTGACTTTCAAATCAAACTTAATGAACTTGAGATTCATCCGAGTCACAATGACATACATAATTTTCAAAATAGACTTCATCCCCATTCCTTTCCTCTTTCGTTTTTACAATAATTGGTTATTATTGATTTTTTAATTTTTTATAATATAGAATTTCTGTACTAAAATTCAGAAATAGCACGACGAAAGGTAAGGCAACACTGTAAGCCCCTAGAAGTAGGAGCAAAGCACCTACAAAAAAGCAGCTACACTACTTCTCGCAACTTAGCTGCTAAGATAAAGCGTACATACTAGTATCTAGCAGCACAGATGAGATGCTTATTTATTTCTACTTTACTAACACAAGCTCTACTCGGAAATTTTTCAAAATCGTTAATGTTATATAAATGGGATTAGCGTCACCATCTTATAAAAATACAGCGACAATGTAAAATCATTTTCTCAAATTGACTAGACACCTTGTCAGCATTGTTTATTTATTTTATTTCCATAAGGCAGTGAAATAAATGGGGGTAAATTAATTTTTGAATATAAGCAGTAGAATACTGACTGATTTGGTTGGATGGATTTATGGTTCACTTTAAAGCCTAGCTTAACTAATAGCTTAACATTTAAAATTTATAGAGTAATTACCTAGTTTTGCTGTAAGGCATGATTAGACTAATTTTAAAACTTCGAATTCCATAATTATTTCAAAGCACCAGTATAATGATTCACACGTTCATGACAGCTATTGTTCAAGTTGAATTTAAATTATTTCTAATGTCTTCTGTTCCCAGTTTTCTACAAGGTAATCGATATCCGTTTGTAATATTTCAAATGAAATCCCGTTTCCATTGTTAAAGCACCTTCACAACAAATTCTTCATCTTAACTCCGACATAATCCCCTCGAAATTGGATGAGGTACCTGATGTTCACTTGCTCAGGTGTGAATATGATATACTCATTGTACTCAAGACCAAAATTTTTCTGCTCAGGTAATACGTTCTCACATTTTTTACCCATTGAGAGCAATCGACCTTAATTAGAAATTTTTTTTAGAATTTTAGACAGCTTTGCTTTGATTGGCTAAAAATCAAAGTTAGACGAACCTTTCCAATAGACTTCGCCAGTTGGTTTTGGAACCCATCGGGAGTTGGATGTTTTGAGGCTGTTTTTATCTGGTTTGAGGACTTCGTTGTCCCGTCCCCCCCATCCACAGTCCACGCTTTGGACTCCACCTAGGGCAACTTCACAAAGAAGTACAAAGCTGGATTGTCGCGGCTTAACTGTGTTGGAATATTTGACACTTTTGCTGAACATGTCTGCAAAGTAAATCCCCTAAACGAAATAACAAAATACAGAAATGTAAATATACCAGAACAGTGTGTCTGTAATCTGTGAATGTTTCATACTTTTCCAAATAGGCTACCGTTGTAGGTATATCCCAGTGGAGCAATTTGAAGTCCATGGTGAAGAATTGAAAGTAAATTACAAGTAGACGTCCCATGCCACAGAAGAGTACGGTTCCCAACTCCAGTCTCAATTAACTGAGTCTCTGCTCCTGGAATCTCTACACGATAAATTTTTTCTACAATTGGTTGACTACTGGAACTGCTCGTATTGTAAATATACTGAAGAATCAATTGACATTCTTGAGAAGACTGGTCCAACGTTTGTAATTTTGTTCCAAGGGCTCTGTAAATATAGTCAAATGGATTCATCTTCTCTTGATTCCATTGGGCAGCCAGAAGTAACTGAAAAGCGAATTCATTGTGGAGAATATCCCGAACGATTTGCTGATGTTTGCGTAAATCCCCGAAATCCGTAAATGGTTTAATTTTCTCCAGAGCATAACCATGGACGGGAATGAGTGTGAAGTATTCTTCACTCAATTTCAATACGGAATCTCCCATATTCACCCATTTGTCAGCTTTATCCCTCTGGGTTTTATTTTCGGTAAGAAGCTTATTAATTTCATCCAAAATTTTTTCAGCCCTTAAAAGAGCAGTGTATTCCAACTGACCAAATGGTAGCATTGTTTCTGTATTTTCATAAGTTTTCAGTGGAGATGACTTGTGC
Source organism: Holacanthella duospinosa (assembly GCA_002738285.1). NCBI lineage: Eukaryota > Metazoa > Arthropoda > Collembola > Poduromorpha > Neanuridae > Holacanthella > Holacanthella duospinosa. The sequence continues at coordinate 751,245 of NIPM01000038.1, read as the reverse complement.
TCCAGCGCTAATTTTTTCATGACGTCGAGTATGTCATTAGAGAGGCAGGAGTCATTCACTTGAGAAGATTTTTCCATTTCATTGAAGTTGATTTTGACATTCTCAGAATACTTGGGATCAAGTTTACTCAACTGTCTCCTGTCAAGGTTCACAAGGTTATACTTTTTCGGCATATTCACAAAGTCAGTTTGGCTCAACTCGTCCCACACATTCCCAGTTTTAGATCGAAATATTTTTTTAAACTCTGCTATAGCTTCAACCTCTGTGGGTAGAGGGGTTTTTTGAAATTGTCCCGTGTCTCCCATTCGACCCCACCTTGTGAATAGTATAATCAGCTCAGGTCCCTTCGTTTGCTTTATAAGTTGCATTTTGTAGAAATTGTATAGCCCAAACATCCCATAGGACAAATCCACTTGAGTCAACAGACAATCGAACGGAACTTGTCGTTCATCGTCCATTAAAACCATACTATTTTCCATTGTTAAATCCGTCAACGAGTCTGGTTCTGCCACTTCAGCTTCATTATTGTCCAGTTGAAATTTAGATTTGAGTAGGTCTAACATTTGTTTTGAGTCCTTCTGAAACTCGGCAATCGGAATGGAATTCATGGAATTCAATATTTTGACCTGTGGCTCGTATTCAGACACCTCTTTCAAAGTTTTACCAACAACTGCAGCTGTTCCAATTAACCTTGCAAGGCATTTTGCTAGCGAGAATTCTCTCAAACGAATTGCCATTTCTAATGAAGTTTCTCCCAATGGACCATGAGACCTTGTATCCAACTTGGTGCCAGCTGAGACAAGTAACTTGAGAATTTGAGTTGAACGGGCGTATACAAGTGATGTGTCAGGACCCAATGGTTGGACCAAGTGATGAATGACAGTCCATCCTTGCTTGTCCACTGCATTCAAATTGATTCCAGTTGTTACACGAGTGTTAGTAGTTTTAGTTTTTTTTGATGTTTCTTGATTTGACGGCTCAGTCCATGGGGTTTTATCGTTTTCAAAATCGTAAGAAGTTGAATTAAGGAGTAACTTCACCATTTGAATATCATTGAGACGAACTGCATGCATGAGAGCTGTCCTTCCTTCACTATCTGGGAAATTAACATTTATTTTCCCTTCCAGACTCAGCAACCATTTGACAACTTTCTTAGCCCCATAAATGACCGTTATGATGAGTGGAGAGAAATAGGTCGAGATTGATGCCATAAAGTAATTGGGATCGCCAGAACTAGAATGAACATAGCGAACTCCTGGAACATTAGAAGTCTGAATAGGGTACTGGCAAAGTGTATTGCCATCTCCTCCACTGAAGAGCACAGTTTCAGCCCATGTTTTCAAATTGGTGGGGAACTCTACATCAGGAGCAATGGGATCCCAGAAGAGTACAGAAAATGGAGTTCTACCTACAAAATCTGGTTTGAGATGAGGTATTTGACGGATGTTCATTAACTTTGTTAATTCGGTACAAAGATGTGCGTTCCATTTCATTGCGGCGTAGATTAGCGGTGTTGACTGATGGCAATCAATGGAATTGACGTCTGATTTCTTACTCACAAGTATTTCTACAATGCGAGACTGAAGCTGACTGTTCTCTGTTTCAGCTGGAGATGTGTACTGCGCAAAAGTATGTAGGAGGGACTGCTTTTTCGTGATTAGTTGCTCGTATGTCTTCACACGATCAATTAATTTCGCTGCCAATTTCAACCGGTTTGTCTTCAGGGCAGCTTCAATAGCAGGAGTGACACCAGATCCGGCTGATTTTAATTTTTCTAGCATCAAATAGAGCAGACCCTGCCAGTCCTTCCTGTATGATTCAATTAAATTTTAAAAACGACATCTGGAAAATAGAATGAAACTTCTGAATACGAATAACATACCGAACAATTTCCTGAAGTATTGAATACTTGGATTGTTTTGCACTCTCTTTGTCCAATCTCTCTGCTTCATATTTCACGAGTTGCCAAACCCAAGAGCCAGAAAATATTTCATCTTTCAGCGCTTTTGTATATTCACGATTCAAATCCATGACAAAGTTGGCACCCGCTTGAAGTAGCATCAGAGCACATCCTTCATGGTCGTTGAGAACTGCGAGAGCAAATGGACTATTCCCATTTTTATCAGAAAGGTTCAGGAGTTCAATTGGATTTGAACTTTCTGATAGGATGTGAGAAGCTGAAATTGTTGCTCCTCGAATTGCAGCTATGTGACAGGGAGTTTGTCCAATCTCATCCACTGCTTCAATGTCACTTGAACATCTCGTCTCTTTCATACCACTTGTGAGGAGTGTAACGAGTTCAATGGGATCCATGAATGAATTAGGCTCTCCTTTACTCGTTTTCCCTTTTCCAATCTTGAGAAATGCAAAATGAAGAGGAATACGTCCTTTGACGTCCCGAATATTCAGACTCGCTCCAGCTTCAATAAGTACATCTTCTACATCGTAGCTAATATCTGTTTCACCACCTCGTGAATTTACAGCAAGGTGAAGGCTTGTTCGTCCATATTTGTTTTGTGAGTTAACTGGGACACCGGCTTTGAGCAATGTTTTGATCGATTCAACGGCACAACTTGCAGATGGATTTTTGGAGACAAAGTGAAGGACTGAATTTCTTGTACCTACGTCGACATTTTCCTTGACATCTGCTCCTTTGGAGACAAAAAGTGGGATGAGGCTGAACGAATTCGGTGTCTGGGACGCTTCTAGCAGAATCATATTTTTTTCATCTTTCAATGAAACGAAATTAAGATTAGCTCCGTTCTCAATAAGAATTTTGGTAGCAGATTGATTCCTCTGGATAATTGACATAGTGAGTGGTGTTCTAAAATCCGCATTGACGGGGTCCAAGTTTGGATTTTTTGCAACTAAGATGCTGAGCAAGTCATCCGCATAATTGACGCAAGCAGCTAGGTGAAGGACTGAATTCCTGGAGCAAGCTTTTCCTACATCTTTGATGACTGCGTTTACATCCGAGTTCAACTTGAGTACTAAGAAGAGAATAAATTCAATGATTCTTTTCCCACTATCAACATCTTCGACAGTTTTGTATTGTTTGAGTGTCAATAGCAACGGCGTCATCCCGAGGTTGTTGTAAGTTCTCGCCATAGTCTTCATAGATGCCAAAGATTCAGGGTTTTTGGCTGAATTCTTGTAGAATTCGCTTACAGTTGAGTCTGTTTCGGCCAATTGATCGACGAGTAAATGCAAGATCGTATCACCTGCCGCATTCGGTTCTGACGACAACGTTGCTCCTAATCCAATCATGGCCTGTGCCAATTGAAAACAACCGAGGTTAATCGCTTCGGAAATTGGTGTGTCTTGAGAAGAGTTCTTGGCTTCAAAGCTGGCGCCACTTTTTATCAGAATATTCAATATTTCTAGAGTGGACTTTTCATCTCTTTCCTTGTTTATAAAATAATTTAATATTATTAAAAATTATTCATATTTTGTTCGAATGTAGCAGATGGAACTCTACCGGAGCAATTCCCCAACCTCGCTTCTTCTGCTTGCTGATCGCTTTCAACACTTTGTCATCACTTTTCACTAAATAATGAACCTGTGGAACAGGAAACCAATTATAACTTTTCGTAAAACATTTTACATCATTTTCTGAAACGTTACCGCTGAGTTTTGCTCATAATCTCCAATTTCACAATCTACTTTTAACTCCTCGGTCAAATATTTGAGTCGAGAAATGACGTCCTTCGAAGGCGTATTTGAACAAGTTTGAAGTAAAAGCGTTAACCCTGAAACATATACAAAAAAATTTGTTGAATCGTCAGATCTGATGGTTATAACGGCTGTTGTTATATTTGATACCTATAACAATATTATCTTGTTAAAAGAATTATATGGAAAAATTGTGTAGAATATGGACCAAAGTTTTAGTTTGTATGGCGTTTTTAGATTCTTAAGTCGTTTTCACCGAAAATCCTAATTTTAGGTCATGGTTTTCATGAAATAATTTTACCGCAGTGCTAGTTTTACTTATCAACAAATTTTAAAGAAATCTTAGTTGGAAAATCACAGAACAAGGGAGGAAAAGTATCCTAAATGACTAAATTGTTGTTGTATAGGACAGAAAACTAGGATTTTCGGTTAAAATGACGTTTTTATACCATACGTGTGGTTATAGCTGATGTTGTTATAACCGACAAGTGTAGCGTTATAAATTCCATAAGAGGAAACAGGTGATTTTTATGTTGTTATAATAGGCTTGTCAAAATATATGCAGGGTTTATTTTAACGAACTTTGACTGTATACCGTGAAATTCAAAAGTAACTAACACATGAATGAGGTGAATTTGATGTTATTTAGAATGGAATGAGTTAAAGGGTTTCCAACCTATTAATTTTTTGTACATGTGTTTTATAGTTAAAACTTTCTTCATGTGTAATGTGTACTTATTTTTGCAAGGTATAATTTATAATAGCAAACCTTGTGCATCAATGGGAGCATTGACATTGACTCCAGGCTGCTTCAGCAGTATTTCCACAATTCCAATATGACCTATCAGATTATTCATTTTCAGATCCAAGTTAAATTATAAATGAACACAACACAACCTAACCTTTCATGAAAGAAATGGCCAATGGAGTGAGTTTCCACTGATTTGGTTCACTTGGACAGCATCCAGCATCCATTAGAAGCATCAAATTGTAGTACCATCCGTAAGCACTAGCATAATGAATTAAGGTATTTCCTGAGCTATCCTTTACGAGATGATTATCTCCAAGTCTTAGCAGATAAGACACAATATGGGCATGTCCATTGATCACAGCATGGGTTAGAGCCGTGTTCCCTCTACGGTCTCGGAGTTGAAGCTTTGCTCCTAATCCAACCAGATACTTCAGAATTTCCAAGTGCCCATGGCAAGCAGCAATCATCAGCGGAGTAAGCTTATCAAACTGTGCCGGTATTGGTTTATTTATATCCACCAGTGGAGATCCGGCAAGAGTCTTAACAGCATCCAAATGCCCATGGAAACAAGCAGCGTGAAACTAATTACAAATTCAAAAACTTTTGAGTCTATTACTGGTTAGAATTATAAAGTAGTGAAATACGAATTTATTTTTTGGAAGTTACTTTTCCCCTCTTTCAGTTTGTATTGTTTTGAGTTAAAAGCTAAAGATGAAAAAGTAACTTCCAAAAATATATAACTCGTATTTTCCCAATGGGTATGAAGTCGAGTAGGTAGAATATACCGGCATAAGACCACTTTTGTTACTTCTTGTAACACTGAATGCATCTAGTGGAACTTTATGTTTGACTCCATCCTCTGGTTCCACTTCGACTTTGGATTCAGCTTTGAGAATGTGTTCAAGGTTTTTCCATCTACCGTTCTGAGCTGCAACATGAGCTGAAAAAAAATTTTTTTTTCTCATTTTGTTTCAAAATTTTACAAATTTTGAGTTTAATACCAGGTGTGTCTCCGGTTTTATTAACTTGGTTGGTAGAAATTCCTAAAGAAATTAAGTGTTCCAAAGGACCGGTGCCGGTACAGGCAGCTGCGTAGTGAACGAGTGTCCAATTAAGCATATCCGTGACTGTAAACAGTGGTTGACTGCGGAGAAGAGTAATCAGACAATATGGATCTGGATTGATTGCCTACATATAACAAAAGCAACAAATTGTTTTTAACGAGAAAAAAACTGGAAATAAAAATTACTTACGGCACAATGTAGCTACATCGCCATTACATAAAGAAAAATAAAAAAATATTTAAAACTAAATTCTGAATTTGCTAGATATTAATGTTCCGAAATTTGTAATTTGGTCTCACAGGAGTAATTCTAAAATTTCCAATTGTTTTCTTTCCCACTGACTGTGTCTTGAAAGGTGAAAGCGGTGACTTCTTGGATTTTACAAGGGCTTCTTGATGTAATGTATTGAATCCGAATCCTCCTTTCGTAATTGCACTTTCAATCAGCTTCGAAGCAATTTCATTGTGGCCGGACTGAACAGCTAAGTAAATTGCGCTGTAGAGAATGATGCTAAAGTGATCGTAATCATCAGAAGCGCGGATTGATTTAATTTTGTCCAAGCTGGACAATGGGAGCCCATATTCCAGAGCTTCATGAATATGCTGAGCTTGAACTGCACCCCAAGCAGTAGTATAAGTAAACACATTTTGATCCTTAGTTAGAGCAGCGTTTCCTTCTTTTCCGCCTCGACCCACCGTAACTGACCGTAGAGCATGACCAAACATCATTTTGTTACCTCGTCCTGTCGATTCTTCTTCAATTAGCCACTTTTGGACAGGCGTCAAGTCATCAGGCACAGTAACCGGAATCAAAATTTTCATTGCCGCGAAATTCTCGGTTTCAATTGCATATGAAAATGCATCTCTGGGTGTTCGAAAGGATCGAGGTATAACGTAAGACGCAATGTGTTTCTTGTCTTGGGTTAATTTTTTAAGTTGTTTCATATCGTTAAGAAGAACGGCTCGAATGAGGAGTTTGGAGTGAGCTGACGGTGAAATGAATGGAATTGGAAGGTTTTGTTCGAATGTTGGATCCACCAGATACTCCTTCACGAAGGGTTTAGGAGATAATGCGAAACCTTTCTTGGATTTTCTTGCCTTCTTCTGTGGTAAACCAGGTGGGGGTAGGGATTGATCTCTTTGTGATAGCTTTCGCTTTGTAGCATGTTGTGGTGTTGGTGCTACAGAAACGCTTCTAGCTCCGACCCTTGTACTTCCTTTCTTAGAAGTAATAGCAGACTTCCCTCTTTTACCTTTAGACGTAGCATCAGCAACTGTTTTCTTCTTTAATCGATTTACCAGAAATGTTGTGGAAGAAGTTATTTTTCGACTAGATTTCCTTTGCGTGGTTAAAGTTTTGGGTTTAGTATTCGGCGGTGGTTTCTTTACTGCTGCCACCAATTTCGTAGTGATTGCTGAGCTGCTATTGGACTTCCGTTTTCGTAGAGCATGTGTAGCAGCCAGTTGAACCGTTGCTGGTGGTTTATTTCTAAGGTTAGGCAACTTGCGTGAGTCAACAACAATGGCCACCTGTGATTTACCGCTTGCAGTAGTGGAATTGTTAGCATCGTTAGTACGAACATGAGAAGCAGCAGAAACTTTTCTTCCAAGAGTAGATAGTGAATATTTGCGTAAAGAATTACCCACCCCATCCCCACCTAAATAAAAAAAAATTGAAATAATTAATTAGAAAAATCTATTAGATCTAAATTTTTCTCTTACTTTGCGTTCTTGTGTTGACTGGCATTGTTGATGAAAAGCAAATTCAATTAGGCGATTCGTGTTGGTCACTGCAATAGTCAAAAAGTGAAGAAATAAAGCCCAACAGTTAGCAAATTAAGTTGATTACAATAATTGATCCAAAATCTTAAGTAATTTACGTGACCTAAAAAAAACCTACACTAAGCAACAGATATTAATGTCTGATTTAAAAATGAGTGTACTTGTAACTTATCCAAAATAACATTTTTAAATTTGCTGCACAGGAAGGTTAGAAAATTAAAAAACTTTTCCTGAGAAAGATTCATGCGTCTGCACATTCCCGTCGCAGAGTTCATTGCTCCCAGAAATGTGCAAATAAACAAATCTGTTTCTGATTAATTTTCTTTTGGAATACAAATAATAGTTTGAAAATATTTCTCATATTCTAAGTTATAAGAACGTAAAGTAAACAATGAAGCCTAAAACTGAAGAGGAGAAAAGAACTATTCTAAATGTGAAAAAGTATTTTGAAGACGAAAAAGTTTTAATCGAAGGATCAATTAATTCAGGCGCAATCCAAGAATCAAATCTACCAATTCCTTTCCAAAGAGTTGCTGAAAGAACTGCAGCTGTTTTGAAAGTATGAAAAAATTTTTTAAATGGTTAATATAATAATTAGTATAATTAAATAATACAATAAAATAAGTTATAACGTATATATAACGTAAAGTCAAGTTCTGAAGATACGGATTAAGTTGAATATTATTATTTTAGTTATCTAGGAACAGGGACATATCAATCCCTATTCCTACGAAATTGAACAAAAAAAAATTTTATAGAAAAGAAAATGTAAATAATACGCATAATTGTCCGCGGTCGTTGTTCAGTTCCGTAAAATAAAGTGAAATTTCGGATAGGTACAAGTACACTGATTACTGAATCTTTTTATTAAGACCTGTTTTGCGGCGAGAAATCTGGGCTTTACTCATGGTAATTGCTTTTTGATTTAGTCATTAGCAAATAAAACCAAGTTTGTTTGTTGTTTGTGAATTTATTTACGTGTCAAAGTCATTATTAGTTACAATTGTACCAAGTTACCAAGTACTTCGTTTCTTCGTTGGAACTGATATCTAAATCNCAAGTTTGTTTGTTGTTTGTGAATTTATTTACGTGTCAAAGTCATTATTAGTTACAATTGTACCAAGTTACCAAGTACTTCGTTTCTTTGTTGGAACTGACATCTAAATCCTAAAGGCTAAAACAATCTAACCTAAGAAGTTAACAAAAAATCCTAGGTAACACTTGTCTAAATGGACTGATTAGACTGTGCTGCAACAAAAGTACGCTGTTGCCTTACTCCTAAGTGAGCTGGACTACTGGTACTGGTACTAAATGTCGGGAATCTTGAGACTGTGGTAAAAATTATTATTACTACACATTAGCTAACGAAGAAGCTAAGCTTCCATACTAAAATTCAAAACTGGACAGATCCTATATCGCGTAATTTTCAAACAATCGCTGGAGCTTACTTACCATACTCAGCAGAACCTTCTAAATTTACTGACGACTTCACCAAAGTTTCCAACAGAAATGTTCGTGGATTTTGAACTTTTATATAAATACCATAACATCTGACATCAGTTCCATTTTTTTTCAACTGTCGCGTCGTCGTAAAGGGAACATACTAAAAAGCATCGCAATTCACGAATGGTATGACAGCGGAAGTGAATATAAAAGGAAGGTTATTTCATATAGTCAGCATCATACATGGGCAAAGTACCCTCGTGCCCTATCGATGAGCGCAGCCCTGAGGGCGCGAGGGCAGGTATTAGGATGAGGGCATGAGGGCAGAAGGGCAGACTTAAATCGTGAGGGCAAGAGGGCAGGGTTGGTTCGTAAGAGCACGAGGGTAGAAGGCAAAATTTGGTTAGGAATGACATTAGGGCAGGCTTGGTTTGTCAGGTCAGGAGTGTAGATTTGAATCGTGAGGGCACTAGGCCAGTTAGCTTGCCCTCACATAAACATTTAATTTCTGTTACACCCCTATTTCTGTGTATTTATATTGAAACTTAGTTTAAAATGCAAACGTAATGATCTGGCTTAATTTTTATTTTATTTGAAAATAAAACAGCGAGCAATCAAAAACAAATGTACTTGTTTTTTTTTGTCAAAAAATTCCAACAAAATTAGTGGAAAGTTTCTTAAAATTTAAAAATCAGGCAAAATTTTTGTAATAATAGATCAACAGATTTTACTGCTTGAATTCTCAAAAATTGAATCTCAAGTGATGACGAGTGAGTACTTAAATTAATTCTTGTGGTTATATCATAACCTATAGAATTAATTAAAAAATTATAATTAAATCTTAAATCATATTAAGGCATAGGTTGTCTAACTACTTAGCACAATTACTAAACATTCAATGATAAAATTGTAACACTGTAAAAATTATTATTAAGTAGGCCCACTTGTGGGAGTGTCATGGTAAATTAACATTTTGTACTTAAAATGATACTTTAGACACTTTAATAAAATGAATGAAATTAAATCAAATCAAAATCACACATTAGTTTGATTTAAACCCACATCCCTCTCCATTGATTATTGACCCCACCCTTGCCTTTACAATTGGTGTGAGTAGAAGCTTTTTAGGATGACCCTTCCGAGGTGTATTTCAGCTGGTCCTTTTCTTGATCACACTTGCAACATAAGCTCGAAATTGAAATTGAATATTAGGATCATGCAAAATGCTATTTCGATTTGAAATTCTAAATTTCGAATTTTAATTATACTGTAAAAGTTGGGCTGCGATTTTGAATCAATGATGTACTAATTTTCAACAAATGAGAGATTATGGATTTTGATTTTGTGCAGTTATCAAATTAGATTTAAATATGCTATTCTTTTATTTGTATGGGTCGAGTGTTCGGTTTTCAAAATAATTTCTGTATTTAGGTGCTTTTTGATTCTACGTGCATATTAACTCACTTTGGCCATTTTTGGGGAAAGGCGAAGAAAGCACAGTAAATTTCAATGTGGAAGTGGAACATACTGTTAAGGAAAGTTCCTTAACCATGTTTGTAAATGAGCAGTTCAGCTCAGTTCGTTCGATAAACTCCATATCTAGCTGTTGGNTTGGGGAAAGGCGAAGAAAGCACAGTAAATTTCAATGTGGAAGTGGAACATACTGTTAAGGAAAGTTCCTTAACCTAGGGAGGGTATTTTTACTTAACTGCCGAGCAAATATCAATCTTCAACATGCCTCATTTGATTCCATGTTTGTAAATGAGCAGTTCAGCTCAGTTCGTTCGATAAACTCCTTATCTAGCTGTTGGGTTGCAAACCTATGTCTAATTCTATAGTAGAGGGTTTTTCAAGTTTTTATGTAATAGTTTTTTCCTTAAGTTTCTACTTTATTTGTAGGGCAGTTTTAAGAATAAGATATATTATTTAAGTAATACTTGATTTTAGAACTTTTATTCCCACCACTCCATCGCTAATCATTTATAACTTTGGAATTTTAAACATTTTTATCTAACGTATATGGTTTATAATTTGTAAAAATCATTCTTTCGAAATAACAGTCCAATTAACTTTGATCATTACAATGAAAGTTGTTTCTACTTCGATCGTCTATTGTTGACTTTTGAGTAATAAACCAGGCAATTCGGTTTTCGTGTTTCGAAATAAAGTACACAGTTTGAATTTTAATTTTGAATGGCTGAATTAAATACTTTGAATTTCAATATTGAGCGTCCTTTCGGACTTCGTTTACTATCGTCTTTGAGTTCGGATTTCGGTCTGGAGTTACAAATGGGGCTAGGCGTCTTGTTTCTTGTGTAGATCTCAAATTAAGAATTCACCAAATTGGAAAACGATATCCATGGTAGACTAATAAAAACACATTGTACGCATTGGTTTTAAAGTTGTCTTCATAACTGATGAACAACATACCTTATAAGCAANGTACACAGTTTGAATTTTAATTTTGAATGGCTGAATTAAATACTTTGAATTTCAATATTGAGCGTCCTTTCGGACTTCGTTTACTATCGTCTTTGAGTTCGGATTTCAGTCTGGAGTTACAAATGGGGCTAGGCGTCTTGTTTCTTGTGTAGATCTCAAATTAAGAATTCACCAAATTGGAATACGATATCCATGGTAGACTAATAAAAACACATTGTACGCATTGGTTTTTAAAGTTGTCTTCATAACTGATGAACAACATACCTTATAAGCAGGCACGCTCCGATTATGAAAAATATTCCTGCAACATTATGCGGTCATGGGTCAAAAATTAAGCGTTTTATGCGCTTTATGCGTTTTATGCGTTTTGTAGCTACGTCAGTCAATTCCTCTTTTCATTGCCAGGAACAGAATGGTTCTATGAAAATACGTTCTCTGAAAATACGGCGGTCAATTAACGGCCTGGAAAATACGGCCTTTACAAAATACGGCATATAAAAATACTGACTTTTAAAAATACTATATAAAGATAATTGTAGAAAAGCTTAAAGTTCATCCCGACCCTTGCCACACTTAAAACCTAACAAAACAAAATCCTAAACAAAAACCTAATGATATCAACCTAAACCTAAAGAAAATCTAAAAGGGAACCTAAAATCCTGACAAAAACCTAAAAGAAAACCTAAAAGAAAACCTAAAAGAAAACCTAAAAGAAAACCTAAAAAAGAACCTAAAATAAAATCTAAATAAAAGCTTAAATAATCGTATCCTGCTTACCTACATTTCTGCTAATTCGGCTATTCTATAAATAAGAAGAATTTAATATTGATATATTTTTTGAAGATCTTACCGTTCTGTTAGGAATTCCTGTTTCCATATGATTAACCTAACCNTCTGTTAGGAATTCCTGTTTCCATATGATTAACCTAACCCAACCTAAGGGGCCTACGGATTATGACTATGAGACGTAAAAGAAGACTATAAAAAATTAAAAGAAAATATAAAGTAAATAATGAAAAGTATTTTCAATTAAAAGACCACTTTATTCTATACCTGTTTAAAAATTGAGTTTTTGACGAAAAAAAAATTTATTTATTCAATGTGACGTCTTTGCATTTACCTGACACCCCGTAAAGTTTGTTGCCATTAAGCAACGGTTTAGACACCATTTCGACAAGTGGTCCATTTCATCCTTCCTAAACCTGTTACCAAATTCAGATAAATAAATATTAATTTCGGCGATAAAGGCGCTTTCTCATTAGAGCGAATAAAAAAAACCATAGAACCTGCGTGAAAAGTCTTTAAGCGCCTGTCTGACATGGATGTTGTGGTCATACCTGTCCGAGCTTTTCAATATTTAACGCATGAAGCGATTTTATTTGAAGTTATTTATTTGTGTGACGAGCCCATTAGAATGGTATTTACATAAAAATTTGTTCTCCGCTTAAGGGGTCAACTTTTGGACGGATTTTTTCAGAATCTGTTTCAATATATCAATGATCCAGTATTCTGAGTTCACTTGAACAGAAGAGTTCTGTTTTTGTTGCGAATATGCAGTGTCCAAAATGCGTATTTGCAAAATTGTGAATTGCAGTTGCCAAAGTTTGCAAATTGTAAAAAGAATTTAATTGCATTTTTTTTGCAAAATTGCAAAACATAAAATAAACAAAAATGCGAGGTCTCTTTCTCCGTTCTTCATAATATTTACGGGATTCAATTATAAATTATTGTTGTTTTAGTTTTAGTTTAACTTATCTACTTTATCGTTTATCCCATTCCAATACTTTTACATCCTTGTTAACCAGCAAGGGATGTTGAAGGAAATCTACCTAAAAGCATTAATCACAGAACGGGGTAAATATGTCATAGAAAGACGACTTCATCTATAGAAATCTGCGACAAATGCAAAAATAGTTTTATTAAATCTTGCTTTTAAAATTATGAAATTTTTATGACAGAATTTACAGTAAATTTATTATATTAATTAATATAATTTTTGAGTGCGCCACATTTTGCAAGTCAATATCTGTAAATAAACAAGGATCGATCTCATAAATTCAAAGAAAATGTAAACAAAAATTGTTCCCACCCCAGTCGTGTTCTAAAGATCAAAAAAGTTTCGTCTCTTGCCACATTTTGGACTCCAAGTCTACTATGCAATCAGTGGATAATGAGATGTGGCAAGTGATTTTTGCAATTTGCAATTTGACATATTTTGCCATATTTTGCAAATTGGCAATAAAAAATTCTTCACTTTTGTTAATTTTTGAATACTGCGCATNCTTCACTTTTGTTAATTTTTGAATACTGCGCATATCTATGACATTTTGATGCCAAAAATTTTAAGGAAATTTGTAGACGTCAGTGACAAGCTGGTAAATAGGTGAGTAAAATTNATGTGGCAAGTGATTTTTGCAATTTGCAATTTGACATATTTTGCCATATTTTGCAAATTGGCAATAAAAAATTCGGCACTTTTGTTAATTTTTGAATACTGCGAATATCTATAACATTTTGATGCCAAAAATTTTAAGGAAATTTGTAGACGTCAGTGACAAGCTGGTAAATAGGTGAGTAAAATTTGAATGGTAAAATTTAGACCAATAGTCGTTTAAAGTGCGATAACCCTCTGTATTTTAATAGATTTGGAACTCCTATTACATCACACATGTGTTATTGAGCTGGTCATCTACGATGGCTTTAAACATGCAGGGTCTAGGATGTGTTTTTAATAGTCTACTAGGGGTATAAATCCCGTTTGAGTTAACATGGACACTGGCTAAAAAATAATGTATCAAACCGGAATATCCCGCGGACAGTCTAGAAATTAGGAGATTGAAAATGTTGAGAAAAGGCAAAAGTAGAGATATTGGGAGGAAAATACTAATCACAAAGGCTAAGAACAAAAACAAAAAGTGGAAGTGCGTCGGGAAAGACAGTTGAAAAAGAGAATTGTTGCAAAAAAATGACAGTTGAAAAAGACAGAATTGTTGCAAAAAAAGACAGTTGTATTGTTGAACAAATACACTTCCAATTCCATGCTACTATTTAAGATAATGCCACTATTTGGGCCATATCTTTTATTAAAATATACGCGTCTGTGTAAAATAGTATATGAAATACATACTGTGAAAGAGACCATAAATGACTATTTAGAAAGAAAAAATACATATATATTATCGTCAGATTTGTTCTCTAGTTTTCCATAGAAATAAGTCAGAATAAAAATTCTTTTAAAATTCCTCATTATTTACTGTCGCAAAGATTGTCAAATTATTGACAATGGCTTTATTAAATTAAATGTTAATGAATTGTTATATTCACTATGTTAATCAATTTATAGCTAAGCTATAATCGTTATCAAATTATCCAACGCCTGCATTGTATGTTGCATAACATCTCTTATTACTTTACCATATTTTTCGCTTTACGGTATATTAGAAAATCATGACGTAAACTTAATTAGTTTTTACATATAAAAGCTTAGATTGTCCGAGTTTTCGCCATAGTTAAAAAAATACATTAGGAAACACCCTAAAAGGTTTTTTGAAAGAAAACGTTGGAAAATCGAAAGAAATTATTGCTTCACGGTTTCTTCGTGTTGTAGATTAGTTTCATGTAACTAACATTAATGGCCATTAGCCATAATCAACCATTAATGTCACTAACAATAATGGTTGATTAGTTAACCGTCGATCCAACTAGTCCCAACTTTAAACTAAATTATTTCAATGACCACTCGATCTAGTAATTTGGTAGTGATTTCAAGCGTAATGTAAGCCTCCGCCAATTAATCAGTGATTAATTCTCCCTATTTCTCCAGTAATTACAATATAATCAATGATTAAATTTTCTCTAATCGCTGGTTACTACGACTAACCGACCATTGTACAACTAAGGTGATTTTACATCAAATTATCGTCTTGAGATGACGGACAAAATAATCCTATAAACATCCCTAACGACGCTGATCGCGGCTGATAAACGAAACGAAATGAGTATTCCCCACTCCACATTTCATTATGTTATCAGTTCTCATGTTTCGACTTGAAGGCTTTGTTTGTACGCGAAACAACAAAAAATAATGAATGATTAACTAATGTACTAGTAACCCGAATTCATGATTCATGACAAAGGATTCAGTGACAAAGTGGAGCCGTAATATCCTTCGTACATTGAGAAATGAACATTGTACACTGTTTAGAATTTCTTTTTGGGTTGTACTGAGCAATAAGCACAAGATACTGTGCTTATCTTGTGTAATGTGTATTTGCCTTTCATGATATCACTTTATGATTATGGTACAGAAGAGCGCTCAGTAAATACCCCGCTTTTCAAGCATCGCTCTGGCCCAGAAGGGAGAACACCAGGCCGGGCAGAATTTTTCCGGAGCCGGGAAAAGTCCAATCTGAGTCAGAAAAACCCCCTCCTCAAATGACCTTTGGACGTTTTAGCCGGAATTTTTCGTGACCCGGCCAGCAGAACCCCCACCCAAACGTCATTTTTCACCATAAATTTTTTGGGGTAAAGTTTCACGGTAGAAGTTCTTGAAAATATTTTTACACCAAACATAATCGCAATTCGGAACTTTACACTGTGGTAGATTACCCTAAACTCTAAATTTCTTTAAATAATAATAATAAAAAGTTATTGCAAATGAAAGTTATTAAAGTAAAATAATAAAGTAAGATGAGACACAGATTCAATAAAAAAATTTTTTAACGTTCTCAGATTATAATTAAAATTTATACTCTTATTATTGTACTTTATTGCATTCCGTAAAACAACATTGCTATAAATTTTTAAGATATAATTTGAATATGAGGAATCATATAATTTACGTTGTTGTCGTATGTTATTATAGAATTATTACATAGAAGCTTCAATAGCCTTTCTGACAAATGTGGCAATTGTGTAGCCTGGATTTGTCCGGGCTCAGAATCATTTTTCTTCTCTCGAAAAATTAAATAAAAGTAGGCCACGAAAAACCTCCGCACGGTCAGAAATTTTCCCGCCCCGTGGGCCGGAGTTTCCCCAACTGGCCCAGAGTGTACGTTTTTTTTTAAATTGATGCTACAGGACAAACCAATTAGCCAACTGAAAGTACTTTAACAAAATGCTTCAGTAAGTAAAACCTTTCATTTAATCTTATCAGTCATCTTCAGTAGTGTTGGGACTGGAACACGACCTTCCAATTCAGTTCGCTTCCTATTTTGCCGATCCAATTTATTTAATCTCTAGCGTGTTTCCAGTTCAGTTCAGTTTTTCTAATTAACTTTACCGGTAGAGTCTGTATTATCAAAAATCAGTCAATGCGACGGAAATTATTACTCGAACAAGCTACTCTTGGCTGGTGGTCTTGGTTAGAGTAAGTCCTGATACTTAGTAAAAATTTTTTCAGTTTTTTCATGATGATAATTTTTTTTTCGGTTAATACACTACTAATCATTTTCATTATACTCAAAAATCACGGTTAGCCATTTAGGCGGACGAAAACATTTGTCCGGCTGACTAGCTTAACTGGACGATCTGGAAGATCTGGACGATCTGGAAGATCTGGACGATCTGGACGATTTTTATCTAAAACGCCACAAATATATGCACAGAGATCAATTGTCTCAATTTTCCAAAGTCATTATAGATTTTACTAATCCTTTCCTTACCTCATGTAGGACTTATCAAAGTCGCCTGGATCGTTTAGTAATTTGAAAGTATATCTTAAAAGAAAAGTCTTGGTTCATCAAGAGTTAGAAGGCAACTGATTTATTATATGGAGTAAAAATAAGCCACAATGGTTAAGAAATGAGTGCCTTGGACTTTGTGCATAAACTCTGAGTCATAAGTCCAAGGGTACTTAGAATAGAACAAAAATGAAAGATAGCTAATAGGGACTATCACTTTTAACATGTTACCATCTCGTGATTATTATCTTCAACACCTCCTTACTTATAAATTCAAATTTAACTAGGTTATCCCAGTGAATATGGACGAAGTAATTTCCAGTATAGTTAGCTAATCAAATTATCAATCAAATAAAATAACAATTTAAAAGTATTTCGAAAACAGTTTGACATGGACCATAATAATGTACTAAACGGAATAATACATGATTTTTTGTTAGTATTGAGCCGAAGACAACAATAATAATTATTATTATTTATTATAATTCTTTGTTAGTCTGTGAGCTTAATGCTCGCAGACATAAAGTTAATTTAATATTGCCCTTATGGCTNTATTATAATTCTTTGTTAGTCTGTGAGCTTAATGCTCGCAGACATAAAGTTAATTTAATATTGCCCTTATGGCTTATCTTTTTGAATTATAATGAGCAAAGCTCAAAGATTAAATTATGAATTGGGTTTTTTTTGTATTTGTATGGGATTAGTCTCATGTCATACTCCCGCAAAGGAAAGGAAGTATGACATGAGGGAAAATTTCAATCAGTATGTTTTGGGCCGTAAGTCGGCTCGGTTGTCTTTTTTTATTCTCTCTCCAGAGAGAAGTCTTTATTACTAAATAAAGTTATTTGTTATTGTTGAAACCTTTTGGATTTTGTCGTCTTCTCTTCTCTTCTCGTCTCTTCTCTTCTCTTCACTGGTGGGTCAGGGGTCATCGGTCGTGTCATCTTGCCATCAGGTTTGTCGTTTAGGGATTTGGTGGGTTTTGGTGGGATTGGTTGAGAATTTGGTGGTGTACTCTGTCTCTGTCTGTCACTGTCCTGTCAGGAGACAGGACAGAGAAGAGGCTCCATAACAGTATTTTACGTAGAATTAAAAAAAAAATTTAATTTTTGTTATAGTTTTTGGAATCCNAGTATTTTACGTAGAATTAAAAAAAAAATTTAATTTTTGTTATAGTTTTTGGAATCCGTTAGGCCGATAGACCCGAACACCAATTTCAACCATTTTAAGCGCAATCACATTGCCGCCTTTGTAATTCGACCGCAGTGAAATGGGGCATTGTGCTATGAAAACAAACTTAAGTTACTCTAATTTATTGAAGCTATACTCAATCATTTAATGAAAATTTTGTCGTCCAGATCGTCCACTGGACGCAATTTTTAATCGTCCAGATCGTCCGGACGACAACCAGATCGTCCAGATTATCCGGTCAATTTCATCCGGCTGTTCCAACCCTGCCAAAAATTCTCTACTAAAATTGTATTTTACGACTCACATAAATTACCATCCGCAGGCTGATTATGTGGAGGTGGCTCGCCGACCGCCTATTCTCATTGACGGCTCACTAACTCTTCTGGATTGGCTTACGAGTCCCGATTGCCTCAACACACTGGACACTATCTGGCATTCTCGAATCTTAATTTCAGAACAAACATAATTTCATTAAAAATTATGAATAATAAGTGTGACTGCTTTTAGTCATAATTTTCCTTTATACCATTGCATAAAACAGAATACAGTAGATGATCCAACTTCGCAACCAACACTCATAGGCCAGATGAGATTAAGCTCCTCCCAAACATATCTACCGTAAAGTTACAGTGAGAAGGTTGTTTATATTTAAAATTAGCTTCTACGCCAATTTTTCAGGTTTTGCAAAGCAGTTAACAATATGTAGTCGTTTCTTTGACTTTAGCTCATGACTTACAACCATATCAATACCATGAGCAAAAGTGATATGTTTATGGTTATTTCCTCCGTCGAGAAACTTGAGAAGTAATTTTTATTTAAGTTTCAATTAAATATCGACTGTGATAAGTGCCCACCAAATNCCGTCGAGAAACTTGAGAAGTAATTTTTATTTAAGTTTCAATTAAATATCGACTGTGATAAGTGCCCACCAAATTTTTGAGTTAACACGGTGGTCGCGAGCTGAAAATGTGGGACAGGGCGGAGCAATGTGGTTGCGAAGTTGGATCATTACTGTATTTTAAAATTGGATGCGGAAGACAAAATACGGTCAACTTTGAGAAAGAGAATGACGAATGTCTTTATAACCTAAGTATCCTTATACTCACTTCTTTTGTGAATAATTTTTGTTTCTACAGTNAGAATGACGAATGTCTTTATAACCTAAGTATCCTTATACTCACTTCTTTTGTGAATAATTTTTGTTTCTACAGTTATGTTAGGTAGCGAAGAAGAATTTTTTTTTAACTTTTTAGTTGTTTCATACCTAGGCATTGATATGGTAGATTATTTTGTGTTTCTAGCCTAGGGGTATTGCTCAACAAAACTNGTTGTTTCATACCTAGGCATTGATATGGTAGATTATTTTGTGTTTCTAGCCTAGGGGTATTGCTCAACAAAACTTATGTAATCAACCTCAATAAAATACTAACCAACCAAGAACCACGTGAAACGTACACTGACCAAAGTGGAAAGTTTAGTTTGAAATAATTGGAGTTTAATTTAGTTGTAATTCACAACTTGTGAATCAGAACTTTTCTGTCCTCTATTGTTGTTTTAATTATTAATAGTTTACAGTAATAAAAATGATATTGGAATTCTTTGTGCTAGGAATCGTGCTAATTTTCACACTCTTCTACCACGTGAATAAAAGACCTCCAAATTATGCACCAGGTACGTTAAAAGTATAATTTAGGACATTAAATTAATCAATCATAAATCTTCTCAATCATTCAATTACAAGTTGCTAGGATCTCGTTCCCAATTCTCGGACACTTTCCATACTTCTCCAAGTATGAGAAAGTAGGGTTGTATCGTTTGTTTATGGAGTGGGGTCATCAATGTAATTCTGCTATTATTGGGGTCGATTTTGCAAATACTAGGTAAAATATCTAACTTTATTTATAATCAGTGTTCAGTAATAATAACCTCACNGGGGTCGATTTTGCAAATACTAGGTAAAATATCTAACTTTATTTATAATCAGTGTTCAGTAATAATAACCTCACCGAAGAAAGCAAAAAGCTAGTAAGCAATAAGTGCCAGAGTATTAGCAATACAGTGGACCTCGGCTATAAATTTAAGAAGGGACCAGGAAATTCGGTACATAAAACCCGATGTTTATTATAGCCGAATAATGAACAAATATTAGATTTAACGTTATGTTCATAACATTCGATGTTTGTTACTTTTCTTAGTTCAATTATTTCCTTTTTCTACATACTGTTACCTCATAATCCAAATAAACCAAAATTTATTTGAGCAGAAAAAAGAGTAGATAAAACTGTGTGAAATGTCTTCAGAATTATGCAATGCTAGTATTTACTCACGATTTAGAGATGCTCTAATAGAAGAAGAAGAAGAATAGATAATTAATTTTTGACAATTGTCTTATTTTGTTCACTGCGCCGTGGAATAACAGAAAAAAAGGTTGATACAGTGATTCAAAACTTTAATTCTTCATTTATTCACAACGCATTTTATTAAATTGACATAACTTTTTGCAATAAAATAGGGTCTGATTCATGTCTCACGATGGTGAAATGAAGGGTTAAACCGTAAGATATGGTTCATTACACCCGAGTGTTCATTTTAACCGAGTTCATTATGATCGAGTTTTTTACCATTAATTTGCCTATCTCTAGGCAGGGACCGGCAGTTCAGGTTCATTATAACCGTTGCTCCATTGCACCCGAAATCATAATAGGCGAGGTCCACTGTAGTAGCAATAGTGAAGAAGCATAATATTTTGGCGGGGTTTTTATTGAGCGCGCTGNAATGAAGGGTTAAACCGTAAGATATGGTTCATTACACCCGAGTGTTCATTTTAACCGAGTTCATTATGATCGAGGTTTTTACCATTAATTTGCCTATCTCTAGGCAGGGACCGGCAGTTCAGGTTCATTATAACCGTTGCTCCATTGCACCCGAAATCATCATAGGCGAGGTCCACTGTAGTAGCAATAGTGAAGAAGCATAATATTTTGGCGGGGTTTTTATTGAGCGCGCTGNAATAGGCGAGGTCCACTGTAGTAGCAATAGTGAAGAAGCATAATATTTTGGCGGGGTTTTTATTGAGCGCGCTGTATGTTACAGTGACATTCTTTAATAGTGACAATTGCTTTCTCCGGTGTCCTTAAAACCACGAAATAGACGGGTGATTTGGACGCCGTTCTTATTTATCACCCTTCCATCAAAAAACTTTAAGGGTACATTTCGTTTGTTTACATCCTCAAAATTACCACCTTCCATTGTTACACAATACCACAGTTTATTGCGAATCTCATAAGCTTGAGAAGAGTGTATAACTAGGATTGATTTTGCATATTATATACATTTTTTTCGAAATTTTACGTAAATCTTTCAAATTGTGCCAACCTTTGATACAATGTATACATAACATTTTTTGTTAACTAATGCTTGTTTAAATATTATAATGCTCTAAAATCCAGAACCAGCGTTGGCACAAAATAAAACTAATTTAATGTGGAAAACAATGAACAGATGTGTGAATTAAGTGTATGTTTATATTTTCTAAAGTTGAATTTATTTTTTTCGCACAAAATCCCATAATTTAAAATTTTCAGCGTGAAGTGTTAAAAATTGTTAAAAACTCAATAAAATCAGCCCTCCTAATTTATACATTAAACATGAATTTGACTTCACTTTTATCTGTAGAATAGGACGTATACTTCAGGAACACGATTTGCATTACATTATTAAGTGGGGTGACTTGTTGTAAATGTGTGATTCATCAAATATTATTTTAATACAAGGTTTGTGGGTTTTTCTAAGCAATTTTAGTAGAGGTATTGCGAAGCTTCGAAAATTTGAAGACTTCGACCGAAGTCTTCGAAATATCGAAGCTTCGATCTTCGAATTTTCTTGGCAATCTTCGACGAAGTCTTCGATCGATGTTTCAAAATTTCACAATTTGAGCGTGGTTGACTTACATACGTTTTCATTCATTTCATAAAGTGATATCACTCGTTTGTTCTTTGTTTGAAAATTTAATTAAACATACTTCCAGTAAACGGAGAAATGCTTAGCTTTCTCCATCTTAACTTAAAACGAACGGGTTACATTTACAAATACTAAAAACTACTCTGAGTTTAATTTTATTTGTTGTATAGAAATAAAATTCTATTTTCTCAATTTACAACCTAATGGAACGTTAAAATGGCTTCCGCTTGTTATTACTATTCGATTGACACTCCACATGCAAATCCTTCGAATCTTCGATCTTCGGTTTTGTTTTTTTCGTTCCCTTCGACCTTCGATCGAAAAGAAAAAATGCCCTTCGCAACACCTCTAAATTTTAGCAATTTGATTTAATTAAATGTTGTTTTTTGTTTGTTTTTATATGAAACGTTTATTAAACAAAATAACAACAGGTTTTTGGAATCTACCGATGGTAAAGATATGATAAACTTAAAATTCGAGTCTCCGAATAGTCTTAAAATAGTCGAATGAAAATTCGAATCTTATTAAATCAAACGATTTAATCAAGCATATCCTGTTCTAAATGATCAAATTAAATCCAATTTAAACAACACTTTAATGTTTTTGTATCAAAACTTCCTGGCTCACTTTATTCTCCAACTGACTTGTTTTTGAACAATACTCCACTAACCCTGACCATAAACTTTGAGTAATTCAGTCTGAAATTAGCTTATGAATAGAGAAGCGTAGGCAAGGATAGCGCGGCGAAATATCTGCATAAAAAGTGAAGTTTACTTCACAATTTACAGAAACCGCCACTGTTCGGCATCCTTTCTTTTGCCACTATTTCTGAATGTCAGTGTGGGTATAGTGTATTCAGGATAAGTTTAGAATACTAATGACTTAAAATCATCAAACTTTTTAGAGCGGTTGTTCTTAATGATCAGAAATTAATCAAGCAAGCGTTCAGTCTCCCAGCCTTAAGTGGTCGTCTACATGGACGTGCTATGAGCGTTCGTGGTGGTGACGATGGGATCAACAGAGGTGAGAAACTTAGAATAAAAAGTTAGTTAAGTCAGTGTAATATTGACCTGATTTATTATAATTTTCATTATTTTTAATTATAGGTGTGATATTTGCTGATGGCGTTCATTGGACAGAGCAAAGGGTGAATAATTTTGTTTATCATTTTTTAATTAATCGATGGATTAAAGGGTGTCCGGGAAGTAGAGGCTCAAATTTGAAAATGAGATTGCAAATCAACCAATAAGTATACTGGACTGGAATGAAAATTTGTCATAAAGATTAACTAATGTATCCCGTTATTTCAAAGGTCATACAACGCCCGCCCTTCTAACTTTTTTGAATTCGATTCCTCGAAGGTTCAAGTAGGTATGTCCCATTACCTCTTTTCCTACTCCTTTCGGTGCTTCTTCAAAATTTTGTTCCAAATTAGCTTGAAACCTTGGATGATTTTTGGTTGTTTGGGTATATGGCAGAACTGGTTTTTGCAAATAACCCAAATTCTTCAATCACTCCTTGCCAGTGTCATGTTTAAGGGGCTTAGAGACTTTGGTGCAAAATAGACAATTTTCTGACTTAGAATGCCTACATCGGTAGTGACGAATTGTGAACGTGTCCGCTCAGGCCAAAATAAAACGTCTTCTAATTCATGATGCTTGTGTATTAAAGGAAGTAATCGTTGCTTCAGACACTGCAGTGTCTGACAGCCAGTGCACTGTCGAAGGTGGATTTTTTATTTCAGTGTCCCTTCCGAAACAAATGACTCTGAAACATTCTCAATTTCGTCGATTTCCTGCCAAACAAGATATTTCCGGCTGAATTTGGTGATTTAGGTAAATTTGTTTTCATAATCCAATGCAGAATGATGTATGGCATTCACACAATTTGTCCCCGGCAAAATGGAAATGGTCAAATGCAACGTAATTTTTGTTATCCGTGATGAGGTAATTTCTTTTGCGCAATTTTGAAACTTTCTCTAAGGCTTGTTATCACTCGCTGCCTCCTTATCCTTGACATATTTCAGAGCATATTTCATGGTCTTAGCCGTAATCTCCAGCTTATTTACTTTGATATCCGACTTGGGAAACCCTTGTAAATACGACTCGTTTAGCTGCAGTGCGGACAGGTGTATTGGAGTGACGATGAAAGACTTTCTCCACTTTCTTCAATTCCTCTGGTGACAATTTCTCGGTACGACGGCCAAGTAGAGTTATAAAATTAGTCTAAATAAATTATTCCTCTTAAAAATATGATGAAATATTAGTTTGCTCATACGCTCTGCTACGAAATTTTGGATGGTGATTTTTTTGTCATGGATGTAAATTTTTTGTAGTAGTGAAAAATCCCCGCAGCAAATGTCTCACCATTTTTTCTATACATTTCCATTAATCCAAGTTTCCACAAACAAGAGTTCACTTTCATGTGCGAAATGCGATTTTGATTCTATTTCTTATTTTTCGTGACAGATTTCATTTCAGGCGACATTCTTATATCATTATCAAAGTTGTGCCTCTACTTCACCGACACCCTTTATTCCATTTTTTATAATTATATTCCTACAGCGATTCTGCATTCGTCACTTGAAGGAATTTGGATTTGGTAAGAAGTCCATGGAAAACATAATTATAACTGAAGCTGAAGATCTCGTCAATGGATTGAAACGAGATGCTGGAAAACCTGTTTCAACCACCACTCGTTTCAATGCAGTAATGTTGAAATTTGGCAAAAATTATAAACAGTTTTATAGTCTTTAACATGATTTCAAAAATAATTATTTTCAACAGGCAGTGGTAAATTCATTTTGGCAAATCNATTTTTTATAATTATATTCCTACAGCGATTCTGCATTCGTCACTTGAAGGAATTTGGATTTGGTAAGAAGTCCATGGAAAACATAATTATAACTGAAGCTGAAGATCTCGTCAATGGATTGAAACGAGATGCTGGAAAACCTGTTTCAACCACCACTCGTTTCAATGCAGTAATGTTGAAATTTGGCAAAAATGATAAACAGTTTTATAGTCTTTAACATGATTTCAAAAATAATTATTTTCAACAGGCAGTGGTAAATTCATTTTGGCAAATATGTGCTGGGGAAAGATTTAATCACGATGATCCAAAATTGGCTGAACTTGTAACAGCGATTATTCAGTAAGTAANCTGTGCTGGGGAAAGATTTAATCACGATGATCCAAAATTGGCTGAACTTGTAACAGCGATTATTCAGTAAGTAACATTTTGTTGACCTTGGAAACAAATATAAATTATTATTATTTAACTTCCAGAAACATTCAAGGTTCGAAAGCATTAGGGACACTAATTTTTATGCCTTGGTTTTGTCGCCTGTTTCCGAAACTGAGCGGTTGGGATACATATGAAGAAAATTTTCGTACAATGGAAAATTTCATTTCAAAATTTGTTGAAAGTCGAATGGCAAAACATGAATTAGGAGCAAATAATGACTTTATAGATGTTTACATTAATGAAATGAAGAGTTGTACAGATTCAACTTCAAGCTTCTACGGCGAAGAAGGGAGTAAGTACTAAAGCATTTCTGTTAATCAGATTAAAACTTGGAGAAATTCTTATAATTTTATGTTTCAGAGAAAAATATACTGAATACTTTGGGTGATATTTTTGTCGCTTCGAGTGAAACGACAAGGTTAGGAAAAATTTCATAAATTTATTTATTTGTTGTCTCCAAATGCATAACTCATTTAGCTATAGGAAAACTTACAACATTGAAATGCATTTCAATGAAATTGTCTGAAATTTCTGGAAATGTCGCTAATCAAATCTTGATTTTATTTATTTAGCACGAATATGTCTTGGATATCACTCTACCTTGCCCTTCATCCGGACATCCAAGAAAAAGTTCACAAAGAAATTCACCAAATCATTGGATACGAGCGCTTGCCAACACTGAGCGACAGAGACTCAATGCCTTACACATGTGCAGTTATCCAGGAAACGCTTCGTTTGAGCAGTGTCGTACCTATGGGCGTTTTTCACCGTGCCACGGAGGATGTGATGTTTAACGAAATCTACATTCCAAAAGACACTATCGTTATCTCCAATATTTACGGAGCAAGTCATAACTCTGCCTCGTGGGGAAACGAAAGTGATGATTTCAAACCTGAGAGATTCCTTTCAGCAGATATGAGAGAAACGATTAATTCCGAGGGCGTGATTGCCTTCTCTGCTTCTCGTAGAATTTGTATTGGAGAAGCATTGGCAAGGAATGAGCTCTTTCTCTTCACAACTGCAATTTTGCAAATATTTCAGATTCAAATTGATCCGAAATCACCACGTCCGACAATGGTCGCTAATTTTGGTGGCACTGTAGCTGGTCCACTTCCACACAACTTAATTTTTGTAGAAAGATTACAAAGTCATTAAAGTTGTTGGCTTAGGTGTTAAGATTATTGTGAAAGACGTGAATTATTCATTCCTATCTTATTGCTTGTTAAAGAAACTAACAGAATTTTCATTTTCAAAATAACATAAATTTCGACCTAAAGTGACCGTGTAGAGTAGAGCTGATTTTTTTATATGACCCACACGATCTTTCAGGACGTCTTACCGCCAAAAAATTTTAGTTTAGGAGACAAATGTGCAAATTCTTACACTAAATACTTTCTCCAGCAAAATAACAATGGCAAAATGTCTCCCAGTGTCTTAGCTTACTTAACATCGTACTGCTTGTTGTATTTGATACGCTAGAAAGTGTATTTTTGGACATCATTTTTCTGTCCTGTGGCTGTACTAGTCAGTTAAGCCAAAGTGGGAGTATAATGTAAGTAAATTATCAGACTAGAAATTAATTTTCTTGTATAATTTTTAACCTAAATTTCTTTATTAAAATTCCAACCAAATCATAAGGTCTTGAATCAAGACTCTTGATTAACTTGACAGAAGTAACAAAAACGCGGTTTTTTTCTTTACTAATCCTTCCTTGACTACTTATAGCGGTTAATTTATTGCGTAGAAAGCACAAATATTTGACAACTGGCTTACGCATGTGCANTCCTTGACTACTTATAGCGGTTAATTTATTGCGTAGAAAGCACAAATATTTGACAACTGGCTTACGCATGTGCACAGTGAACACACTTTTTCGTATCCTGCGAACTTGAAAAATGAAAGGACCTGATACATTTTGGACGGTTAGTGTTTTATCTTAAAGGTTAGCACGGTGTCAATCATGTGCTGTATGATGTATAAGTTATTACAGCAACAGGAATTTAGCATCATTAGTGAGTTCATAATAAAAATTTGAGATAAACAAATGATAAGGTTTGTGACTACCGTGAGACTTTCAGCTAGAAATGTGGTTTACTTCGACGATCAAAAATTGATTCCTAATTTAAGGTAAATATGCGTTAACAGTTTTTATAAGCGAGCTTATCAAAAGAATTATTTACTATTCGAATTTCTCCTTTGCGCGTCTAATTCAATTCGATTTAAAAAGAAACAATCATAGCGAAAGTAGTATGTATAGGATGATTTTCCCATCAAGATGGCGGCCAAAATCTATTTTTGTTCACCCTAAGACCCTTNTCCTTGACTACTTATAGCGGTTAATTTATTGCGTAGAAAGCACAAATATTTGACAACTGGCTTACGCATGTGCAGAGTGAACACACTTTTTCGTATCCTGCGAACTTGAAAAATGAAAGGACCTGATACATTTTGAACGGTTAGTGTTTTATCTTAAAGGTTAGCACGGTGTCAATCATGTGCTGTATGACGTATAAGTTATTACAGCAACAGGAATTTAGCATCATTAGTGAGTTCATAATAAAAATTTGAGATAAACAAATGATAAGGTTTGTGACTACCGTGAGACTTTCAGCTAGAAATGTGGTTTACTTCGACGATCAAAAATTCATTCCTAATTTAAGGTAAATATGCGTTAACAGTTTTTATAAGCGAGGTTATCAAAAGAATTATTTACTATTCGAATTTCTCCTTTGCGCGTCTAATTCAATTCGATTTAAAAAGAAACAATCATAGCGAACTAAAAAACCTGACATTAGTGATGAACCGTAATGAGTTCGAATCATAACTAATTTAAGTAGAACTACCGTTCTCGTTTTTGTGAACTGTGGAGATAGTGAATTGAATTTTTAGAAAACGCCTACATNTTTAAGTAGAACTACCGTTCTCGTTTTTGTGAACTGTGGAGATAGTGAATTGAATTTTTAGAAAACGCCTACATGTAAAGTGAAAAATGTAAGTGGAAGTCCTTTTTTGAACACAGAATTTCAGATATGAGATTGTAAAAATTTGCAAGGGCTTTCTCTATGAACACTTGAATCGGTATTCTGGCAAATTAAAAAAAACTGGAAGGTAAATTGGTCCCATGTGACAGACGTATTGCTTTTTCTTATACTAGAGATTTGATTAGGTTTTCTATGTCATCCCCGGCCAGATGAAGCTTGTCCAAATTGGAGTTAATGAATCTTTTACAATTTGCGGATCCGCAGTTACAGACAATCAACTCATCGGAAGTAAACTGATAGTCATATGTCAGTTCTTCACCAGATAAAATGTTACGAGAAGAAAATATAAGAACACGATTTTTGCCTAAGATTTCAACTTGCTCCGCAAAGCAATTAGGCTGAAAAGTAAAAAAATAGTCGTATTACGTAAACTAACATCAATTTACAGATTTTACTTACATCACAGGAGTTATTTATAAATTTTGAGCAATTGCCAACAACTGTTGCGTCGATGATGATTTTACCAACCTTCATGATATAGTGATCGAGTTTATGAACATCATAGTAATGCTGACGACGAAGGGCACATGTTCTAGTTATAATCTGAAAATTCAAAGCACACAAGAAGTATTGTATAATGTTAAAGATGAATCTGGAGAGTGATGATCGAAAGTTTAGTAAAATTAATAGGGATGTGTCGAATATTCGTTGTGACGAATATTCGTCTAGGAATGGCTAGAAATTTTACTATTCCTAAATATTCCTATTCCCGAATACTGGTCTNTGTGACGAATATTCGTCTAGGAATGGCTAGAAATTTTACTATTCCTAAATATTCCTATTCCCGAATACTGGTCTCTGTCTTCGGGAATAGTTGCACTTAGGAATCATTGATATGAAATTAAAAAAACAAATTTTTTTTAATGACTTTTGTGAAATATGATATAAAAGTAACATTATA
Source organism: Holacanthella duospinosa (assembly GCA_002738285.1). Classification (NCBI taxonomy): domain Eukaryota; kingdom Metazoa; phylum Arthropoda; class Collembola; order Poduromorpha; family Neanuridae; genus Holacanthella; species Holacanthella duospinosa. The sequence goes on along the minus strand of NIPM01000038.1, from coordinate 722,072 downwards.
ACAATTTATTGTATTCAGGAAGCAGAGTACCAACATTNTCTGTCTTCGGGAATAGTTGCACTTAGGAATCATTGATATGAAATTAAAAAAACAAATTTTTTTTAATGACTTTTGTGAAATATGATATAAAAGTAACATTATAACAATTTATTGTATTCAGGAAGCAGAGTACCAACATTGAAACATGAGTTTTAAACTGCTAATCTAATGCTTATTGCTAACCTGAATCCAATTCACTATTTAGTCGCGTTTGAAATGATAATTATAAAATTAATTATAAAATTATTAATTGACACAACAAGGATAATGAGATGGTATGTGAACTACGTATTTGAATTGATGTCTAAGTCTTATGTAATCATGTAGTGGAGAAAAATTAAACAAAGAACAAATTTTTAATTATTTTATCATTTGTGAGTTATTCGGGAATAGTTAGTCTTCAGGAAACGAATATTCGTATTCAGGAATATTAAAAAAAAGGCCATTCGGCACATCCCTAAAAATTAACGACATATCTAAAAGGAGTTGGCCACGTCTCGTTTTCACTGACGAATGTTCAAAAAAATTTTGTTTTTAACCAGAATCAAATTACCTCTCCAGTATATTCAATAATGATTTCTCCTTTAGGTATAAAATTCCCACTGAACAATCCTCGGCCATGAATTTTTGAATTCAACACATTCAAATGTCGTTCAGCCTTGTTAACTCCCAGGTTAAGTTCGACAGACTTCGTGCCAATTGTGAGGTAGCTTCAAATAAAAACAATTTTTAAGTACCGAGTGAAAGACAAATATCTAGCTTGTAATAATCTGAAACTTTTTACCTGTTATTACCAGGATGTTCAATTCGACTTCCATCTTTCATGCCGTGTTTTGTACCGAGGTGTTCCTGTAGTATAGCTATGCTTCCGAACGTGCGATAACATTTTGAACAAGCATACCAAAGCGGCTCAACAGGTCGTCTCTGGTTTGAATCAAAGGAGCTGTTTCTTGAGCTAGAAGGTTCACAATTTGGTTGAAGAGTAGGTTCCAATGCTAATTCCTAAAAACAAATACTTTAATTTAGACAGAGCAAGAAAAGTGAGTTATTTAATGAAATTGAAATTATGATGAGCTTAGTCTTTTGCATTACCTAGCTGTAACGCCGGATTTAGACATTCGCCACCCATAGGATGAGCGTTGGCATGGCATCAGCCTAGGCTTATTACAGTATTTACACTTTGCCTTAGGCAAAGGCCAATTTCTTCCAATTGCTCGTCGTCCATTCTTCGGCTGGATAATTGAGTGTAGAAAGTGTAAATTGAAAATTTTTGGCAATGGGAAGAGAAAACTTGAATTTGCTTCTTAAGTTGACTTTGCTTAATCAAATCCAAAAGTTAATTACTGAATGATGAGTTAAAGATTATTTAGTAAACAAAGTTTACGAAATTGAATAATTAAGTTATTTAATTGAATTAAGTAATTTCAGCAACAAATGAGCTATGAAAAAGTTCAATCATTTCAACTTTCAAATAGCCAACGACAACCTGATGAGCAGATAAAGTGTAAATATAATTCTTCGTCTGAAACTTCGGCAAGGCTGACGCCATGCCAACGCTTGGCCAAAGTGAAAATTTAGAAAATACGATTCTCTGGACGATAATCAGGATGAGAGGTGGGGAAAGCCAATGTCTAAATCCGGCGTAAATACTGTAATAACCCTAGGCTGATGCCATGCCAACGCTCATCCTATGGGTGGCGAATGTCTAAATCCGGCGTGAAAGAGTTGCAACGCATATCCAAAAACTACCTCATGATATAGCGAAAATTCTTCCCATTCAAGGTTCTCTGGTGAGCTCGGTATGCATGTCTGTCTGACTTACCCCCTAAATTATAATTACGTCCTATATGACGCCATATTTACGTCGGACCATTTTAAGTTATTCATTGAAAAATTGACAAAATGCATACTAGGCTGTACTCATTAAGTTGTTCTGACTTATTGCATAAAAACGCTCTTTTTATTTACGAAATGAGTCATAAATATCAGTTTTATAAAAAAAACTATATACAGTAAACCTCGGCTATATTACTTAACACTATGCAATGTGCACTACAGACGAGACTTCTAATGGTACTTCCTATCTCCTAGACATAATAAGCTTCATTTTTGAATTCGCTGTAGCAGAGATTTCACTTTACACTTGTCACTACAGGAGAATTACACTTATGTTGATTGGGCTCCGGTGTTTTTATTATTATTTATTTTCAAGGTCGCAGAGAAAAATCATCATACCCACAAATACTATTTACTGGGAGACTGGGGTACTTGTGCTTGTGAATGAGGTGATTAGTGTGTATTGTTGTAACATGCTTTCTAAATCTAAACTTACAAATTCTTCAGACTCCAATTCCAGAATTTCTTCATCAGTATCAGTAACTAGAGTCGTCGATACTTCCGACCCTATTGTTGACCCTTCTTCTACTTCCATGAGATCGGTCTCCATCTGTATAAAAGTATTATTAAAAATTAAGTTAAGTTGAAAATACTCGTTTGGAAAGCAGATAACTGTTGTCCTCACCATATGTTTACGTTTGCACTTCCAGTTTATGATCGTATTGAGTTTGTCTGAAAATAGAACAGAACAAAAAACGAAACGTTGCTATTGCTGTGCGTGACTTTTTTATATTATAATGATGATGATGAGATGATTTGACCTAAGAGATGCTCGATGCTTCTTCTTTACCGGTAAAAGAACACGCAAGAAAGATAAGAAAAACAAAAAGACAAGCTGCTCAGAAGATTTTGTATTCTTTCCCGCTCTGATATCGCGCTAAATTTCTGTTTTTGGCAAAATCTCGTCTTTTNAAAACGAAACGTTGCTATTGCTGTGCGTGACTTTTTTATATTATAATGATGATGATGAGATGATTTGACCTAAGGGATGCTCGATGCTTCTTCTTTACCGGTAAAAGAGCACGCAAGAAAGATAAGAAAAACAAAAAGACAAGCTCNCGCAAGAAAGATAAGAAAAACAAAAAGACAAGCTCCTCAGAAGATTTTGTATTCTTTCCCGCTCTGATATCGCGCTAAATTTCTGTTTTTGGCAAAATCTCGTCTTTTTTCTATTTTTTGTCAATGAGTTCAGTAAACAAAAAAATCTTAAACTGCTTCTTTTCCGACACCTGACAGCTGCTGTTTCTTCCTAGTCAACAATTTTAGAAGACTAGTCAACTTTATATTGTTGTTGGATCAAATTTATTTCTCACGCATCAGCCGATGCCAGACAATTTGAACAAACTAGACTCACTTCCTCAATAATATCTATGTTCCTTGTTACCTGTCACTAACCTTGCTCTACTCCTAACCACCTGTGCCTGTGCATTTTAAGGTTGGTAAAGGATTCCTCAACAATCTAGATAAAATAATAAGGGTCACACTTGGCAGGTGTTATCAAATAACAGTTCCAAAATTTCTTTAAAAATGAATGATTTCCTATTCTAATTATGAAGCTAGTCAAACAAGTCTGACACCCCAAACTTCTTGTGGTTATTGCTACAATATAAAGCCAATAACAAAAGTAAATAGGCTATGAAACAGGACAATGGTAACAATTAACTATTTTTTGCGACAACTGGTTTCATCCATAAAAGTTCCCCTACATACTTTAGTTTTATATTCTTTCCAATCAAGAGCCAAGGCACTGACTATGAGTTTCTAAAATTTTTTTTTCGATATTGTAACGGAATAAAATATCATATTAAAAGGGATTTGTCATAATGTACGTCATGTAATTTCAAGTCATATCATTGTATGTATTTAGTGAATCATTAACTTGAATATATGTGTGTCATATTATAGGAAGAATTATTACTGATCATCTGTCATAACATTAGAAAANTTAGTTTTATAGTCTTTCCAATCAAGAGCCAAGTCACTGACTATGAGTTTCTAAAAATTTTTTTTCGATAGAAAGAGTTATTACTAAGTTAAAGATAAGAGATCGGAATGGCTTAAGTTGTTGACAAGAGAAAACCATGTGTAAGGTTTTCAACTTACCAATAACTAAGACCTGAGTCTTATCTTGCCAACACCTTCTAAGCTCACGTGATCAAATCACTTCAGGATTGAAGGATGTTAAATGACTACGTAAGTAGAAAATAGGTGATTAGACATTAAGAATAATAAATAATAATAATACTTATTATGCAGATCTCGGACTTTTCACGGATTGTGTGGAAGGTTCGAGAACGTGTCGACGGAGATATGATGGGGTCAATCGAAAACTATAAGTAATACTGAAACAGGACTCAAAAGGGGTTCTTGGGTCACTCAAAAGTTAGAAGTCAATCTACAAACTCGGAAATCAGAATCTTCTCCTTTCTTGTGAGATTAATTCAACGTTACACCGTACCATCATATCTCCGTCAACTTTAAGTTACGTTCATCTGAGGACTATATTTTTAGCAGACTACTAATAAAGGTAATTGAAAATATTTAATTAGTAAAATCTTACGATTGACTGGAATTACTGGAAAAGTCTTGAATTCAGCGTAACCACCCTGAACTCAAGCCTCGTCAGTCTTTAGGGACTTGGGGCAACCGAAGTCCCTATCGCAGAGCCCCAGGAGGGAGAGGAGTTGAGAAACTCCGCAAACCTCGGGGACCTTGTATGGTCCTAGGGATGACCCTAAACAAAACCCCGACATTGACAACTTAGGGACATTAGGAGGTAATACCTGAAATCCTATTGCATCAAATTCAAATGCGATAGTTTCAATATTCAGCATGGTCTTTTTTAGGCTTTTGAAAATTTGTAGTTCTTTGTTGAGTTCACATACGGTCTCATTTTTGCGTTATTGAAAACCCGAATGGCAAGAAATATTTGCTGCTACAATCGTAAATATCAGGAGCAATCGTTACTAAAAGTTAATTCATGATCAGGTAGGAGAAAGGCAGCAGGTATCAATGTTGTAGTAAGTGTCATTTCTACATCAAGAGATAGGTTAGGTTAAAAATATCTATTAGCAACGTAGACTTCTGATTGAACACTTGGAAATCCTCTTCGCTCTAAGCTTACTTTGTTTTGTCAAATTGGGCCAATTAGCCAATTGAATTTGGTAAAACTTAATTTTATGGGGTAGGATTACACAGGGTTGAATAACCTTTGAGGTAATGCAATGAGTTCATACACAAATAATCAATAGACCATATCCCATTATTATCGTCTTTCAGTCTTGAACGTGATAGGGGGTTTCATCAATGTGGATGCAATATTATTTGCAACCGACGAGAATCTGACTACGCGATAACTTTGGGTTTGTCAAACGGTGTTTAAAGAAGAAAAATGAATCGCTGCTCTCTTAATTAAGGAGTGCCGATCTATTGCAAAAATTACACAAAATTTTCTGTTCTTCAATTAGCACAATCAGAAAAAAGTTGAGCTATTTATTCCTTCTTTGAATTTTGGCAAAAACACAATTGTCCCCATATTTCTCCGTTGACTCGCAAAAACTTTATTATTCAAGGCAATAAGCAAACGTCTTAACAAACTACGAAAGTGATTCTGCAATTCATTTTATTTAACCCAGGATGAAGTTATTATCTAATTCAGGGCTTATATAATTTAATAAAATTCAATAACCAAGTATCCTCGAGCCCTGATCGGAGGCCAAGGCACTTAAGGTACACTCACCATTACTTCCATCTGCTGTTATCATTACCAAAAAGTGATCACAACCNGAGGCCAAGGCACTTAAGGTACACTCACCATTACTTCCATCTGCTGTTATCATTACCAAAAAGTGATCACAACCTTGGAAAAAGTGAATAACACATAGTAGAATTTATTCATGACGACTGTGGATTATCTTCACACCAAATACTTTCTCTGTGATAATGAATTTATCGATGTCAGACTCGTAATATGAGTNTATCCCATTATTATCGTCTTTCAGTCTTGAACGTGATAGGGGGTTTCATCAATGTGGATGCAATATTATTTGCACCCGACGAGAATCTGACTACTCGATAACTTTGGGTTTGTCAAACGGTGTTTAAAGAAGAAAAATGAATCGGTGCTCTCTTAATTAAGGAGTGCCGATCTATTGCAAAAATTACACAAAATTTTCTGTTCTTCAATTAGCACAATCAGAAAAAAGTTGAGCTATTTATTCCTTCTTTGAATTTTGGCAAAAACACAATTGTCCCCATATTTCTCCGTTGACTCGCAAAAACTTTATTATTCAAGGCAATAAGCAAACGTCTTAACAAACTACGAAAGTGATTCTGCAATTCATTTTATTTAACCCAGGATGAAGTTATTATCTAATTCAGGGCTTATATAATTTAATAAAATTCAATAACCAAGTATCCTCGAGCCCTGATCGGAGGCCAAGGCACTTAAGGTACACTCACCATTACTTCCATCTGCTGTTATCATTACCAAAAAGTGATCACAACCATGGAAAAAGTGAATAACACATAGTAGAATTTATTCATGACGGCTGTGGATTATCTTCACACCAAATACTTTCTCTGTGATAATGAATTTATCGATGTCAGACTCGTAATATGAGTNCAGGATGAAGTTATTATCTAATTCAGGGCTTATATAATTTAATAAAATTCAATAACCAAGTATCCTCGAGCCCTGATCGGAGGCCAAGGCACTTAAGGTACACTCACCATTACTTCCATCTGCTGTTATCATTACCAAAAAGTGATCACAACCATGGAAAAAGTGAATAACACATAGTAGAATTTATTCATGACGGCTGTGGATTATCTTCACACCAAATACTTTCTCTGTGATAATGAATTTATCGATGTCAGACTCGTAATATGAGTCAAATTACTGATCGACTGAAGTATCACTTACCCAATTGTGAGAGGAATAATGCCTTTCCTTTAATTACACCTTGGTTTTCATAATATTATCGTACAAATCGAGTCGCTGGTGATGGTCGGGTGTCGACAAAGATGCAATTACCCAGCAGAAGTGATTCTTTTTATCACGACAAAAGTCTTATCAAAAATGAATTATTTTTACAAATATGGGCATTCGTNAGCAGAAGTGATTCTTTTTATCACGACAAAAGTCTTATCAAAAATGAATTATTTTTACAAATATGGGCATTCGTATGAGTTAGAGAATTTAGATGCACACTCTTCGGCGCACATGTTACTGTTTTGCAGGTTACTTCGTTTGACAAGTTGAGTTTTAGAAAAGTCGACATTCGCACGTGGCTCTACTGCAAAAATTTAGTGTTCATTTGATAAATTTGATTTTAGAAGTTGAAGTTTAAAATTTTCATTATCAATTATTTATTTTAAACATAATTGGGAAATTGGGCATTTTATATCTAATTGTTCGGTAGGCAATGTCGTTCAAGAAGACCTACGTTGCTCCATTCAGTCGCAAGTCAGCTCCGTTCTCTACAGATGTTTTGTATTGGAAAAAGCTCAGCGTAAGTTTAAGTTTACATAATTTCGTTTGAATAATATTATGAATTGTCATACTTTGAGGATTGACGATTTTGTCAGTGACTGCTGATACCTACTGCTGTTCACGTGAAAACCATGAGTGATAGTAAATTATTAACTTGGGAATAAATACGTCTATCATTGACTATATCTGCCCTCCTAGGGTTTAAACTAATAAGTATTATACATTTCAGGCCCCTATATTGCTGAAAGAGGTTAACCTAATTGACTACGTCGATATAAGCCCAATAGAGCCTCACTTCATTGCTGTAACATGTTCCTCTCGAGTAAGTTTAATAAAACTCAAATGTCAAGAAATAACCTTAGTTGAAATAAGAACAAGTGAGAAACATTTATATGNGTTCCTCTCGAGTAAGTTTAATAAAACTCAAATGTCAAGAAATAACCTTAGTTGAAATAAGAAGAAGTGAGAAACATTTATATGGTTTTTAGGTTCAGCTTTATCATCCAATAACACGGATGATACACAAAAATTATAACAGGTTTAAAGAGGCTGCGTTTGGTGGTGTTTTCCGTAAAGATGGGCGGTTGTTGTTGGCAGGAAGTGAAGAGTCTGCCCTAAAATTGTTTGATGTATCTTCAAAGAATCTTCTTCGTGTCTTTAAAGGTCATCAGAGGTAATATGCCTTAATTCAAAATAACCTGCTTGCTAACTTATAATGTTTTCATATATAATTTTTCTTCTTAGAGCTGTCCACCGGTGTCAATTTTTTCCAACCGATAACCATATCGTTAGTTTCTCCGACGATAAAATTGTGGCCCAGTGGGATATGCCAAGTGAAGCTTTGATTCATCGTTTCGAAGGGCATACTGTAAGTAATTTTGTTATTTGTAGAAGAATTTGGATTTACATTTGATTGTAAAAGGACTACGTAAGATGTGGTGCCACACTGGAATCAAATCCAAGCCTCATAATATCAGGCTCATACGATCATACGGTTCGACTCTGGGACAAGAGAGGACAGAAAGAAATGTTCTGTGTGGATCATGGGTCACCTGTGGAAGCTGTTCTGCCATCACCAACTGGTTCACTCCTATTCACAGCAGGCGAGTAAAATTTAAAAAAAAAACTTGTCACTAGTTAGTAAAAATGTTAGTTTGTTTTGTCTTTGTGTAATTTTTAGGCGGAACTGAAATCCGTGTTTGGGATTGCCTCGCCGGTGGACGCCTTTTATCTAAAATTTCACAGCATCATAAAACTATCACCTGCCTCTGCTTTGCTTCTAATAATAAATGCCTGGCATCAGCATCCATAGACCGACACGTCAAAATATACGAAATGACAAACTTTGAAGTGATTCAAACAATTGATTATTCATCCCCAATTCTGAGTTTAGGAATTTCGGTAAGAAAGTGTAGAAGAAATTAATTCGCAATGGCAAAAGTAGTCCAGATTGTTGAAAATTAAAATATTTTGTTGTTTCTAGCCAGGAGACAAGACAGTTGCAGTTGGCATGAGCGATGGTATAATTGCTGTGTCTAGAATGGAGGAAAAATTAAATGAAACGGAACAAGAAAGTCAAGAAGTAGTTTCTTCAACCAAGAGAAAAAAATCAAAATTATTCTCAGATTTTGTACTTACTGATTTTGGTATATCAGAGGAAGGCACCACCCGTAAGTCAAGAGAAAACTCGAAAATTTGATTACATTTGTATACAACAGGACTAAATTAAGTGGTGATACTTTACACTTTGTTTTTATTACCAGATGATCTCAAATATGATCATTATCTGCGGAAATTCCGTTATTCAAAAGCACTGGATTGTGTAATGAGTGACGTATTCCACTACCGTTTACCAGGAACAGCTGTTGCTTTATTTCAAGAACTTATTAGGTTTGTCAGGAACTGCTTACTTATATTGTTTCTAAAATTTTCAACGTTCAAAAATTTACATTTGATTTAGACGTGATGGGCTAATAATCGCACTAGCTGGGAGGAAGGGGAAGCAACTTAGTAAAATCCTTCATTTTGTTATACGACATATTCGACGTCCACGGTTTATGAGAATTTTAATTCAAGTTGCGCATACTCTTGTAGGTTAGAATTGATTCTAAATTTCTTATAGAGAGTTCACAACGTTCATTTCGTGATCAACAGAAAGTAAATATAATCTTTATTATCTAGATCTCTACGCCACAAAAATTGGTGAAGACAAAGTAATCGATGACTTATTTATTCATCTTATAGAACAAGTTACTAATGAAGTAGCTTATATGACCGATTTAATGGAGGTTAAGGTTAGTTTTAATTCTCACAAACCCATAAACGCAACATGGTTTCTCATAATTTATTTCGTTTTCTTACCTATGCATTATAGGGTTCACTGGAAATGATTCTAGTAGGATGTCAATTATCTCCTAAGTCAGGAGAAGAACAATATGCACCTCAATCTATGGAAGGAAGCTCAGCTAATCTATCTTCTAACAAACTAGAACCTTCAGAAAGTGCTAAGCAAGCGGTTGTGGTTAGCATAAGGTAGCAATATTACAACAATATATTTTGTTTTGTCGGATGAATCATAATTTCTTTAAAAATTTTAACATAAAATTTCCTATGGTTTCTACAGGCCCATTCACATTAAAGCAGACAGAGCCTAACTCAAACCTAGACAAAATGGCCGAAGGTACGGAGATTTTCTCTTAGAAACAAAATATTATAACTCAACACTTGTGAATCTCCTTTTGTTTATTCCAGGGCTTCTGGAATCGTCATTTAAAGTAGANGCCTAACTCAAACCTAGACAAAATGGCCGAAGGTACGGAGATTTTCTCTTAGAAACAAAATATTATAACTCAACATTTGTGAATCTCCTTTTGTTTATTCCAGGGCTTCTGGAATCGTCATTTAAAGTAGACAGCATAATTTGAACCTAGACAAAAGACTGTATTGCTACATTTGGATGATCCACATTAACTCTACATTTACAATTCTATTTTTACAATAACACAAAATGACTTTGTTCACTGTGATTATGATTATATTTGAGTATAGCTTGAGCTAAAGATCCACTAATAATAAGGAATGACGTAATACATATGCATCAGTCTTATCTCATTCATGGACATGGAGTTGAACAGACGGATTCTTTCTACTAGTATCAACAAACTTTGAATAGAATTAGAAGGATTGTTTCATATGTTTTGTTTTGCCAATTGAGGATGTAATTGATTCAGATGTGGAATTTTTAGTCTACGTGGCAGATGATTGGTTAGAAAAACAAAAGTATAACAATAAGGTGCATACAGTAGATAGTTTAGCAGTGTTTTTTTTTGAAAATTAGTGTGAAAAATAGTGAAACATCATGGAAATTACATCATTGAAGCAGTTAATAGATGACTGTAAAGCAGCATTTACCAAGGAATTTGGAGAAGATCCTATCATTGGTGCCACTGCACCAGGTCGATTGAATATAATAGGCGAACATGTTGATTACAATGATGGTTTTGTGCTACCAATGGTAAATAAATTTACGTTTAAAANGAATATAATAGGCGAACATGTTGATTACAATGATGGTTTTGTGCTACCAATGGTAAATAAATTTACGTTTAAAATATGAACTGATGCTTACTTATGAACTGAACTTATGAATCAATTTTTTTTTATAACAGGCCATACCACTGNTAAAATATGAACTGATGCTTACTTATGAACTGAACTTATGAATCAATTTTTTTTTATAACAGGCCATACCACTGTACACTGTGATTGTCGGTCGAGCTAATGATAAAAACACAATCCGTGTAACATCTCTTGCAGAAGGAGCTGATGAACCGAAAACCGTGGAATTTGATGTTCCTCAAGAAAATTCAAGACTCAGTCCTGGAAGTCCCAAGTGGGCAAATTACGTCAAAGGAGNTCCTGGAAGTCCCAAGTGGGCAAATTACGTCAAAGGAGTCATTGAACATTTTCCATGTACACCAACCAATGATAATTCAGTTTTTTATGAAATTACTAATCTTTTTTTTTTTAATAGTTCCAGTACCTGGGTTTGATGCTTGTATTATTACCACGGTTCCTCTTGGAGGAGGATTATCTAGCAGTGCTTCACTTGAAGTTTCTATGTGTACTTTTCTAGAAATTTTAACCGGACAGACGTTGGAGTAAGACATTTAACTTGTTACTATACTATACAACTCAAGTTAACAAAAAAAAATTTTTTNTTTTAACCGGACAGACGTTGGAGTAAGACATTTAACTTGTTACTATACTATACAACTCAAGTTAACAAAAAAAAAATTTAAATGTCTTACGATTTTATAGGAAAACTGCTAAATCTCTATTATGTCAAAAAGCTGAGCATACATTTGCCGGGATGCCATGTGGAATTATGGATCAGTTTATATCTTGCTTAGGTGAAGAAGGTTCTGCACTCCTCATTGATTGTAGATCACTTGAAACAAGAACAATTCCATTGAATTCTGGAGACGATTGGAAGGAATTGAGTTTTTTAATTGTCAATTCAAATGTGAAACATGAACTCACCGGAAGTGAATACCCAGAGAGAAGATCTGATTGTTTTGATGCTGCTAAAATCATTGGGGTAAAAAGCCTTCGGGAAGCGACACTATCCACCTTACGAGGTAATTTAACTCTCCAGATCCAAAAAATTACATTGTTCATATCTATATTATTTCATCTAATTTTAATTTTATTAAAACAGAAAAACGAAATGATATGGGAGAGCGTGTATATCGTCGTGCTCTTCATGTGGTGGGAGAAATTGAAAGATGTGAAAAAGCTGCGGAAGCCATTACTGATGGAAATTTTGAAGAACTTGGAAGACTTCTTTACCAAAGTCATGTCAGTTTGAGGTAAATTTGTTTTTAAGTTGTTTAGCTTTTTTTTTTATATATTTTACTAATTTTCATCTTACAGAGACCTGCATGAAGTTTCATGTCCAGAATTGGACCAACTCGTTGATATCACTATGCAAACTAAGGGAGTTTTAGGATCCCGAATGACCGGTGGAGGTTTTGGTGGATGTATTGTTGCCTTAGTAAGAATAATAATAATTTGATATCTATTGCATAAATTCTTATTATAATCAAAATAAACAAAATAATTAACAGGTAAAAAAATCAGAAGCAAATAGTATCATCAAGGAAGTTGACTGGCAATACNTAAATAAACAAAATAATTAACAGGTAAAAAAATCAGAAGCAAATAGTATCATCAAGGAAGTTGACTGGCAATACAAAGGAAAAGCAACTTGTTATGTTTTCGACGCTGTGAGTGGTGCAGCGACATTAAGCTTGGTTTAGACTTCATACTTCTACACCGGTCTGTTTTTTTTTAATAGTAATTCTTCATTTATTTTTACCAATTTTAGTTAAATTCTGGTAATGAGCTTTTAGATTATTGTTGCTCAATTTTTATCTGAAAGTAACATTTCCGCTCCGTTCCATTATCTAGATTGTCACCACTTGACTAGGATATGGGAAACGCACTGAAAGTTACAAATTGACTTTTGCATTATTACATTTTAATTAATTTCTGTTAGTTCAGATATGTCAAGGTATAGATCTGAGATTTTCAATTACACAGCAATTCTAGCTGGTCATTTTTTCTTCTTTTTGTTCAAACAAAATCAAACTGATGTAAGTATTGATGATATTTCAATTTTTCTTAACTGATGAATTTGAATATTAAGTATCAAGAAAAAAATTTTAAGGTTACCTAACCTAAACCTAAACCTAAACCTAAACCTAAACCTAAACCTAAACCTGAACCTTAAACCTTAAACTAGTGACATAAAGCGGGTTTATATTAGTAAATAATGTAAAACTATTCTTCTTCTTCAATTAAGTCATCCCTTCTTTTTTTTTNTAAAGCGGGTTTATATTAGTAAATAATGTAAAACTATTCTTCTTCTTCAATTAAGTCATCCCTTCTTTTTTTTTTTGAGCAAAATGGAAAGGAGTGAATAATGGTTCCGTTAATTCATAAAAATTTTAACTAAAAACTAANCTTTTTTTTTGAGCAAAATGGAAAGGAGTGAATAATGGTTCCGTTAATTCATAAAAATTTTAACTAAAAACTAAATGAAAATTTACTATTTTTTGGCACAAGTTCATTTTGAACCGGAATAAAAAGTAATATTTTGAAAACATAAGGAAATAATAAGTTCATTCGACCATAATAAATTTTCAATAATTAAAAATTAATCATTTAAATTTAAATCTAAAATTTAGTAAAAGTAAAGGAAAAATAAGAAAAGAATGATGATGGGGTTAAACTTTTGAAAATGAGAAGTTGAACTACCCTTATTTTTATCCCTATTTCCACCCCATGAGTTTTTAGCCCATGGTGGTGGAGTTGTCTTGCTCTCAACTTTTTGACCCTTGTTTCCAAGTGTATTAGAAACTGTGGTAACATGGAGTCCATCTCCATTATCCAAGTCATAGGTCAAGTCTTCGTGATTATTAGAGTGTGTTTTTCCGTGATTCCGTCCATGGTTGAACTTCCCTTTATGAATTTTATTATGTTTCCCTGAGACTTCGACTTGCTGATGTTCTTTGGAAACTTGGTGCTTGATCGAATGATGAGTGGAAGTTGGTGTTGTGCGCGGTGTAGGTGGTGGGTATATCCCTATAGAAAAAGTAATTTAATTAATCAACGTACTTTGGCCAAGCTGTAGCTCCTACATTCGACTTTTTGCTGGACGCGATATGGTGAAACTGTTAAAACTTTTTCTTCAAAAGAAAAAGAAAATCACAGTGTGGTTCATACTCTACGACTTCTCCTTAGTTTCTATATAATTTTAATTAAATGGCGTGCAGAAGGTAAGGAAAAGAAAGAAAAAAAAANACGACTTCTCCTTAGTTTCTATATAATTTTAATTAAATGGCGTGCAGAAGGTAAGGAAAAGAAAGAAAAAAAAAAGAACAAAAGATTGTAGATCTTTGGATTTTTCTTTGATGGAAAGCGGAAGTTGAATGATGGTGCTNACGACTTCTCCTTAGTTTCTATATAATTTTAATTAAATGGCGTGCAGAAGGTAAGGAAAAGAAAGAAAAAAAAAGAACAAAAGATTGTAGATCTTTGGATTTTTCTTTGATGGAAAGCGGAAGTTGAATGATGGTGCTNGAAAAAAAAAGAACAAAAGATTGTAGATCTTTGGATTTTTCTTTGATGGAAAGCGGAAGTTGAATGATGGTGCTAAGAGTGAAGAAGATGCAAAGAAGTAAGTTTACTTTGAAGCTTAATAATTCCAGAGTCTTCTCCGAGTGTATTTCTTGCTGAACAGTTGTAGTCAGTAAAATCTTCGGAATGTAAGTTAAAGATTGTTAGTTTTGCTCGAACAGTGTAATCATTGAGGGTCTCCATACTCACAGAGTACTTTCCTTCAGTTGGCATGATCAATTGACCTTAAACAAANTAAGTTAAAGATTGTTAGTTTTGCTCGAACAGTGTAATCATTGAGGGTCTCCATACTCACAGAGTACTTTCCTTCAGTTGGCATGATCAATTGACCTTAAACAAAAAAAAATTCACCCCTGGTCAAAATTATAAAAATTAGGAAGTTACTTTTGGTCCTATCTTTTTTCCTGGTGAAAATCACTCTTTTCTTATTATGTCCAATCAATTTTATTAAGGAAATTTTTTCTAATTTATATGAAAAAAAAAAAATTTTTTTTTTAGTAAACAACATTGAACAATAGTAAACAACATTAACAAGGGGGTAAAAAATTAGGGCTCTAGGATCAAAAGGTCAAAAGTTATGAATTATTGAAAACCAAATTTTTTAATCTAATTCTGAGACGCTTATCCTTTACTCTTATATCTTTTACTCTAGTGTTTTAGAATTTATGTTCGAAAATAACTTGATTTTCAATAAATTATAACTTTTACTTGTTTATCTTAGAAATCTGATTTTTTCTCTCTGTTTATATACTTTCGCTAGTTCTTTCATTAAATAACGTCACTTGACCCGAAGAAATATTTAGATAGCGACATAATAAGTTGGACATAACACATAAGTAACATAACTTAAACGGATTTTCTCCACAAAAGGGTATGGGTCAAAAGTAACTTCTCACTGTTTTATAATAATATTTTCTAAAACTTTTAGAAATCATGCTATTAAGTTACATACTTTACAAAGTTTGTAACTTATTTATAGAAGAGTTGTCCATTTGAAAATTTCGATACATCGGGAGTTAATTACTTTTCTAATAACCTAATTTTCCGATGACGTATAAGCTATTTAACAAAATGAGGTCTTTAAAAAAAATTCTAAATTGTATAACTTATGAATAGAATTTTCATACGAAATTGCCATGAGGAAACGATTGAAAGATTATTAAAACCATACGGCGTCGTTGAGCTAAGATTTTTTTTTTTTGTTAATAAGTACTTAGGTTCGAGTATTTCTTCATATCTATTGAAGAAAGTCAACGTTAGGTCTCNTTTTTTTTTTGTTAATAAGTACTTAGGTTCGAGTATTTCTTCATATCTATTGAAGAAAGTCAACGTTAGGTCTCCATTTTACGTGCGTCAGAGAATTTGGTAGTTTCTTTATGAAGACATTTAAGAAAAGACCTCTTCTGCCTACTACTACTCACCAAGAATTAAAACGACCTTTCAAAGCCATTAGGTAGTACAATTCCAATGAGCACTGTTCGAAAACATTCCCTCGAGACGTTTCACATTAAGAAAACGGGAGTAGAAATTATGTCACGATCAAATGACTCGACAGACCGAGCTGTTGTTCCCTTCACTACTTTCACAATTTTATACAATGAATCTCAACACTCTAATAACATCTTTGACCCATATGTTTTTATTTCAAAAGGATTCATAAACATTCAAAATGTAAGGAAAAAAGAAAGAAAGATTTTTTGAGATTAAAGCCGTATACAGCGACTTTTGACTAATTGGATCCAAATGTAAGTTTTCTCTTAGAAAAAAAAAATTTTTTTTTTCTTTCTTTTTTGGAAAATTTTTCTACTCAAAAGTTGAGAAAAGAATGAAATTGCATTAAAAAGAAATGCGTCTGTACATGAAAGTGAAGAGAAATGAAATGAGAGAATTAAGATTGTATTGTGATACTATTGGAGAAAGCGAAGAAGGGGAGAGAAAGCGAAAACGGAAACACCTGCGTCTCAGTAACAAAAACGAAACGGGTTATGTAATTCTCTCTTATTCACTTCCTAGCAACTTGAGTATGACCATGACTTCATAATAGGTCCATTTTTTACTTTCTTACAAACCTGGAGACGTTGAATGGAACTGTAAATCTAAATTGTTCATAGTGATTGTCAAAAAAAAAATTTTTTTTTTGACAAAAAAAAATTTTATTTTATTTTGGAACTTAACTCTTTATGATTGAAAACCTTCTCTTCTGAGACAGGGACATTCAACTTAAGAGTCTATTGCATAAAAATCAAANATTTTTTTTTTGACAAAAAAAATTTTTATTTTATTTTGGAACTTACTCTTTATGATTGAAAACCTTCTCTTCTGAGACAGGGACATTCAACTTAAGAGTCTATTGCATAAAAATCAAACTTTCTACGTGATTTTAAACACGTGAGACAAAAAACAAACATTTAAAAAAAGTTATTTTTGGTTAAAGTAAACCATAAATATGAAATTAAAAAAAAATGAAAAAGCTGGAACCCGATTCGCTATTTTCTGTTTTCAATAAAAAAAAAAAGTGGGTGTACGTGTAATGTTTAAAAAATGAAAAGTGAAGATACTTTGTCATTAAATCAAAATAAAAATCAAACAGTTATAAAATGTAAAACACCCAAAATTCATGGAATATGTATATAATGTCAACAATACCTACTTCCAAAAAAAAAATGAAAAAAAAAAATTTTTTTTTTACGTGAAGTGAAAGTACTTAACCCTCCTTTACAAGTTTCTATGAAGAAAGTTACATGACACGAAAGGAAAAAAAAATATATTTTTCAAAGATTGATTTTCTACCCCCTTTCTCATATTATTCATTTATTCTATCGAAAATTGGTCCTGTTTCCCTCTGATATGGAGTTATGAGAGTAAGTAAAAGAGAGAAAGTTATTTTCTTCCTTGTGCAATATAAATGTTACATTTTGATACCTTTCTTTGATTCATCAAATAACATAGCTTTCTTTCCTTTTTTTTTTTCAATTTGTCATCTCCTCTAGACGAAGAAATTGAAGGCAAATTGATATCACTTTCTCTTCCTTATTTTTCTCTTCAACTTTCTCCTACTTCATTTCTCGTTATCCGTCCTTGTCACTTAGTACAACTAAAGAGAGGAAATAACTTCTCCTACTCACTTTTTTCACATTTTTGATGAGAAGAAAGTCTACGAGTATCACAGTTGTTAAGGTCTCGTTTTTACAATCCTAACAACTTCATTCAGGTTCCCAAAAACATGATCTATACTATCGACATTATTACCAAACTTAAAAATAATACATAAGAATCTTATAGTTTATAAAACAAAATACATATCAAAGTAATCCTCATTTTTCTACTCTGTGGTCAATAGATTTGACTTTCTACTCTGTTGGTGATGGTGAGTACACGAAGTGACTTACTGGAGGTACTTTTCTCCAGATGCCTTTGGAAAGGAAGGGTGAAAGTACAAAAAAAAAGTTAAGGAAACTTTCTCCCCTTTCTCCTCAACAACACTAAAACTCTAACGTTCTACCTTGTGGTGGTGGAACCTAAAACTAAAACATAAAAAGAACAAAAATTTATGTAGTAGTTCACTACAGCTTTTACTTCCACTCGACTCAATAGAAAACAACGTAATTTAATTGATGATTAAACTTGAGACAGTTTTTTTTTTATAGAATCGGTCAGCAGAACTGCTCGAGACAACTGATCATAAAGAACACAAAAAATAAATTATTGGATTATTACATGATTGGTCAATATGGTGTATTTGTAGAAAAGAGCTTAAAAAATGACCAACCCTCCTGATTAGTTCCTTTTGGACTCTTGAGGGTTAATTTTTTTTTAGTTACCTTCTTTGGTGGTCCATGAAATGAAGGGTTTGGGCACACTCTCGACGTCACACTGGAGGGTGACATTAATTTCAGCCGGAGCAGCAACCAGTTGATTCGACACTTTGATTAATGGTTTAACTGTGAAGAAAAAGAAAGTGCTTGAGGAAATAATTCTTATTAGAAGAGAGACCTTCGTAAAAGGTGTCAGAAAAGAGTGAGGAGTAATCTAAGACGAGGATCTTAGGACTAGAATCCTCTTAAATGGATCTTAGTAGCTCTTCTATCCATGGAGAAAGAAAATCAATCAAAAGCTACCTACTAGACTCATTTTAATTGAATCAATTCTCATCCATTTGAGCTATATAGTGAGGATCCTCTTCCTTTCGTCTCATGTCATCTAGACCCTCCTACCATGCGCTTCTTAAGTAGTCTACACTTTTTGAATTAACTTTTCCCCTCCAGTTTGTGTTTACCTGGTTATACTGAAACTTATCTCGCACTTATGCCAGGTGACGTCTGCATATATGGGCTGAAAAACTCAAGTCTAGAATCCAACCAGCAGATCTATTTGTTGGCGAAATTCTGTTAAAATATGACAAGGAGTACTAAAAATCAAATTTGACCTTTAGTAACCTCCAGAGGTCAAATGAGAAGCCGAAGGACATTCTGTCCCATTTAAACATTCTTTGTATGGAAAGATCTACTTGATTGCAAAGGTTGGATTCGATCCTTCTGTACGCAAAAATTTTTTCTAAGTTTTTTAACACAAATCCCCATCTCGAAAATTTTCTAAGTTTTTTGACTTTTCGGTTCCCTTACAACTCAAAAAACTACCTCTACAAAAGTTGTTGTGAACAACCAATGGAGGAAGATATTCCTCTAACATTTTTCTCCACGATGACCTGGTCAGGGCAAAGTTTAGGTTAAAATAAAAAAAACTTCGGAAAATCAAGAAACCTGAACTTTGACCTGACCAGGTCATCGTGGAGAAAAATGTTAGAGGAATATCTTCCTCCATTGGTTATTCACAACAACTTTTGTAAAGGTAGTTTTTTGAGTTGTAAGGGAACCGAAAAGTCAAAAAACTTAGAAAAAATTTTTGCGTACAGAAGGATCGAATCCAACCGATTGCAAAATCTAATTTAAATCTGACAGGGACTACTAGACAACATTATTTGTACAGGGTTCTTTTTTTCTTATTTATTTTTTATATGCAAAGTAATTGAGCAAAAAAATTTTGATAATTAATTCTAACCATCTGGCAGAGAGAATCAGAGCCATGGCTCGTTAGCTAGAGCTAAATCACTGACTTCAGTTTCGTCATACCTACAAAGGAAGCAACTGCTAAAAGTCTCCTGAGTCCAGAGTCCAATTAGAAACAAGCTACCAACACACAGCAACAGGAAATCAATCAAATAAATTTGAAGGTGTCAAATAATGAAATTAACTTATTTTCACAATGTGCCGTGTATTTAATGACCAGCTCAGTTGCGAGGGAAGAGTTTGGTGGGAAAAGTGAAGGAGAAGTTTTTGCCTCTCAGCCAAGGATAACAAGCTGAGAATAAAATTGAGACTAAAAGTGTAGACTACTTAAGCAGCGCAGGGTAGGTTTTTCCGTCAATGCCTGACCTGGAATCCGCCGGAATTGGTTTCATTAAAACTTTCATGGGACAAGAAGGTTGGAGTAAGTGAGAGAGCCTTTGGTATAACATTCTACTACATCTTGATACTGTCGGTTCTTTACGTTATTGATTGCACTTTCCAGCGCCTCATCGAACGGAATTAATGGATGATGAGTTATCAACAGGCAAAGACAGGGATGATAATTAATGAACTCAATCCAGAATGTTCAATAAACTTACACTGTACATATACCAAGACTCGTTTGCTCACGAGCGGTGGGATATTGTTCGAAGCGATACAGAGAAATGCTCCATTGTCAGCTTTACCGAGTGGTCGGAGCGGAAGTGTCTCGCCATCCCACTCTAAAACTGTCAAGAAAGTAAATAAAAATATGTTAAATATTATATAACATTGAAGATAACTAGAAATATTATAGATTATAAAACGAAAGGGTTTTTGAAAATTATTACACGATGATAGAAGTATTCTATTTTCCTATTGGAATCTTTCCACGATAAAAGTTATATATAATTTTAAAATTTTGATATAAATTCTTATAAACAGCCCAATTTGCATTTTGTTTATAAAATTTTTCTTTCTAAAAGTGGGTTTCCAAAATGATTTGTGTTAAGAAATTTTGCTACTGTTAATCATCATGTCATTTGCAGTAATGCCTCAGAAACAATTTATAGCCTAAAATCTGTAATCAATCGGGTTTAAGAATTATAAATTGATACATTTAAAGCCATGGTTTTAAATCCCGAGGGGGAAAAGAGCTAGAGCCAGACAACAACGGCTCTGTCCACAAAAATTTGGAGACCAACTCGGCGTCAGAGCCAAAAAACCTAATCGGGAGCTAGAGCCATGAACACTACTGTTTATAAAGGAGGTTTATAACTCGCGTAAACATCAAAATTATCCACCTGACTACTCAGACTGGTGTCAATTGCAATATAATAAGCATTTTTCAACAGAATTAAAAACTTTATTGAAAACTGCCTAAACTGTCACTTTTTATAACTTTTCTAAACTATAGATTTGAACGTTTACTCTAAAGCCTTGAAATTGAATATAAATGCAAGGTGTCTATTTTAGACAGTCTTCGTTTTTAATGAGCCTTTTATTTGACTTATTGGCTTTCTCCCAATCAAGAGGGTAGAATCTGGGATTCCCAAAGCATGCTTTTCGGTGTTTCTGCTGCATCGAACCAGACCCCGCTCGTTTTACATATAAATTTAAACAACATTTTCAGCTGTCTGATAGCATGGTTCTACTACTACGCATACTTTACTTACTTTACATAAAAGGGGGTGAGCTATTGACATTTATCTTACTCTGCCGGAAAAACCTTTGTATGTTTGTATTATGACAACGGATCCAGACGCTCAACCACGAATATACGGACAGTCTGGCTCAAAGCCTAGTCAAAGTGCTAAAGGACTGATATACCAACAGAAACAGCTCTTGTACCAGTAGTAGATTGTTCGTCTAGCTCAAGTAATGGCACCGATCCAGATTGGTAGTCACAGCACGCGCTGCTTAACCCTAATGATATAATGCGATAATGTATCATCGGGCCACCCTAGGCTGGTTGTTTTTATTTGTAATCAATTCTAGATTATAAAAGTTAAAGATTTTATATACAGAAAGCTATCATTATCATTATCACTATCGCGTGGATTAAGTCAAAGTTTATGCTTCTTGAAATCTATAAAAATGACAGTTCTGACTTCAAAGTTTTTGTAGACTATGCACACTTGTCCATAGATTAAGACCAAAGGAAGCTACGTTTGTTTCATGCTCTTTGCTAGAGAAAGGAGTAGTCTTAAGAATTTGTGGTATTTTTTGGGGAAAATGTTTTTTCTGGGAAAAGTTTTAACAATTTCAAAAACACCATTGAAAAATAGTATTGCACGGCCTTAGAGGTTATGATTTTTTTTAATTTAATTTTTGGATATTCTTTTGAAACGATGTTCTAAGATATGTCCAATTCAAAAGAATAAATAAAAATTTCAATTTTCAAGAAATCATAACTTCTGATCCAGTGATATTGCAGAGACTTGATTGTTTTGACGTCTCACACTACTTTTCAGTAATTTTCTTAAACTGGTAAGACTACCCAACAAATTTTTTTACCTAAAATAAATTCCTTAATTCTTAATACCACTGCACTGCTTTCCCCAGCAATTTGCGTGGAACAACAGCACATTAATTGAAATACTAATTTTCCGGTCACCCCTCAATTATCACTCTAACCAGTATTTTTGGCACCACTGGAAGCTACTTTTTACCCATGCAGCGTGGTGACAAATTATTGTCAATTGAACACCATAAAACAATTTTTTTTGGCGATAGTGTTTACGGTGTCAGAAAGATTATGTGAAAATAGAGAGGAAAATTTTTTTAATCAATTCTAGAAAAAAAATTTTAATTCAAAACTAGCAAAAAGTTAGAATTTTTAGAAAATTGTAATTTCGGAACATTCGATTGGGACACCTAACTTCTCATGTACATTGTCCTGAAAGAATATTTCTACTTTACTGGTGTTATGGGAAACTATTATATAAATATATAATTNCGTCTTTGCTGGAGAAAGCGTGGTGACAAATTATTGTCAATTGAACACCATAAAACAATTTTTTTTGGCGATATTGTTTACGGTGTCAGAAAGATTATGTGAAAATAGAGAGGAAAATTTTTTTAATCAATTCTAGAAAAAAAATTTTTAATTCAAAACTAGCAAAAAGTTAGAATTTTTAGAAAATTGTAATTTCGGAACATTCGATTGGGACACCTAACTTCTCATGTACATTGTCCTGAAAGAATATTTCTACTTTACTGGTGTTGTGGGAAACTATTATATAAATATATAATATATAAATATATACTACTACAGTGCACGACGGTTATAAGAGCAACCCTCCGTCGCCTGGAAATGCTTCTCTTATAACCGTTTGTTCTTACAACGNTATGGGAAACTATTATATAAATATATAATTATATAAATATATACTACTACAGTGCACGACGGTTATAAGAGCAACCCTCCGTCGCCTGGAAATGCTTCTCTTATAACCGTTTGTTCTTACAACGCTTATAAGAGCAGGATGTTCTTATAAAAAGTATATGGCAAAAAAAAATTTTTTTTCAAAATTTATAAAAAGAAAATCTATACTATAGTATACATCTTAAATAAAGTTATCGACTGTAATTATCGTCGACAATTTCGTCAAAAATCGCAATTGTTTAATTCTTATTTAAATTTTTGTAAAGATTTTACAAGAACGACATTTCAACTGAAATGATTTCAAGTGGTACTTTTAGAAATTGAAGATGTAAAAAGATTATTTTTGTTTGAGATTTGACTTTTGCTCTTTTATCCAACGCCCACTTCAAAAATTACCCAGCAAAAGGTAGTTCTTATAACCGTTTTGCTCTTATATACGTTGTTCTTGTAACGCTTTAATGTCCCATGCTAAATGCATTGGAGCAAACCAAACCCGCAAAACTCTGCTCTTATAACCCGAATGTTCTTATATAGGATGCTCTTATAAACGTCGTGCACTGATAAATATAACTACTTGGTGTTGTGAGGAAACTTTACATCTTTAGCTCCCTCAACTTTTGATTTTCACATCGAAGTTTCGTGAAGATTTGGCTCATCTTTATCACTTTTGAAAAGAAAAATTAAAAAAAAAACAAATGGGGAAATGCTAGGACATACTGTATATACAGTATGTTCAGATAAGGAGATTTCAAGCTTTAGAGTTTCAATAACTCTTACAAATAGGCTTGTGCGACACTTTTTGACTTAACTTATGTGGTAAGTGCATAAGAAGGTAAAGGGAAAGGAAGGAAACCTTTAAAGCCCCGTCAGGGTGTAAAGTGTTAAAAGAATTTTTTGGAGTGCCGACTTATGATACATCACTAGATTTCTATTGAGCTCAGCTACGTCTTTTATAATATCTAACTGGTCTGGCGTTTAGTAAGGCCGTAATAGCTGAAATAAAGAACATGGCCATAAGGTCGTGGGATAAAATTATTGAGAGGTGCCGCCTTCGTTTTGGACCATCAGGGAGAAAATTTTTACACACCCTCCGCTCTGTTGTCAGTTCTTAGATTAACTTATTTTCTATTCTAAACTGTTACATTGTGGAACATTCATTAGTCCTTCATTCAAAGTGATCGATAAGCAGATAGAAAAACCTCTGAGGAAACTGGAATTTGAGTATAGGAATTTTGCGATTTCGTGACAGACAAGTATCAAAGAAAAGCTTGTTCTAGGTCACAAGCTGAATCACATTAAATTTATTTCAGATTAAGCTTAATCAGATTTGAAAGAAACAATAAAAGAAATTATATTTCCTTAGCACCATTGTGATTACAAACATATTCGTTTGGAATAATTAGCGTTTTGCTAATATTGTATTACCGGTATTACCGAATTTCAACCTTTCAAAACTTGCAATTTTAATAATATGAGTGCATTAGTACATAGCAACCATCAAGCATAAACATTTTTTTGAAATTATTACCGCTAAGCCAATATCGAATTACCTAAATATCGAATTAGCTAAATAGAAAAATATGCTAGTCTAATGATATAAACGAATTGGTATATAGCTAGCATCAAATACACAAGTTTCTTCTAAATTAATACCGCTATGCCAATATCGAATTACCGTGAGCGGAATTACAATCCTCAAGTTATCTATCCTAATGATATAAATGGATTGATACATAGCCGCCATCAACCATAGCCAAATCTCTTTGAAGGTGATCACTTTATAAAAGCGCACCGTCAACAAACGTCGNATAGCCGCCATCAACCATAGCCAAATCTCTTTGAAGGTGATCACTTTATAAAAGCGCACCGTCAACAAACGTCGACAATGTTGCAAATTGTGTGTGACGTAATCAATTTCAGAAATTAGTGTGCAAAAATTTTCTCCCTGTTGGATTTTACAAAATTTGGTGTGAAAAAATTTACACCCTATCGGGGGCGACCAAAATCAGGTTTTTTCGAAAATAATCGAAAACAGCTGGGGCCCGAAAGGTTGAAAGAACACATTGTAAACTTAGTATAAACTTTAAAAATGGACACACGGACNAAACAGCTGGGGCCCGAAAGGTTGAAAGAACACATTGTAAACTTAGTATAAACTTTAAAAATGGACACACGGACTTTTAAAATGTAATGTAAACCTCCTTGGATACTGTCCAGAAAATTTTAAAATTTTAAATAAACTTCATATAGACTAAATATACAGTATGTTCTAATAAAAATGCGAAAATATTTACGAAATGGTTTTTGCATAGAATCAAAAATAGATTATACATCAAATACTTTCCCGCATTATGATCTACTCAATTTACTGNAAACAGCTGGGGCCCGAAAGGTTGAAAGAACACATTGTAAACTTAGTATAAACTTTAAAAATGGACACACGGACATTTAAAATGTAATGTAAACCTCCTTGAATACTGTCCAGAAAATTTTAAAATTTTAAATAAACTTCATATAGACTAAATATACAGTATGTTCTAATAAAAATGCGAAAATATTTACGAATTGGTTTTTGCATAGAATCAAAAATAGATTATACATCAAATACTTTCCCGCATTATGATCTACTCAATTTACTGNTTGGTTTTTGCATAGAATCAAAAATAGATTATACATCAAATACTTTCCCGCATTATGATCTACTCAATTTACTGAAAACCATTACTATGAAAGTTTTGTTCACTTTCCTTAAAAAATAGATAAATTATAAACGGATTATTGTGGAAGAGCCTGCACAGAGTTATCCAACCTCTTTTACCCATGTAAAAGTCACTTTCTTTAAAACGATCAACATTTTCATTCTAACACAAGTAACATATTTCAATTCCACAGAAACTATAATTTTGGAACCTATAAGAAATAAGTGTTTCGATTACAATTTATACTAAAGTTATATACTATAAAGTTGATAAACTTTGAAATCTATTATAAACGAAAACTGTCTATTTGATGAAACAAGAATTTCCAAAGAGTTAAACCCTGAGTTAAAGATTTAAAAAGCTTTTGAGTAAAATAGAAAATAATAGGAATAGTTGTTGGGAGAGAAGCTGTCAGTTCATTTCTCCAAGAAAAGTTTAGTTGAAAAATTTCAAAAAATTTAAAAATCGGAAAGAGTATAGTGTGAAAAAAGGGGAGTGAAGGGAAAGTGGAATAGGAGGTCAATTATGGAAGGATGTTGAGGGCTTTCGAAGGGATTCAAGAAAGCTTATTAGGAGGCTTAGAAACGGCAGAAAACGGAAGGCCAGATGAATACTAAATAAGCATCAGGCTCGTCTTATTTTCTTAAAATTCCTTACGTACAAGATGAATTGAATAAGTTAAAACTCAAAGATTTCAACTCTATATAAAGACCTACTGAGTTTGGAGCGGAAGCAAAGTAAAAAAAANATAAGTTAAAACTCAAAGATTTCAACTCTATATAAAGACCTACTGAGTTTGGAGCGGAAGCAAAGTAAAAAAAACGTATATTTTCCGCTGTCGATGCGTATACCAAAAAAAAAACAATTTTTTTTCTTATTTCGTATACTCGTGCAATACCAACCGGGATTATTCATTACATCACAAGAGTCTCCAGAAGTCAATAATATAACATTATTAGAAAATCCAATTGTAACTAATTTTTTTTTTTTCAATAAAAGAAAAAACCGCGGACATTTTTGGACACCTAGGAATTGAAACTTCGTGTCTTTGATCTTTTTTTATTTTTATTTTTTTTTTGATGTGGGAAATATTATTTTTTTTTAAGAAATCTGAGTGAAGAATAGACAGAGAATCAATAATAATGAAGGGACTCCGTTTGAGATCCAAACCTAGTCACGTTGTCATAAATTGAAGTATACGAAGTCTTGAGATCGTAAGGGCAAGTTTCTTCTGTGACATGCTCAAGGTCTGGTGAAAAGCTTTTCTTTTTTCCTCACGTCGAGCCTCAAACAAGGGCCAAACTAATATCCAAAGATTTCTTCTCGTTTCATAATATGAGAGCAATAAGAGGAGATACATCAAGGGAAGGGACCTAGGCATTCGATGGAACCAAGACCAAAAAAAAAATAACCCAAAACAGGACTAGATTCAGTTCCTGACAAGGATAAATTGAAGTTGAGATTAATTTTCTCTCGTGCATTTCTCACGAGATTTCTTCCTTTCCTCTACTTTCTCCCCTCTATAACCTACCTCTCTTTTCACTCACATTAAAGACTTCGTGAGAGAGACTCAAGTTGTTTCCAACTGTATTTTTCTCCCTTAACATACATTTTTTGTCACATTTTTATACCCACAGTATAAAAAAGTCAATAGACAGACAGGAGTAACGAGAACCAACTGATTTTATCACTATCATTTTATTCACTATACTTCTTTTCATTTAAGTATATAGAGAATCTGTCAATTTTACTTTTTCACTACATCCTTAACTTTTCATTAATTCTAATCAATTTTCATTCCTTACTTGCCTCACTTAAATTAAAGTTGATATGATGATTCTCTCTATACATGTGATGTAGGCAAAGTTTGTTAGTTAGTGGAATGAAATCAAAAATGTTTGATAGAAATATGAATTATACAGTATGTCACAAAATGATTTTGATTAAAACACATTAATTGTAGAAAATCATAAGATCGAACCATAGAATAGAATAAAATAAAAAAATAATCTATTATTCCATTATTATTACTTTGTCATACAGTCAGTCCACGGAGGTTTCATTCAATCGTAGATACTTTTTCTCCGCGTTTTTTTCTCCAAATAATTTGAACCACATGCTCAATTTATCAAAAAATTTAAAAATTTGTTTTGACCAAAATTTTCCAAANATGTTTGATAGAAATATGAATTATACAGTATGTCACAAAATGATTTTGATTAAAACACATTAATTGTAGAAAATGATAAGATCGAACCATAGAATAGAATAAAATAAAAAAATAATCTATTATTCCATTATTATTATTTTGTCATACAGTCAGTCCACTGAAGTTTCATTCAATGGTAGATACTTTTTCTCCGCGTTTTTTGCTCCAAATAATTTGAACCACATGCTCAATTTATCAAAAAATTTAAAAATTTGTTTTGACCAAAATTTTCCAAANGCTCCAAATAATTTGAACCACATGCTCAATTTATCAAAAAATTTAAAAATTTGTTTTGACCAAAATTTTCCAAAATTTCATAAAGATCGTAAAAGGAATTTGTTTTAATTAAGTCCCTGCAAACACTACAATAAAAGATATACTTTTTTGAAAATTGCAATTTTGCTACATTTTCTACTGACATCGTCACGAATAAATGTTGGAAATTTTTTAATTTTCAAAAACTCAACTTATTTTTGTAGTGGTGAGAGAGATTTGATTAAAAAAAAAATCTCGATTATGTTTTTACATGACCTATCTGAAACTGCGTCAGTACTTTCCCCCAAAAAAATTTTTTTTGCTGTAGATGAACTACCAATTTCCGTTTGGTTCACCCTCTCTCCAGAAAAGAGAATGAGCCAAAAGTAGCTTCCTACTGAACTAAACCTTGGTGGTTTGACTGTAATTATTTTAAATCCACTCAATTAAAATTGTTAGTTTAGAAAGTTTGATTGTTAATTTTTGTTAGTTTGTAAGGGTTGGTTAGTATTCGTTGACAATTTTTCGATTATATTATATTGAATTAATTCAATCCTGAGGTAGAATTTTTTGAATTGATTTTTTTTAAGTGATAGTTAAAGAAAGTCAATGGGACTGAGTTAGTACATTAACTCATAATGTTTGAGTCTTTATTATTTGGTGAAAGATTTGAAAAAGGTACATTAGAAAAATTCTTAGGTTGTTAGGTTCATGGATTTAGCGTGGGTGAGCACTCTTGATAGTATTTTGTTACATTTCAATAGCAAGAGTGAAAGCCCACTTTCCCCCCATCACTCTACACTTCCAGTTGACTACTCTCGGACTAAATCTTGAGACATGGTTATAAAAAAGGGTTACTCAACTTATTTCCCCAAAAAGTACATGTATGTTAAAAATACTTCCTTCATCTTTCATAACTCTATCATAAGTATCAAAAATGAAATGTTAAAAGACAAGTATTATTGAGAAACTGAGTGTCATTGTTAACACCAACTTATATTTCACCACTTCTTCCTACCTCTTAGGTACTCAAAAAAAAAAAAAAATTTTTTTTTACTTTTACTTTCTAACCACGTTTCCAAGACGGAAATTAAACATTGGAGTCAAAGAACGTGCAAAAATCTGTTTAATGTATCTTTCCTATTGGAAAAAGTTATTTAAGGTTGAAAAAAAAAAAAAACTACAGGCTTTTGAAATAAATAAGATCTTGACAGTATATACTTTGAAATTGAGAAAGGACACAAGCAGCAGCCTTATTTCCACCAACAATCTTATTTTTCAACATTAATTTACAAAAAAAAAACCACACAGTCTCTTCGTTTCCAACTTTTTTTTATCAAAAGAATTAAAAAAAAATTATTATTTTTTTTTNAAAAAACCACACAGTCTCTTCGTTTCCAACTTTTTTTTATCAAAAGAATTAAAAAAAAATTATTATTTTTTTTTTCTCCTAAAAGTGAGACAGGCAGGTCATTTTCTTTTGAAAATGATCTTTTGTATGCCAAATAGTGNTTTTTTTTTTCTCCTAAAAGTGAGACAGGCAGGTCATTTTCTTTTGAAAATGATCTTTTGTATGCCAAATAGTGATGAATGGATTCAAGTCCTCAAGAAATCCCTCTCTTTTCACTTTATTTTAAAGTCTCTCTTTTCTCACTCTCTTTAACAACTTTTTCTTTTCCAAAAAACGCTTTCTCGTTGTCCTATTCATTTAACTTTTTTAGAACTTTAAAAAAAAAAAAAAAAAAAAAAAATCTCGAACTTATTTTTTGGTCTCTCAATTGAGTCCTTTCGCCTGTCTCCCCTTCATCCATGAGCATAAGACCGTGTCATACTAAAATATATTTTATAAATAAGTAAAAAAAAAAAAAAAAAAAAAAACTTTTTCATAAAGAGGGACTTTGTGGGTTTGTAAAATAATCATAATGCTTGGAGTGTGAGTTTGTAACTGAAAAAGCTAAGGACGTAAGATGTCAAAAAGTCTTAAAAGGAAAGGTACCGTCAGGAGTAGACTGCGGAGTCTTTTCAGAAGATTAGTTTTACTAATGTTAGAAAGTAATGATGCAAGAATTGAGAAGGGGATGGTGAAAAGTGGCGGAAATGAATCACTTTTGAAATAGAAAGACTCATAGACTTTATAAGAGAAAGTTAGAGGATTTTCACTTTTCATTTCAACCAACTATGATGTATTATATGTACATAGTTTGGTTATGGAATTATGTCGAAGGTTTTCAGTTTTTTTGAGTAGGAAATTCTTAACTCAAGACCAAAGAGCTTTTTTCCTTCCGTCAAAGAATTTTTAAATACAGTGATTCAAATTTTGACTCTAGCCGGAAATTAAGAGGATGAAATGAGTAAGCTAAGAATTCTCCTTGGGGCAAAGTGGAACTAGAGCTTTTTTGTTTACATAAATCCTTATGTAAAGATACCCGGGAATGATTGGAGACTCCAACATCCGCTTACAGAGTCTCTTTACATATGGTTTTTCAAAATTATTTCTAATTAATCTCCTACGGAAGTACTCCAAGGAGTATAAGAATATCATGAAATCAACAGGAATTATTACTTACGGCTATTTCCGATTCTAAACTCATTACAAATGATTTACAGGCTGATTCAAAAAAAAAATGTACACACTTTCACCACTTTTATTGAATTTGTATACAAAAGGGATGAGCTAACGCATGATAGTAGAAACTTAGTAACTTTGATAGAAATCATGAGGTTGGTGAACTTATAGTTAGACAACCATTGACCAACTAATTCACTTTTTTTTTTTTTTTTTTTTTTTTCAAATATTTGAATTTTTGTACACCAAATTTTGTTAACTGGTTTGGTTTTGTGACTCATTAATTTAAATTTTAACTCATTTTTTACTAATTTAGGTAAAAAGGTGTAAAAAAAAAGTTTAAATCTTTATAATCCTGTACAGAACCTNGTTTGGTTTTGTGACTCATTAATTTAAATTTTAACTCATTTTTTACTAATTTAGGTAAAAAGGTGTAAAAAAAAAAGTTTAAATCTTTATGATCCTGTACAGAACCTTAAAAAAAATATTCCACATGTTGATTTTAAAGTTTTTCTTACCCCTTTCACCCGGATTTAGAAGCTCTCGACTTAGCGGAAGCGGTTGACCATCTTGTCTCTTCCATCGAACTTTTGGTGTCGGAGTGCCTGTCGCCTTACATTGGAGAATGGCTGATTGACCCTCGGACACAACAACATCATTCGAAGTCTCTTCATCTATGATGTCCGCCGGAACTACCACTTCTAAAGATCCAATCTACAAAAAAAAAAAAAAGTTTGACAAAATTGGACCTAATCACATCCGAAAGAGAAAAAAAAAAGTTTTTCCCAAAAACTTTTTTTTTTTTACATTGAGTAGAAAAAAAAAAGAAAAAGTGGGATAATTACCTGTGAAGTCATTGGGAGTGTATTTATTTGACACATGAATTGACNGAAAAAAAAAAGAAAAAGTGGGATAATTACCTGTGAAGTCATTGGGAGTGTATTTATTTGACACATGAATTGACCACTGTCAGTCTTTTGAACATTCTTAATGATGAGTGTCCAAGTATTGTGTCCATTATGAGTCACATGATATCGTGGATTATGTGATACTTTATTCGTATGATAGGCTAAAAAAATTAAAAAAAAAAAACTAAAAAAAAACAAACAACTTATCCTGATAATTTTTTGACTTTGTTGTTACCTAGAATAACTTTGTCATCAGCCTTGATCCATGCCACCTGTAGAGGTTGTCAAAATAAAAAACAAAATATTTAGTTTGCTAAATAGCATAAAATTATTTATCCTTAAAAACCACACATTCAAACCACTTTTAGATACCTCAAAAGAAAGTTTAATCAACGGAAGTTGTTCAATTTACATACTTTTGTCACGAATGTAAAACAACTTCTTCCTGATTAAATTGAAAGTAAAAGTCCTTTAGTAGAAAGTAGGAGATGTGTATTTGTATTTTAATTCAATTCCCTATTGGTTGTTTCCTTTTTCTATATAAATTTGATCAGGAAGTGGATATTCTTGAGTTGATTTTCTATGAGAATTTCTCGGACCCTCAAGATGAGTCTTATTTTTTTTTTTGTTTTTTTTTTGTAGAGAGCATGTGTAAAATTTGTGGAATGTATCGGAATAAGAAATCAATGTCTTTGTTAGATAGTCTGGAGACAATGGATAATTGACACGGAGGGACTCTCTAACCAAAAATAGTCTCGGATGAAAGGATTTAAAGTGAAAAGACGAAGAGGGGGATTAATAGGGTAGGACAGAGAACCTACTCCTTGACTTAATGGTTCAGAAAATGAACTTTCTCTTCTGTCTTAGACAATGAAAACGAGAACAATTCATTTCATTCACTTTTAACTTATTTTCCTCCAACTTTTCTACCATTTCAACTACAACTTTTAGAATTTTCACTATCATTATTGACTTTTTATATAGAAAATGGAAACCTAGTACATACACTTCTCAGGCTCAAGTGGATATGCATTCAATTTTTTACCATATGCTTCTTCAAGGGCAGTATATCACAATGTTTATCAACACTTCAACAATCTATTTTATATATATTTTTTTAACTTTTACACTATGGTTATTTTTTTTTCTACCCACTTTCTCCAGTTTATTTCCAACTCTTTTCATTTTATCCATAGGTATGGACTATGGAAGGAAACAACACGACTTTAAATGTTTTAAAAATATTTAACCCTATCATTTAGGTTTTTTTTTTCCCGAGAGTATTTACGCGTCTGCCATCATACTTCCTTTATACTGTAGATTTTTTTTTGAACTTTTTTTGAAATTTTAAAAATTTATAGTTCTTTAACTCCTTGACATTTGTTTTGTAATTGAGTTGTTGGAAAGCTGAATAACAAAAAAAAATAATGGGATAGGTCAGGGGTCAGCGTTACTTAGGTCAACTCTTATGATTAAATGGAAAATTTTGATATTAATATTATGAGTGGGGTGTAAAAAATGTTGAGAATCAAATCTGAATTTATTGATTAAGTTCCATTGCGGTGCTGAAATGGATTGTTATCAAGTAAAGTATCCATACGAATAGTAATGTTAATTTTATAATTTTTTATTCATGAATCAACCTTAGTAACAATCAACTAGTAACAATCAATTAGTAATAATGCCCAATATTTCTTGTTATTCAGCGTTCCAATGACGCAATAAGTTGGATAAATAGCCAAAACATTTGAAAAAATTTTGAATTTATTTATGAATAGCACTATATTTTGTAATGACCAGAAACAAAGCACACGATATTAAAACATGATAAAATTTAAGTAAATTTCAAGATCCAAAAAAAAATTAACCACCCTGTACAGTGACAGAGAGAATGTTGTAAGACGCCATGCCATAGAACAACAACCTATTTTCTCTTTATATGAACGTCAATTTTGTTCATAAATCATTTCCAGTATATCTCAGCTACTGTTACACCAGATAGAGTGAAATCTTTGGTATAGTTAACACAAATAATAAAGCTTATTAGCTGGGGGATAGAAAATAGAATTTTAAAAACCTCATGTTATAATTGGCATTGGTTACAATGAATGAACCCCATTCACTACAGCCGAGGTCTACTGTATTATCCCTATTAAAAAAGATTCAAAGTACCATAACCTTTATTAAAAATAATAGAACTGAAGGATTTCAAAACTTAAACTGATTATTAAAATTTCAAACCTAATTTTTACAAAATTCTGAATCGATTAAGTAGAATTTTGCCAAAAATATTCTAAACAACAACACTTTATGTGTACTATTGGCCTGAGTAAGAGTAAAAGAAAGTGACTCACCTTAAAATCTCCCAGATGGTTTACCACACACGTAAAGGTAACCTCAGTGCCTATTAAGATTAGAAAAGAAAGATGTGAAAGGAAGCGTCGGAAATTGAAAGCATTAAAAGAGAGAATATGTTCCTCTTATCATCGAATAAGAAAACTACAGTGACATCAAATAAGAAAAAAAAAAAAAAAATTTCCCACATTTTCTAACTTATATTATATAATGTCTCTCGAGTAACTCCAGAACCCGTAATGATTAGAAAGTGAGTAAAAAATTTTTTTTTTTTGAATCTCTCTGTATCTTTTCTACCTTGCNTGTGAAAGGAAGCGTCGGAAATTGAAAGCATTAAAAGAGAGAATATGTTCCTCTTATCATCGAATAAGAAAACTATAGTGACATCAAATAAGAAAAAAAAAAAAAAAAATTTCCCACATTTTCTAACTTATATTATATAATGCCTCTCGAGTAACTCCAGAACCCGTAATGATTAGAAAGTGAGTAAAAAATTTTTTTTTTTTGAATCTCTCTGTATCTTTTCTACCTTGCTTGGCGGTCACATTGTGTAGCGGTAGATCAAATGTTGGGTCATAAGTTGATCCTATACATAAAATACAAAAGACACATGAGTTTTGAGTAGTGAGGTTCTATATAGTGAAGTGGTTAGTAAGTAGATGAGATAGTAAGAGAAAAGGAGCTTTATGAGTCCATTAGGAATAATACATTATGGAGAAAGGAGGGGGTGAAAAGACACAACTCCAAATCCTTAAACCCCTCTCTCATATCACTTGACAGACATAAAAAAAAAAGTGAAACCAAATTTTTTCCAATTTCATATAATCATATAAGATATATATATATAATATATTAGACATTTATAAATACTATTGAGGGAAATGTGGGGGAGAAAGTGTGATCTTGGGTTGTAGTAGTTTCTCTCTTTCTCATAATCATAGATGATATAACTCCTCTAAATTTTTTTTTTCTGACACATTTTACATAAACCGAAAAAACTCTATCAGTTTATATTCGATCAGAAATTGAACGAGTTGAGAAGCTGAGAATATACATAGTAAAAAAAGTATAAGAATTTAAAGGAGAAAGTCGAGAAAGTGGAATGTAGGATTTTAGGGAGAAGTTGAATTTATGAGTCAAGCTCAATAGACCTAGTTTCTCTAGTCCCTCAAAATGTCCTTTCACTAGCTCTCCTCTCTTTTCTTAACTTATACACTCCATTGGCGTTGGGATCTAACCGTCGTCGTCCTCTTCTAACTATAACTATGAGACTATTGTGCATACTAGAAAATAGAAAGTCTCAAACTACCATTTCTAAAAAGGGAAATAAGGTAGTCTATACTACTTAGGTCTATTCTTCTCTCCCTAAAAGAAGAGTTCTTTTGAGTAGGACTCAAAACTTGTACTTTCTCCGTTGTGGAGAAGGAAAGGAATGTTGAATGTTGGAATGAGAACTTTCAACCCTATTGTTTGACTTAAGACTTTTGTTAGTGGAGTAGGAGAGAAAGTCCTTGGTTGAAGGAAATAATCCAAGGTAGAAAGAGAGAGAGAGAGAGAGAGAGTATGTAAATATGTCTAATAGGTTCCTATTATGGTATTTTGAGTCTAAGGGACATGAGAGAAAGCATTAGGTCTAATAAGTTCTTTGGGACGAGCGACGGGGAGCCAAGAGGCTTATGAGATGTAAAGGGGTTATTATGAGACTTTCACTTTCACATTAGAAAGTCTCAAGGAGTGGGAGGACTCATAATAGGCATGCCAAATAAACCCATTCCATAGAGTTCAGTTTTACAGCTATATTATGACTCCTGTTCCACTCAAGACTCAACTTTATACCGATTTTTCATAAATTGGTATAAGTCTTTTTATCAAACATCCGACTTCTGATCCTTCAGACAAATCATTTCTCATTTCTATTTATTAAATAATACAATGTTACTTTTATTTTTAGAATTATAAACCTTTTTTTTTCTTCTTCAGTAATTTTAATTGAATGAAGGTTTTGTATTGAGCATAAAAATTGTGGACGCCTTTTTTTTTTGCAAAAAATTTAGCACAAAATGTTTTTTTTTTGTTTGTAAAATTTTATAAACGGCTAGTGGCGTCCAGATGGTTTGAGCTTTAAAGTTAGATTTTGACGTTGATTCATTCAGAATATGTACATAGCGTGTACCACTGTTCATGCGTAAGCTTAAGTGTGTAAATAGAAGTGTATTAGTTCAGTTGGTAAATTCATTTGAGTTGTAAAGGTCAGTGGGTAAGGCACTCTGGGTTATTTCATTTTTCTTTAGGGACCTACCTTAGGTTTGAAAATCCCTGGAAAAAATTTCAAAAACTTACCATATTTAGGCTTAAAATGAGCATTCGGAATCGTTGTTACTTTGACTGAGTCATTAAAAGTACAAGGTATATGTGCGACTTTTAATTCGTTTTTCTGAGACAACGGCTATATNTTTTTCTGAGACAACGACTATATGTAGTTCCCTTTTTATAATTTATGTAAACTACTGTAGGTACAACTTGAGAGTGATCACTTACTGGGTGTCTAATATTTTGAGATTACTGATTTTCTAAGAGTTTACTATAACTCCTCCTTGATTCTGTCCTAACTCAACTGGCTTCGAAAAGCGCGAAAATAAATTAATTCAAAAATTTGAAGTGAGTTGAACGGTCGTAATATAATACTCACTACATCCCACATTCTATTGATAAGGCTGACGGACCCACATCTTTTTTTTTAGATTAGGATCTATCCCACTACCTGTACGATACGAAAGAACAGCTAGGTGTGTTTTTGTAAAGGTTTGATGAAATCTAGTAATTGTTATAAATTAGTCGAGATATTCTGCTTCTAACATTCAACAAATGTTTAGTCTTTTAACCATTTCACTCTACCATTACTGGAAATATGTAATACTCATACGAGTATTAGTTAAACTAACAGAAATGTGGGCAAAAATTGCAAAGTTGACCGTTCGGCAGGAGTAATTACTGTGTGGGGATTTGAGCATAAGACTCAATCCCCACTACTGTACTCATAAATGAGACAGTAGACTCCTTACCTGGCAATGAATGACCAGGAAGGAGAGTTCGGAGTTGTATTGAGTTTGAGAACAGGATTGCCCAACTAGGCTCTGTAGCACAAATGGTTAGTGCGTTGGGTCCGGAATACCCAAGACGTGGGATCATACCCCACCAGAGACCAAATTTTTGTGGCAATCCCTGTATCAAACTCAAAGTGGCAGGTCAGCCCCGCCACAACTGTAGAACCAAAAAATGAAAAACCCTGAGTACGTTGACCAGAGCAATTCCATCAAATATTTCAATATCAAGAAGCACACCAATAATTACTGTTTGTTGGTGTTATAAATTTTTGAATTAAAACTTTCTCCACGTATAGAGACTTCTGCGATCCACTATACAGTAAAATAAAATAATATTTTAAACACTTATTCAGATTTAATTATTAGATAATCATGCTGTCCTGCAACACAGTAAGTTGATATTTTGTTGCACCTTTTGTGCATAGAATGAGGCTCTATTCTTTCGGGATCGCCTGAACGGAATCAATCCATGCAAAATATCGGCGGGCAGGGGAGTAATGATGATGAATTTTGGCGGAAACAAAAAAAAAACATTAAAATTTATTACAAATCAGAAGTTGCGTAGATTAGAAACATTACAAATATTTCAAATTTTAAACCAGTGGGTATAGTCATGTGACCGTAAGTTATCAACGCTTTGATGTGAATACTGGCGACGGAATGCAAAACGAAGAGGATCGCAGGAATGACCACTTCAACTTCATTTCATTTCGCTTTAACATTCCGTGCAGGTAGACCCAAAAGATTCCTGCTTCATTTTATCATGACAAAATTCTCCACCACAGTACTATAACTTATGCGACGACAATAAATTGGTTTGTGTAGAAAGTTGACTTTCTGCAGCTACTGAAAACTTAGAGCAACTTGTACAATGCAGCACAAGTTGTTAAACGCGACGACGTGTTTGGTCCATATTCTTTGGTTCTTTGCTAACGGAAACAATATGTTTAAGAATTTAAATTTTTATCTCGTANCGTGTTTGGTCCATATTCTTTGGTTCTTTGCTAACGGAAACAATATGTTTAAGAATTTAAATTTTTATCTCGTAAACAAAATTTTATTGTAGTTAAGTGTTTAGAATTTCTGAAAGTTAGTGTGGAACACACAAAAAATGCATTGACTTTTTAAAAATTTAAACTTTGTAAGGCTCTAGTATGTACATAAAAATGTACATGGTTTACAAACTCTTTTACTCACGTTGTCATCAACTTTATTCAGCACAGATAAAAGGTAGCCAAACCACATAAATGAAAACATGACAACAACAGGTGGTAATCTAGCTTATTGTTGTTTTATTTGACATTTGAGATTGAGTGTATACTTATAATTAATTATACATTATGTTTTATTATATGAGCCAACTTTACACTAAACAACTTGAGTTATGTCTTAAATTATGAGAGCTCAATTCTTAATCCTTAACCTCAACCTCAACCTTATCCTGAAACTCGTTTTGGAGAAATTAATTTTCACATTAGTAAAAGAGTTTGAATAATCCTGTACATAGAGATTTTTACATCTTTCAGTGATAAAGTTAGCAGAGAATACATCTCCTGTTCTATACGTGTATGGTCGTGTACAGGTCGTGTAATTCTGTAGATGTACGAATTGGACAATTTTAAAATTTATTCTTTTCGTAATTTAAATGTTCAGTCAANTCGTGTAATTCTGTAGATGTACGAATTGGACAATTTTAAAATTTATTCTTTTCGTAATTTAAATGTTCAGTCAAGTTAGTTTTGTAAAAGGTAAATATAAAGGAAGCATCTCAAAAAGGTATAGCTGTACTTAAATTCAAAATTACTTATTGCAAAAAATTACTAATCGCTTCAACACTGTTATTTTCTGATACTCTTTGAAAGTTTTATTTGAGTGTTTAAATGAAAACGGAGGAAATGAAAGTTGTCCATCGACAAAGTTGNTCGTGTAATTCTGTAGATGTACGAATTGGACAATTTTAAAATTTATTCTTTTCGTAATTTAAATGTTCAGTCAATTTAGTTTTGTAAAAGGTAAATATAAAGGAAGTATCTCAAAAAGGTATAGCTGTACTTAAATTCAAAATTACTTATTGCAAAAAATTACTAATCGCTTCAACACTGTTATTTTCTCNCAAAAAATTACTAATCGCTTCAACACTGTTATTTTCTGATACTCTTTGAAAGTTTTATTTGAGTGTTTAAATGAAAACGGAGGAAATGAAAGTTGTCCATCGACAAAGTTGAGTATAGATGAATCGTAAATGGGTTTGGTAGGCTCTGCTAGATATAAATTAAAAGAGAAAATAAAAAGATTAATGGCAATTGGATTCAATTAGGTTTTCTTGGGATTCTAACTAGGCCAATTGAGTAAACTCTTTGGAATATAGTTGGTCTGTTAAAATGACTTATCAAACCATGAATCAAGTTTCTGCAAAAAGTCTGAGTTTGAAGTCTTCTACATACTATATTTGTCCCATGTTTCTAAGAAATATATATTTTAAGTTCCCTTTTTATGATAAGTTTTATTTCTTTTTTCTCCCTAAATATCCGTCTTATTAAGTTAAGGATAGAAAAAGCTTGGCAATCAAAAGGAAATTTGAAAATTTTGGCAGATATATTATTGGTGTAACTCTGGTAGTGAAATGAAATGAAGAGAAAATCGAAAGTAAACAACGGTGTTGAAAAGCTGTCTGATGCAAATTGTGGGTTTGACTTTTTGAATGAAATCTCCAAATATTTACACAAGGACAGAAAGTATCAAGATCCAGAGTGCGGAAACGTTAAAGTGACACTTGGAGCTTTAAAAATCCCTTCCTCTGACTTTTCTCCTTTAGGATACTAAAAGAAATATTTTTAACTAAATGGAAGGACAACGAGAGCGGAAAATCTGTTTACAGAATTGGAACTGACATTTTATTATTACATTTAATCCATAACCATTTAAACCAACTTCCTGTCCGTTCCAATCTAATAAAGTTAATTCCAATTCTGACAGATTCAGAACTTTTACTTATGTTAGAAAATTGGAAGTATAAACTTATTGGAAGTACAGTATCAACCACAATTTTAGAATGTAGTAGATTCTTTATGNTCCGTTCCAATCTAATAAAGTTAATTCCAATTCTGACAGATTCAGAACTTTTACTTATGTTAGAAAATTGGAAGTTATAAACTTATTGGAAGTACAGTATCAACCACAATTTTAGAATGTAGTAGATTCTTTATATAGTCAACTTGTAAAAACGACAGGGTGTCTTGTTTTTCAGTAGAGGTAAAATTAAGTATTGATAAACACAAGGNGTAGTCAACTTGTAAAAACGACAGGGTGTCTTGTTTTTCAGTAGAGGTAAAATTAAGTATTGATAAACACAAGGTACCACAAATACTTTGTTGAGGAAAGAACACTATAGGAAATTGTTTACAGCTTATTCTGTTGTCTAATGTTGAAATTACCCTATTTCCTCGCCTATTATCCGCGGATTATACGAGAGTTTGGGTTACCTGTATTATAAAAATCATACCTGAAGTGTTCGACTCTTTCATTAAAAACTAAACTAACAAGTCGGTGCGAACGCCTTGAGCCGTGGCACGCTACGTCTACGCTGGTTCCAAATGTTCGATGTTACCATTACTTTAGTTTGCCAGTTATATTATTATTTCGGTAAGTAATTGGATTTAGGTAGTGGCTGCTGATATTCTTTTTAAGTCTAAATTTCACAAGTTTAAATAAAATTATTCACCGGATTTTAAACCTAAGGTAGGAATCTAAAGCAAAATATGGCAGAAAGTATTAGCAATCACTGTCTAAATCTTACNGGATTTTAAACCTAAGGTAGGAATCTAAAGCAAAATATGGCAGAAAGTATTAGCAATCACTGTCTAAATCTTACCCAATAAGCTACCGGCGATCTAGAAGAAAAGGCGATGCTGAACGTTTACCACAACCGTAGATAAGTTGCACAGTATACCAATGTCGCTAGAATTTGTTAGACTAGACTATTACAACATAGCGCGTTAAGAGTAGGCCCAACAATTTAGCCTTTCTCGTCTTTTGTATTTTACACATCGCATCTTTGTAAATTACAGCTTCTCATTACGCATTACCCTATTCATCTGTTTATAACAATTTTGTATTCTTTTATTATTAATTAACATTCTATAAATATTACTCACAAAGTCGAGTCAAGATGATTGATTTATCACATCAGTACTTTAATCTTAGCTTCCGCAATAAAGTGTTTTTCTTTCGAAACAGTTCGCAATGGTTTTTGAAGCAGTTCAATTTGCAGGAATTACTTACATTCAAATTGTTTGCATATTGAAAACATCAGCTAAACAGCGAGGTGCGAGTTATGGGATTGATTTTTTCTCATGTTGAAATTTGCGGGTTATAGGCGAAGGAATAGGGTAGTTGAAACGTTCAATTTCCGCTCATAATCCCCCTACAGATTAAAGTATAACTANGGATTTTAAACCTAAGGTAGGAATCTAAAGCAAAATATGGCAGAAAGTATTAGCAATCACTGTCTAAATCTTACACAGTAAGCTACCGGCGATCTAGAAGAAAAGGCGATGCTGAACGTTTACCACAACCGTAGATAAGTTGCACAGTATACCAATGTCGCTGGAATTTGTTAGACTAGACTATTACAACATAGCGCGTTAAGAGTAGGCCCAACAATTTAGCCTTTCTCGTCTTTTGTATTATACACATCGCATCTTTGTAAATTACAGCTTCTCATTATGCATTACCCTATTCATCTGTTTGAAATACTTTTCCGTCACTGTTTATAACAATTTTGTATTCTTTTATTATTAATTAACATTCTATAAATATTACTCACAAAGTCGAGTCAAGATGATTGATTTATCACATCAGTACTTTAATCTTAGCTTCCGCAATAAAGTGTTTTTGTTTCGAAACAGTTCGCAATGGTTTTTGAAGCAGTTCAATTTGCAGGAATTACTTGCATTCAAATTGTTTGCATATTGAGGTGCGAGTTATGGGATTGATTTTTTCTCATGTTGAAATTTGCGGGTTATAGGCGAAGGAATAGGGTAGTTGAAACGTTCAATTTCCGCTCATAATCCCCCTACAGATTAAAGTATAACTAGGTTTAAAAAAGTACGATTATAGGTACATAAAAATTTGTTATAAAAACCAAAGTAAAAATACCTGGCTTCCTCCTCACCCCTTGCACCTACACCGTTCTTGCAAAATTATCATAACCGAATTATAAATTTCCACCATACATTAAAATTTTTTGGGAAAAGTTTGTTTTGTTTATTGTAGGAAGCTTGTTTTAACAAATTCAAAATTATTTGCNTACGATTATAGGTACATAAAAATTTGTTATAAAAACCAAAGTAAAAATACCTGGCTTCCTCCTCACCCCTTGCATCTACACCGTTCTTGCAAAATTATCATAACCGAATTATAAATTTCCACCATATATTAAAATTTTTTGGGAAAAGTTTGTTTTGTTTATTGTAGGAAGCTTGTTTTAACAAATTCAAAATTATTTGCNTATTAAAATTTTTTGGGAAAAGTTTGTTTTGTTTATTGTAGGAAGCTTGTTTTAACAAATTCAAAATTATTTGCACTCCTCAAATAAGTTTACTTTTTAATGTTTCAATATGTTTCAATATCTCAGAAATTTTACTTGAAATCTTAATTACAAAAAGTTGTTCATATGATCTTAAAATATCTCGNTGTTTCAATATCTCAGAAATTTTACTTGAAATCTTAATTACAAAAAGTTGTTCATATGATCTTAAAATATCTCGGAAATTTTACTTGAATTCTTAATTACAGAAAGTTGTTCATATGATCTTAATATAGACTAACAATCAGATCACTAGCAAATAAAAATTAAACACAGTGAACCGATTTGAAACCTTTCATCCTGTTGAGATAATATGCATAGCAACANTGTTTCAATATCTCAGAAATTTTACTTGAAATCTTAATTACAAAAAGTTGTTCATATGATCTTAAAATATCTCGAAAATTTTACTTGAATTCTTAATTACAGAAAGTTGTTCATATGATCTTAATATAGACTTTAACAATCAGATCAANTCGAAAATTTTACTTGAATTCTTAATTACAGAAAGTTGTTCATATGATCTTAATATAGACTTTAACAATCAGATCAATAGCAAATAAAAATTAAACACAGTGAACCGATTTGAAACCTTTCATCCTGTTGAGATAATATGCATAGCAACAGGCGGTAACTCAGGCAATATGGAAGATTATTTAGCACAGTTCTTTCTGATCGTGTGGCAGTTTGCATGATGCAAATTCAATCACCAACATGACGTAACGTCGTATTGACAAATTTCATAAAATTAGTACTAATTTTCAATAATCATGTTGTAAAAACATGGCAATCATGTCTAACAAAATGCTACAGGGTCAGGTTTTTGGACATGAAATGTATACAAATTGCGATATAAATCATTGGTAAATCCCACTGCTTTCATATAAAAAATTTTCCACTCTAATTTTGCAAGCTCTTCCAAGTAAAAGTATAATTCAAACCAAAAATATTTTTCCTAGTATACAAAAGCCTGGACATAATTTTAGCCTAGTATTTTCTGCAGCAAAAAAAAATCAAATCAAAGTAGTTTCTCAGTCGTCTATAATTTTGTCCAGCATTGTATAACATTGGATCATACTTTTTACATCTCTAGTTCCAACATTATCGCACCTAAACTCGTAAATTAAAAAAAAAAAAAAAACGTTTTTGGTAATCGAACACTGAAAATGCATTTCAATTTATCAAATCACAATACACAAGTAGTTATTTTTTTATTTTTAAATCACCATAAATGCATTACAACAAAACGGAAACTTTGATTTGTCATAGTTAAAATACTATAGACAACTTCTAATAAGAATAATTATGATTCCACAACTCAATAAATTGAGTATAAATTGAGTAAATCTAACTAATAAGTCAAATGATTCTCTAAAACATTAATTCCTATACGAAAAAGTAATGTTTGAATGTATCTTTTGGTTCCATTTCACTTTATCTCCAGAGCCACAGAGAGGAAATGAGAAAAGACGAAGATGAATAGACCCTAGAGTAGTTTTTCTGTATTCTTCTTCACTTCTAATTTAAAACAAGTTGAATTTAAATTGATGATGAAGATATTTGTCTCCACACATCTCTACTTTCTTCCTTTTCTCCTTGTTTCCAAAAGAAAAAGTGACACTTTGTTCCCTTCAAAGTGTGGAAGACGAGAGATAAGAAAGTCCTAAGAAAAAAAAAATGAATTCCCTTCTCGTCTGCCTTATTGAAACGTATTTACACACTTGACGGAGCTTTCATTTCTTAAAGTTTATTGAAAGGAAATAAGAATAAATGTGTAGAATAATAATAATAGGAGAAAGTAGAGCTCATAGGGAGAAAAAGAGAGAGAGAGAGACTTTCTCTTAATATGACTTTTGTATATTTGAAT
The DNA here is from genome assembly GCA_002738285.1 of Holacanthella duospinosa. Classification (NCBI taxonomy): domain Eukaryota; kingdom Metazoa; phylum Arthropoda; class Collembola; order Poduromorpha; family Neanuridae; genus Holacanthella; species Holacanthella duospinosa. The sequence continues at coordinate 677,457 of NIPM01000038.1, read as the reverse complement.
GAATAGAGTTTGGGGAGTAGTTGGTTCCAGTTGGGCTCTGTCACTTCAAAAACTTACCTTCATGAAATCACCAAGAAACGGGAAATCATTTATGAAAACTTATTCTCACTCAAGTGTGAAAAGAGCTTATGAAGACTTACTTTCACTACTCATACTTTCACCACTTCTTTACCTCCTTTTCACTCAAATCTTACTCACTTGTCATTAACAAAACAACTTATCCAACTCACCCTATTGTTTCTCTCTTAATTTATCATACAGTATGCTTCATGTCTTTTCCTACCCAACCATATAGTAATAATAACTCTCTACCAAAAAAAAAAATAATAATAATATAAGACACTCCAACACACCCCTTCTACAAGAAATCTGAAGAAATGAGCGATAGTTTAGGAGTTATCTTGAGTTAAGCTATTATTAGAGTCTTAGTCTGAAAAAGGTTAAGAAGTGAAGTTCTTCTTGCTGTTATATCACTTTTGTAAGAGAAAGTTAATAATTGGGCTTCTTAAATCCATTCCTTTTGGATTTTTGGAGTCTAAGAGCTAAAGTTAGAAACATGGAAGATCCAATTTAAGAAAGAAGTTCTTCTTATAGACAGAACTTGATCATATCTTATACTGATTTTCTCCTTACTTTTTTCTCGTCTTTTCTTTGACGTTACACATGTAGTCAATTGGTTAGAAATGTCAATTGTGTAAAGAGTAAGTTAAGAGGAGGGGTTGTATCATCCGAAAGAGTCCAATTCATTACATGTGTAATTTTGGTCCATGTGGCTAAAAGTACATTCGTTTCTTTAACCAAAAAGACAAAAAAATATATGAAATGTTCGGCCTAGAAATCATTGGAAATAGAGAGAAAGATTTTTCTAAAAAAAGTAAGAGAGAAAGAGTCAGAGACATTTGGGAATGTTCATTTCAGTTTCAGTTTCAGTTTCTTAGAAGAACAAGTGACAATTCCGTATTTGAAGTTTCTTCTTTTTTTTTCTTCTTTTTTTTTTTTTTTTTGCGTTCCCATTACTTGCATTATGTTACACATTAGACCAATTTCAAGAAAGACGAGGGCTAAGTTATAAGAAAGAGAGGGTGGACGTATGGACGGATTGGTCCATGCTGTACTTTCACTTTTTGACTCTTTTTGGCTTCCTTCCGTCTTAATATCCTATCACATCTGGTCTTTTTTTTTTTTTTTACTTTTACTTTACTATTCTTTACTTTCTCTCCCATTTCTGGGTCTGTTTGGAGCAGGAGTTTGAAGAAAAAGCGAAAAGTCGGTATAAGTTCGTCTATTACGAAACCCAACTTCCCATCCTCACTAACACTAAGACCAAAACTATTTTCTCCCTTATTTAACTTTCTCCGCTTTCTCTCCCGCTCTCTCGCTTCTTCACCATGCTATTACATTACATAAACTAACAAGCTCAACATCTGATCACATTATCGATTTGACATCTTAACGTCTTCGATTATCCTCCTTATCTTTCCCATCTCAACAACCCTTCAGTCCTTTCTCCAACTTTCTCTTTATCTTTAACTACCAGCACCTGTATAAACAATTTTTTCATTTACGCCTACTCTTACGCAACAACAATTACATCAAAAGAGAAATTTTTTATACCTATCGTTTCATCAATGGAAATNTTTTTTTTTTTTTTTTTTTTTTTTTTTTTTAGATTCGTAAAATACACCCCTACTCAAATTTATAAAACATAAGAAAGTTAGTTTTGGTAATATCTTTTTTTGCTGAAAAAAGTAGTTGTTTTATTATTTTTAATTACTTGATATAGCCCAATCAATGGGTTTTAAATTGTCAATCAATGGTTTTGGGAAAGTTTGGATATGTTAAGTAAATATATGTGTAAATTTTTGTGTTGAATTGTATTGTATTGTCTAATGAACTTTTAAACTTAATATTAAGTGCATTCTCTGTACTTGTTTTAGGATTTTTTTTTCTGGTCATAATATGATATTAAGAACATTGAAAAGTAGGGTAACACGGGTAAAAAATCAGATCTCTATTAGGATCAAAGAATCAAAAGGTATGATTTATTGAAAATGAATTTTTCGAATGTAATTATAAGACGTCTACTCTTTACTGTCCTGTCTCAAAATTATGGTAAAGAATTCTTGATTTTTTCCATGTGTATCCTTACTTTTACATGTTCTTTATTAAAATAACATCATTTTGTTCTGAAAAAAAACTTTTACGTCAAAACTAACTTCCTCCTGTTTTATATTTTCCAATTACTGTAATAATAAATAATATCTGAGTTCTTACCTGGTACGAGTAGAATACAGAAAAGTAAAAGTGATTGACATATTTTTTCTTTGATGAGTGTCATCGCTGTGATTCTTTTCTTTTTGTTTGCTGAGGTAGCCGAATTCAAGCTAAATGTATACATATACGGATGGAAATTCTGTTGTCGTTGAAGTTAGGTCTGACAATTGTATTCTGTGTGAACTAGAGAAAGTAAAAAAATATCAGTTTAATTTTATCTTAAGCACCGGCCAAACCAATGGCGCTAATATTCTCGCACACAGCGCTAAAAACTATATTGTGACAACTTTATGCCTATTATGTACAGAGAAAGCCAACAAAAACGATATCTCTGAAATTGTAGGAACAAACAATGAAGCTAAAAAATACTATGTTAATTTGGAACTAAGAAATTTTAGTGATTTTCAAAAAACAAAATTCTTTAATAAAATGTTCAAAATTTGTTCCATGATATTTTAGGTAGTGCCATAGCTTTTATTAGAATGCACGTTTCCAAATTTCTACAATGCCATTTTCATTGATCTTCATCATATAAAAAAAAAGCTATCCACTGAAAAAACTGGTTCAGTAAAACCTGAGAAAATGAAAATATTTTTTTTTGCAATAATCTTTATTCAGCTATGACATTCATTGCCAAAATACATAAAAATCGAAACAAAACTTCTTGTGAGGATTGAGAATGTCAAACAAGTCTTTTGTTCCAAGTTGGACTTTAATTTTTAGGATGTAAGAACTAATGGTTAGGTTCTTTGGGTATACTGAACAGGACTAAAGTAAAAAATTTTATTTATATAAACCACATATTAAACCCCAGCTTCACTTTGGCAAAAAAATTTTCACGGAAAAAATTGTTGTATTTTTCTAAGTTTCACGTTAGGGTTATTTGATGGAAAAAATTATGCGCGGAAAATTTTCCCCTGTGGATGAAAATTCCTTTCGTTCACGTTTTCAATAACTATGCTTTACCAAAGGATATTTCGGTCCACGTTTTCAATAACTATGCTTCACCGAAGGATATTTCGATGAATAAATATTATGTAGATATGAATGAACAGAATATGTTTTCCACTTGAGGATTTCGTTCTTGCGCCGAAATAGTAATCCAAGTAGAAATGGCGCTTAAGTTTTGTAAACATGGCGTTGTAGACCACACTGCTTGTACACATTTAAAAATTGTTTATCTTAACCACTACACTCGTAAAATCAAACCTAAAAAAAATTATGGTTTTGGAACTCTTCGTTTCTTTATTGATGAAACATAAATTGAGGATATGGTCTTCCAGATTGATTACAAAAAATCTAGATTAATAAATAGATGATCCTGTTTCATAATTTTGAAAATTATTTTAATGGACTGAGAGTGATTAAAAGTAAAGTGGAACGGACTCTCTCCACCCTTTACAAAACAATAAATTCTCCATGACAAATGATGCTTTCTCTTCCTAATGTATCATCCGAAATGAATATTTAGAATCCGTTTCATAAATTTACTATACCATTTTCATAATAAATTATCACCAAATTTTAATATCCAACATCAGTGTCACCAATCTATTATTAGTGGTATCAAAGAATCAATAATTAACACTGTGGTTTCTTCAGATGTGTTCAATATCATCCCGCATAATTTTTCATCCCTTAGTCTCAATTAAAGTATAAAAAATACTTTAGAGCGAAGAAGTGATTAAAAGTACAGTTGTCATTTGCCATGTGGGTGATCATGTCATTTGAGACAATTTTAAGGCATCAGTGCCTTTGAAACCATCACTTTTTTTGGTTATATAAGAAATCCATAATATGTTCCTATATAAGAACTTTTCGTCCTTATGTGGTAAAAAAAAAAGTGAAATACACATTAATTTACAACATGGTATTAGCCTGTCTAATTTCTTCGTGAGTANCTTTTTTTGGTTATATAAGAAATCCATAATATGTTCCTATATAAGAACTTTTCGTCCTTATGTGGTAAAAAAAAAGTGAAATACACATTAATTTACAACATGGTATTAGCCTGTCTAATTTCTTCGTGAGTAAAAAAAAACTGATTATTTACTACATCCAGACATTCTGGTGAAAGACGAGGCATTCTGCCAAAGAATTCAGTTTGTTACCCGGTATATAAAAAAAAGTGTGATTCTACCGAAAAATCCTAAAGATTCACTCAATCTCAACAAGTCTCAAAATTTCTGATTTCTATTTTTCAACTTCTTAACTAGACTCTGTAGAAAAAAAAAAATTCTTCATGAAGCCTTTGTTAATTTTTCAAGAATTATACTATAGTTGTAGAGCATCAAATAAATAAACATTATATAATTCCTGAGCTAAACAATTTTCTCTTTCGTTTGGATAATTAAAGAGAGGCTCCTTTCATTTGTTTAAAATAAACTAAACATACTCACTGAATGAATGAGTACACCCTAACTCAAAAAAAAAAAAATAAGGAACCAAGTATCCAAATATTTTGGAATGGTTTTTGGCATTTCTTGATACTAAACGCCACTTGGGACTTTGAGTTTTTACATACCGTTGACTCAAAATTTCAAAATAATATTCTCACAAAAATATTTCGGAACCTTTGGAAGAGCTAATAATGAGGCAATGAGGGTAGATGTAAAATGAGTATTATATAAACTTTATCAAAACAAATTAATTTCAACTGTCTCAAATCTTTAAAAAAAATAGCACTGTTTTCTACCATGTGTTATGTTATCTTTGACTCAAGTAACTCCTCATTTGCTTTGCCTATTTTTTAAGACAGGCTTCAAGACTTTTTGGGTGTTCCGCCACCTAAATTATGTGTATCAATGTCAACTTTTCTGTCTTTGAGGAGACAATTAATTAGAAAGATTGCAAAAAAAAAAAAAAAAAAAAATGAAAATCTTTCACAAACTCTCAGTAGTTTGTGTTCTTAAAAAATAATTTAAAAATTCACTGCCATTTTTTTTTGAACGTAACTCCTATATCGTCTAAAAATGGAGCTAGTAGCTCAGCTACGATTACGAGAGAAAAAAAAAAGCAATTGTTTTATTTAGAGAAGAAGGATTTAATTTCTTCGTAAAACCTTTAAATTCCATATACGTGAGGCCGGAAAAGCTATAAATGTCTTGGATAAATCTCAACAAAAGTGAAAAAAAAAAAATTTTTTTTTCAAAAAATATTTTCAATTGTCTGAAGAAAACCTGATGTGGAGAAAGAATGTAAAAGTTGAAAATGTCAACTCCTCGTCAAGAAATTGAAGTAGTAAAAAAACAACCCTTTCCGGTTGTGTTTATTCTTACTTAGGTAAGAAATGAGAGAAAAGCGTCTCTAGACTTTCAACCCTTTCTCAGCTACTTTTTTTCCGTTTTTTTTCGTTTTTTTTTTTGTCTAACTTGTGTCAGTTTCAGACTAACCACATCACATCTCTCTGTTCTTTTTATTCTCACTCTTTCCTTTTATGCTTGAACAAACAGAGAGGAGACAGTTTAAGTTGAGTTTCCAACAGTAGTAATTCATTCCAGCCTTCAAGAGACACCCAACAACATAAGATTTTGTATTCACAAGGCATTAGACGAAAAACGAAGTTTTGAAATTTTTCTTACCAACAAAACACCTTTCAATTGATTGATAGTTCCCATACGGACATCATTTTTTTTTGCAGGAGAGAAAAAAAAATGCAAATTCCAAAAGAATACTTTTAGAAATTATTTAAAAAATAAACTAAGAAATTATAAAAAAAAAAAAANAAAATGCAAATTCCAAAAGAATACTTTTAGAAATTATTTAAAAAATAAACTAAGAAATTATAAAAAAAAAAAAAATTTACGAAAAAAAAAATTATTTTTTTTTCTTTCGAAAAACTCAATGGAAATACTTTTTTTTGGAAAAGAAAATTTTTTAGCGACATTAGTAAGGATTTTCTATAAGTGACATTACTTACTACACAAAAAGGAAGACTTTTAAGTATGAGAGAAAGTTTGAGTGAAAGTTAGAGGAAATACCTGTAGCATCATCATAAAGTACTTTTTCATCATCCCTCTTTTACCCTCATTCACAAATCTAACAAAAGTGAACGTAAACTTACTAAACAAGAAATTTTTTTTAGTAAAGGGTTGATTTTCTCTCATAAAATAACTTTTTCATAAAAAAAGTTTTCTAACTTATAATTTTCTAAATAATTCTGTTCAAAAAATAAAAAATAAAATATAGTAATATATTTTTTTGAATTCTGATGTTACAAGACTGATGTTGTCTGATTTTTTTTTAAGAAATAAGGATGATAAGAGTTGCTTACCTGTACCGCCATTATAATGACCTCGGAATTAACCGCGATGTTCCAAAGTTGTAGAATGTTTCGTCAAGTTGCTACTTTTTAATTCAATTTTGATAAAANTGAATTAACCGCGATGTTCCAAAGTTGTAGAATGTTTCGTCAAGTTGCTACTTTTTAATTCAATTTTGATAAAAAGGAGTTAGTTGCTCTAATTTAATAATTCTTATGAATTCCTTGTTTCCGCTTTCTTTAGTCGGTTAGCTATTGTTTAATTTTTAAAATAATAAAATCAGAGGTAAGTAGGAAGGGTCCCAGAGGTTGTTAAGATTTATACAGGTGATTTGGTTGTAAGGGAATTAGGTAATAAGAGAAAGAGATGCTAATCGTCAAGGGAGCTATAGTAGGGAGGATCTTTGTTTATTCCTGCGTTTAAACGGAAGTAGTTATGTCTCTTTAGTCCGAAATCCGATTTGGGACTCTTTGGTTTCTGAGGTCGGGTTAACAAGGAAGACGGGAAAATCAGATAAATGAATTAGAAGTGGTTGTCTCTCTGACTTTGGGTGAAACAAATGGAGGTGACGCGAGACAAATTAAAGTCACCCCTATGCTACCACACTGACTCCAACTGCCGGCTCTTCCTTCCGCTTTTTACGTCTACGAGGACGTCCCGAACGCATGTATTTCCACTTCTGACAATCCAGTTTCCTCTCCTCAGACTTGGTTCACAATGGATGAGAAAATACTGCCGAAAAATCTCAACAAACCAACCGAGAAAAGGACCAAAATCTCTCCTCTTCAACATCAGATCTCTTGAGAAAACGTTAACTTCGGTAGTTGAGGAGATGAGAAATCTTAATTCAGTGATCGAGGCTGCGCAAATAATATACAAAACAAGTCCTATATAAAATTTTTAATATTAACAACTAACAAATGTATTTAAAATGAAGAAATTCCAAAAAATTGAAAAATTATTTCAATTTTTAGTAATCATCATACATAAGTTTAATTTATGTTTATACTTAAAAAGAGAAAAAGAAAAAACTCAAATAAAGTATAAACTTTGCCTAACACAATATCTTATAAAAATTTAGACTTTTAAAAAACAAATAAGCTGAACATGTATTGTTGATAAAGGAGATTCGGAAATTTTTTTTAATCAAAATTCAAATTCAAGCATTATCTTCTNCTGAACATGTATTGTTGATAAAGGAGATTCGGAAATTTTTTTTAATCAAAATTCAAATTCAAGCATTATCTTCTGTGCTGACTTTGAAATACATGAAATGTACAGAGGGGTCAAATAGTGGCTATCTAGTGATCCTCACTTCACACAATCTTTTACTCATCACCCAAAATTTAAAACACGCAGGTGGGCATCATAAATTCTTTTCTGTGGTAGACTCTTAGTGGATTCTCAGTCTGTTTAAAAAAATATTTCTTACTAATAATGAATTAGCTGAAAATTAATAATGCCCACAATGAATTATGAAGTTGATAACTTACCAACCTGTCCTAATGGATCATTTGTTCAAAATTACCGCCATCCATATCCAAACAATGATTTAGACGGGCGGAAAACGCTTGTCTCACGTGCTGTAGGTAAACTCCCAATAATCAGTGTCAACGTTACTTTCATTCAATTCGAATTTTGCGGTCCTGCATACTGACTGGTTGAAGGGAATTAAATATGGTTGACAAGTACATTGGGGTTTTTTTTTTAATTCACCCAAGTTTAGTCCGCACCGAGCCGGCCACTCCCTTGGCTTTCTTCTACCAATCCACTGATGCGGCCAAATGCCATTTGAAAATTTCGAGAACTCAGGGTTTCAGTTTCTAAATTAAATATTACTAAATAATTAATTCACTCATCAATTGCGATGAATTTGGATGCCCATCTACGTGGGTGGCGGGTAGAAGTGTGAAGATCACTAGGCGGCCACTATATAACCCATCTGTATATTGGGTCATATGAACTGCCATGCTTATGTAACTTTCTGTTGCAAACAACTCTTTTCTGGGAAGGATGCAAAGTGGAGGTTTTGCAATTTTTTCTAGAAAAATGAAACATCAAGAAAAAATCATAAGGTTTAGAGATTTGAGACAATCATTATACGATATCCATTACAATATTTCTTCCTCAGGGTCAACAAGTAGTACGTTCCTTTGCGACATCTTCAATATGTACTGATGTTAAGGTTCCATAGGCATAAACAGGATCAATAGGTGAACTAGGTTAACTGTCATGAATCCCACTTTGTAGTATACCCAAATAGTTCCTTTTATGTGATTGATGTGATGTTGGACCTTCAATAGATACAGTTGAAGAGCTATCAAGGCAATTGTAGTTGTGTGAACTGAAAGACTTTGACAGCTCCCTCCAAATACTGGAAATAAAGTTTAGCTTCGAGTGCCAACAATATTCAAACTTCAGTGATTACTTAAAAACAACTTCCGGATCTGTATGTTAGTGATGAAAATTATGATACAATTTGTTATGACAGTAATTAATTGAATAGAAAACTTCCCTCGACCCTTGAAGTCTTAAAACTTTAAAGCCACACAAACCGGAGTGTCATGCGCATAAATTTACCAGTATTTCTAGAGTTAATTCATTCAGCTCCTGACGACTATTAAAAATGTCCGAAAATTTATCTGCGATTTTGAGGATTTCCATCTGCTCAACATTGGTCAAATTATCACCAAGTACAATTCCAGGTCTCTCTGTAGTCATTCCGCTTTTCGCTTGACTACTTCTTTGTTCAGAGACTGAATTATTTTCGTTGAAAAGAAACACATTGCACCATTTTTACAAAGTTCTATGGTCGCAATTGTCGTGCTCTTTCCCAACGTTACTGCAGTACAACCCACATTCGTGATCCATACCTCAGTTACATCGTTTGCTACTATAGCATACACATATGGTTGAACTATGTTCTTTGTCAAACTATCGGTTGGAACTTAAGTCCCGTTCACTTTTTTTACTAAAATATTTCGAATTGGAAGTTACTGTAAATCCCACCTGAGATACCTACTCGCACTCTCGCCAAACAAGCGCTTCATCATAGTTGGGCTCCCGTCCAATTTTTGTTGTTTCCTAACCATCTTGAAATTAGATATTTCTCTACATGGAATTAGAAGAATTGTTTGGAAAATAATGTTAAAAAGACCTCGTATTCCTAAAATCTGCAAAACTCTTTCGAAAGACTTTTCTTTCTAAAACCTGGAAATTTTTTTTAAATCTTAAAATTTTCTCTATGACTCTGACTCCGGAGTCTTGACTCTGACTCTGACTCTGACTCTCATAACTCTGACTCTCAGGGTTTTTGGGAGTCGGGAGTAATTTGATGATTCTGACTCCAAGGGTTTTGGGAGTCAGAGTCATGACTCTAGGATTCAACTCCCAGACTTGCGAGTCGTGACTCTTTTGAAACTTGCGCACATGGGCATATGCGACTATTTTTTTTATACTTTTTTTCTCACCTACTTGAATCACTTAACGCAAGGTTCCTTGACAAAAATAAACTAAAAAATAACCTTTCATCAGGTTATGTCGTAAATTTTTTTAAATTACAAATTTTTTTCATGAATGTTGGTCGAAATCCAGACCCAAGGTATGGCAATGGAGCTGCAAACAAATTTTACATGCAAATATTATTTCGATAGTTATTTTTACAAAGAAATATTCAAAGAAAGTTATGAATTATTTATTTAACCTGATGAAAGGGGTTAATTTAGTTTCTTGTTGTCAAGGAAATTTGACTAAACGTATAAAAATTTTAGTTCCAGATTTTCCTACCCTATTGTCCATTTGTTATGTGACTTCGGAGTCGAGAGTCATGACTGACTCTGACTCAGAGTCGACTTCCAAATTTCAAGGAATCAGAGTCATGACTCCGAGAGTCGACTCCTAACATTTAGAGAGTCAGAGCCATGACTCCTAGAGTCAATGACTCTGACTCCAGCCAAACTGGGAGTCATGGAGAACACTACTTAAAATATTTTAAATTCTTTAAAATAATTTCATAAGAACTTTTTCTTTCTAATACCCGAAAATCTTTAAAAATAATTTTTAATCGTCATAAAATTTTGTTAATCTTGCGATACAATCAACAAAACCCGAGCCATTTATTTGCCTTAGTTCGTTAGCGTGATTTAAGAAAGCCCTCCCAATTTTCCATGTTTTGTTTTATTTAAGTGACTTCGGAGTCAAAGTCGACTCCCAAAAATCCAGGAGTCAGAGTCATGACTCCCAAAGACAGTGACTCTGACTCATGCCAAATTGGGAGTCAAGGAGAACACTAATAAAACTGTCCTGCTTTTCCCATTCTACCAAACACTTTTCGGTAATTTGCCCAACTATGAACTGGTAACCGCGGGTGTCTTCGAAACATAAATAAACCTCAAGTAGAGGGAAATAAGGGGATTCAAAAAGCGAACGGGACTTAAATTCCAAACGATAGAAGTAGGAAACGAACTAGACGTAGAAATTGAAATAGGTTCGCGGTTCTCGATTATGTATCGATTATCGTAAATTGAACTCGGTGACTAGGAAAAATGCGAACCCCCTTGCAAGAATGGAAAGAGTTCTATCGCCTAGGTGGTGCCAAGTATTTTACTATACTTGAATTGATCTTAGACTTCTATCAAATAAAAGTCGATGACAGAGATCAGGAGAAAACGACTTTTGTAACGCCAGATGGTCTATATCAGTTTAGAAGACTATCGATGGGCCTTTGTAATGCGCCATCTAGTTTTCAATACCTGATGGACATGGTTTTGTCTGTTTTTAAGTGGACCATGGATTTAGTTTACCTAGATGACCTTATAGTGTTTGCAAAAAAATTTGAAGAGGATCAGCAGAGGCTAAGGGCCGTCTTGCAATCTCTCCTGTATGCAAACATAAGGTTAAAAACAAGTAAATCTCGCTTTGGAGCAGACAAACTTGAGTATCTAGGACATATAATATTCAGTGAAGGAGTTAAAGCAAATTCGAGAAAAATTCGGCGATTACTAAGTTTCCGGTTCCCTCAACTCAAACACATATTAGATTCTTTTTGAATATGTGCGGTTATTATAGATGCTTTGTGAAAATTTTTGGGAAGATTGCAATGGCCCTTAATTTGTTGTTAAAGAAGGATCAACCTTTTGTTTGGGCAGAAGACCAGCAAGAGGCCTTGGATAAGTTAAAACTTGCATTAGTTACAAATCATATTTTGGGATATCCCATACAAAACAGTGAAACTAAAATTCAGTGTGACAGTTGTGGTCATGGTTTAGGCGCTACCCTGGTACAAATTCAGGAAGGAAAGCCTCGTGTAATCGCTTATGCAAGTAGAGCCATGACAAACTGAACAACGCTACACAGCTAGCGAACAAGAATGTTTGGCTGTTGTGTATGCAGTACCGAAATTTAGACTATATTGTGGCGCGGTGGTCATTTTCTCAATTAAACAACTCTCCTTTATTGGATTAGGGTATTTGGATGGAAATTACGATTCATTAAAGTTGAATAATAATCATCGTGATAATTTACTCATCTGTACTCAGTACTGGGTATAGGATATGCCTTGGATGGGGTATGCTCTGTTCCTAGTAGATCTGAATGAACGGGAGGGTAAAACTGTTAGGTACTAGACTCTGGTGTTGGGTTGAGATGATGCCGGGTTCCCTGCTGTATCTGTGCTTTGAGAGACTGCTCTGGGCATAGGTCTTGGTTCTTGTTCTCATTCCCTGGGCTCTGGCTAATGCTCTGGGTTCTCTGGTGTTGTACTGGATACTCCGTACTTTTTCGGTAGAGTACCGGGTCCTGACACTGGACTCGGAAACCGGATTTGTACCCGAGTTCCTCGCGGATCTCCGGATTCAACCCGAACTCCTTGCGGGTATGGATCCTACCAGAGAACTCCGTGGGTAATCCAACTATCCCCGCGGAACATCGGACTTTATCCAAGTTTTCCCCACGGATAACCGTATCCACTCCGAGTTCCCTGGGACTGGCCTTACCCGAGTTCTCCGTGAGAAACCTATCTCACTCGTTGGAATCTAAACTCTGCCCTTGTTCTCCCAGGGAATCCTACTGTTCCCTAGCTCTCCTGGGAATCCTACACCAGTACTGGTTCTCCCAGTGCAACCCTGACTCTGCCGGTGTTGTTATCTGGTTTCCTATCTTTCCCTGTGGTTTCCCGGAGACAACGAACCTGTCACGAACTATTCCTGAGAGCTCGGATTTCATCCGAACTCACCTGAGGATACCGGATTTCTCCAAATTTTTCCAAGTTAACTGTGGAATCAAACTCGCCCGAGTCTCCTGACATCTCCGCGGGTTCCGATGTTCACGTGGGTATCTCTGACTTCTCTGCGAGTTTCCCGACACTCCCGTGGCATTCACCTATGCACCCGGAGATAACCAACTGTCCGGAGTTATTTACGTCTAAAATTACGGGAAGCCGACTTCCCTGCCTGAAATACGGAATGGGCAATACTGATAACTCTTACCCGGGTGGTTCCTCTTGAGATATTTAGAACTTTTCCTTTCAAAGCTAAAGGAGTTGGGATGGGAAGAATCTCTTACCGGCACCGAAGCCTCCGGAGCCAACCGTCGAATCAATGAGACCAAAACTCACTTAACCCGACCGGTGTCCCCAAAGTCACCGGTGAACCATCAAATTTGTGGATTCCCGAGTGTCTTCTAACGGATGATACTCGCCTTTAGGTATTACTTGGCACGCGGAACTTGCCGTCGACCCTAAGCAGGGGCAGAACCCCACCGAGTTCCCGGTCCTCTTTTAGATGGCACTTCGGAATCACACTCCCCAATAAATAAGTCCGAATGATGGCTCGGTGTTTTCTTTTCTCTCTCTGGCTCTCGACACGGGCCCTATTGGCCCAATAGACGAGTCATAAACAGTCCACTGCTCTGGTGCAAAGGGTCCACCATTTAAAGAATCAAGAGTTTATTGAACAATAGAGGAATTGAAGGTTTTAAACAGCGACAACGGAATAGAGAAAAGATCACACTAATTATAATACAACAAACATTTGACTAACATTATTTTCCTACGACTAAATTAGAACTACCCACCCGCCAATCTCGAGCCGAAAGCTTAATCTTTATTTAAGTTATCTGCTTCTCTCGCTACAAGTGGTGTTCGTTTCCTATCTTCCACGAATTTGTATAAGTCCATTCTTCAGCCCATAAGAAAAAGAAATAGGCTCATAAAAACCCCACACATTTAACACATGGTAAATTTCAAGAACCAGTAATACCCGGATGCCTGAATAATTGCCGGATTTTCCTCCATGCCACAATATATTTATGGCATCAATTACACTGTGCTAACGGATCACAGTGCGTTAAAATGATTATTCTCAGTGAGAGACCCCAATGGGCGATTAGCTCGTTGGTCTTTTGCTTTACAAACTTAGGACATGATTATAGAACATCGTCCAGAGAGAGTAGCAAATGACGTGGATCCCTTATCAAGGTTTCCAGTAGGGTCACCTGAGTCTATGAACTCAGAAATTTTTGTTTTAAAAGGCATAGGCCTTAGAACTAAGTAATTGGAAGATCCATGGCTTAGAAAACTTCTTAGGTTTATTGAAAACGCAGAACTGAGTGATTCAGACAGAGAGTCGGAAAATAAACCTCCTGTACCCCATATCGAGGATTACAGTGTGCAAAACGGAATTTTGTATTTTGCTGGTTATGAGCCAGAAGGCAGAGCTTGGAGATTAGTTTTGCCTAAAGGGGTCAGAAAAAAAGTTCTTACTTCAGCTCATGCTAGTGAGCTTGGCGATCATTTTGGTATGACTAAGACAAAGGGAACAATAAAATCGTCATGGACAGAGCGAGCAAAGCTCGCCATTCCTGCTAGTACTGGAGGCAAAAGTCTTGCTTCGTTATCACATTCAAATTCTAGTAAAAGTTCAGTTGGAGAAATTTGCAAAAATTTAACTCCAACTGTAAGAATTAAACAAATTACCTCAGAACCTACAAAAATTTGCAAGAAACTCATTCGAAATGTGACATTAGGAGAAGTCTCTGAGGAAGTCCTGGGCTCTAGAAATACCTTTTCTACAGACACAGACGGGATTAGTTCTCGTCAGGACGTTAAAGGATTCGTTGCCTTACGTCGCTCTACCCGTCGTTGTCCACGAAGACGCTTGGACCTATGATCTGTGTGATCGTTGCTGGTTTTTTTGTGAAAACTATGAAGAGGTAGTCCGTTCATAATAGTTTTGATAATTTAATAATTTGTTTGTTAATAAAAAATGTTTTCTGGAAACGGAATTTTTTTGTAATTTTTTGTTTCAGATTCATTTTTTTTATATTTTGCTTCGTCTGGTCGTTCCCAAGCTACTTTTTTGCCATCTCTGGGTAAGAAGATGTCTTGAGGCAAAGGATTGCCTCATTCAAAAAGAAAAGACGCCGCAATAGGTATACTGCTTCAATTTGGAATGAGGAGATGTCACGAATGCAAAATTTTTAAATTTTATTATCATAGGTTGAAAACTGAATTTTTTTATATAGTTTCAAAATTTTGGATGTTTTCTAAAGCTATCAATCAATAAGTTTATTTGACGTTGGCCATCGTACTTTCGAATATGTTGACTTCAGTCGCATTTGGAGGTGAGTCATCTTTATCTAAAGTATTGGGGGCCAAAGTCCTGCGCCGTTTTATTGTACTTAGGGTCTGTGATGACATCTTATTTTGCAAAGTCAAACACATAATTGTATTTGGAATCGATAGTTTTTTCAGAATGTAGAGAAACGTATTTGCTCCAGGAGGAGCATCACTGTTCTTTACGGTAGATTTTAATACATATGACAGCAAATCTATGATATTAGTTCCATCTCGTAGGATTTTGCAAAATTGAACTTCTCCTCTTTCATCCCATGAAATCTCATGATTTTCTTTCTTTAGTGCTTTCTTAATAATTAATTCTTTTCATAATATACATTGCTGCTTGTCGGAATCTTGTAGGTAGCATCTCGCTTAACCGCTGACGTGATGAACATTGATCGATATCAATTACTGCTGATACAGGAATTTTTCTTACAGCTTCAGTAAGGAGGGCAATATTGGAACTAGGAGAAACTACTTGAACGAGTAAGGGGCTCACAGTAAGCTCTTGGAAATGTTTCTTTAATCATTTTATCACTGTGTTGAATAGGGCAAGCTTAATATCGTCTGTTAGTTTGTCCAAATTGAGAATCTCTGAAGATGAAGTATTTTTTCTGTTGAATAGTTCACAGATGCAGTTTTGTGCAATAACTGATTAGCATGGTTTGCAATAAGTGTGATATTAGGCAATTGGTGTGAAATTCTAATATATATATTTATTTACATTTAATTGACTTTGTCTTTCCCTTTAAGTCTTAAAAATGATAATTTTTGCAGAGTATGTATTAAATCTAAAAATATAGACTTTGGTAATAGTAATTTATTTTACATATTTGTATACAGTTTATGGGAAATGATTCATCAATGATTATAATAATAACCGTCTGTGAACATTGCCGAAGTAAAAAAATTAGTTGACTATACCCCGCAACCCTTTGCTCAGATTTATGTGTGAATTGCATCTAATTTGCAATTTACCGTAATATATAAAACTGTCAAATCACAACATCATTTCGTACACAGGATTTTCATGTACTTAACAAATAATAGAGCAAACAACTGATAGGCAACGACATTCACATGTCTACATGTTCAATTGAAAAAAATCGAGTCGTTCATACTAACTTTCTGAACAATGGTTCATGGTTAGCAAAAAACTATAAATGAATAACTCCATAGATGTAATTTCTTACACTTCTCAGTGAAAAGTAATTAAAATTTGAAAAAAAATTTTATACTCATGATAATAAATAGCTGTATGATCTTGGATCAAGCACAAAAAAAAACAATAGCTAAATATCCCCAAAAGTGTAAGTGTAAGCAGTGTCCCATTTTAAAGTAAATGATGTACACAATAATGTGACAATCTAAACAGAGTTGTCTATGCTACATTTTTATGTATGTAACAAATGATACAGCAAAAATTGGGCGACTCGGGAAAACTATGAAGTTTAGGTGGCTCATACATATTGTGGCGGACCGTTGCATTGATTTGATGAATTAATTTGGGGAAACGAAAAAGGTAATCTTAAAAGTAATTGGTTCGGATAAATGAGATAGAGGGTGATAGTGATTTGGACTTGAGATGCACAGAGAGTACCTACAGTATTGGGTTATTTCTATAGGACGGGAATGGGAATGGGTCTTTTGAATTGGACTCCTAGAGTATCGGGTTTATCTTCTCCAGAGACTCTTCGTGTTCTCTAACTAAAGCATCGTCCATACTCTACCGATCTAGGATGAACCTGGAATGAAATGGATGGGATTGGATTGAGTTAGGTCTGGGCTGAATGATACAACTCTGTTATTGTCTAATGTTTCCTACGTCTAAAAACTACTATAGGAACTGGTGTTACCGGGGCCGGGTTCTCTATTTCTACCTACAGGCCGGTTTCTCTTGACTCTATCGCTCCTACAGGGCGGGATACTCTTCTACCTAGAGACTTTTGTACTCTATTGCCTAAGTTTTAGTGGCCTCTGCTATCTTCGGGACGAGTCCGTTACTTGTGTTCTTGGTTCTTGGGTAATTTCTCACGATGACTCTACCTGACTTAGGGAGTGGATGTTACTTTACTGTAAAACCTGGTCTGTGACTAAGAATTCTCTTCCTGTAGTAACTATCTTCCCTATAGGATCTTAGTCTCCAACAAGAACACTCTTCCCTTCCTACAGGAGCTTACTTTCCTATAAGGACTACTCTTCTCTTTTTACAGGAGCTTACTCTCTGACTACCACTACTCGTAAAGTTTTTATAGTACTCGGACTAGAGACCGATGGTCTTACCTACCAAGTGTGATGTGGATTCTGGTAACGAAGTCTTCTATGAAGGGAAGGGCGGGAAATACCGATGTGTTCTCCGGCACCGGATCCCCGAGGTCACCGGAATCTTGCAGAATCGCCGAGCTCCATAGTGACACCGGTGTAAACGGTGAGACCGGAGTCATCCTACTGAAGTGCTGTAACTGACGAAAAATCCGATGCTCGCTAAAAAGATGGTGGGTGCCACGCGGGGCTTTTGACCCTAGATGAGGATGGAGCCTCACCGAGTCTACAGTCTCCCAAGGATGAAATAGTCAATTACAACACTTACTATTCTGGGGTAAGATTTTGTCCGTCACTCTCTCTTCTTCTAGTGGACCGCTCCGACAATAACCAAGTTACATCACTTACAATAAATTCTCTCCACTATCCTCGGTAGTCGGATGGATAACTTATTTATTTTCTAATTTCAATTGCTACTTGCTATTTCTTTCGCTTGCTTTTACTAGCTAATTCTCTAATTATTTAACTTAATCAGCTATTGTCCATACCTTTTTGGTGAATAGCTGTGCATTGCGTGGTGCTTAATTCCCTACCAAGCTAGCGCTTAATAACAATCTTCCTCGACTGAGAGACAAAACCTCAATGGAACCCCCCCCCCCCCCCNCGCTGTCTCGAAGTGGAAACTTTACCCCTATTTATGGTATCGCCTCTCACCACAAAAAAGTGCGCATTTCCTATCTCCACTGAATTCGCTTGAGTCCATGAATACATTCTTACGAAGAAATGAACAGGCTCAGGGGAATTCTTGATAACCTTAAATTCTACCATAAACCATTCCTAATTTCAGAATTCCCGAGTACTAAGGAAGTGCCGGATTTCTGGCTGCGCCACAAGATCATCATACTAGACTTAAAGAGAGATCCCCGGAACCAGATCCAAGCTCTCCCATAACGAACATTGTGATTCTCTATCTACAACCCAGGACTATCCGAAATCTAGTAAGGACTCAACTCGTCATCCTAGTGAACACAATTCCACTTCAAACCATCTTTAAGTTTAATCATTAGGTCCCATTCGGAACACAAGTTACTCCATTCACCAAGACTTTAGGTCAAATTCTGGAAGTCTGGATAAACATTTAACTTGAAGCAAATAACTAGATGTAGCATGTGATGCTAAACATTAATTGGCAAATCTAGATGTCAAAGAATATATAAATATAACCTGTTATTTTGCTTTCCAGNGTGATGCTAAACATTAATTGGCAAATCTAGATGTCAAAGAATATATAAATATAACCTGTTATTTTGCTTTCCAGAATAAATCAAAATAAGCACTTTAGGAGCAACATTTTTCGATTTCCAATGATAAATACTTGAGTTATGTACAAACTACGAACAAACTAAGCAATAAAACTTTGTTGTTCTGTGACCCAGGGATATGCAAACGAAAGCGCACATTAATCAATTAATAATGTTTGCGTTTCATCTGTGCAAAACACCAGGTGAAGACTANGTGATGCTAAACATTAATTGGCAAATCTAGATGTCAAAGAATATATAAATATAACCTGTTATTTTGCTTTCCAGGATAAATCAAAATAAGCACTTTAGGAGCAACATTTTTCGATTTCCAATGATAAATACCTGAGTTATGTACAAACTACGAACAAACTAAGCAATAAAACTTTGTTGTTCTGTGACCCAGGGATGTGCAAACGAAAGCGCACATTAATCAATTAATAATGTTTGCGTTTCATCTGTGCAAAACACCAGGTGAAGACTATTCTCTGCCAAAGTTGTCATGAAAATTAAGTGTTCCCACGCATTGTTATTTACTCATTTGGTTAATTTTTATAAATGTATCCTATTTATATGTGGGTTGTAATTCGTGTTTACTATGTTAATTAGAATTAGTTTGTACAAGAAATTGAGCGTCAAAATTTTTTTTCTAAAATGTAATAAAATGTTCAGATAATTTGTCAATTATGCCGCTAGTAAGTTTATACTTAGGCTACATGCACATAGAGATGCATTTTTTCCAAACGCGATGACGATTTTAGTATTCGCGATTGACGCAAAAGCCTTAACACAGATTCGCGACGAGAGTTTTTTCAATCGCAATGTGAGTTTTTAGATATTTTATCGTCCCTAGGAACGATTCGCTCATATCTGTTCGAAACAGATATTTTTTGTGACGATACGCGATTTTGTAATGATGAGAGATGGTGAGTTGAAAAAAAAATCAAATCGAGGAACTGAGTACGACCCCTATGTGTGTTTCCACCTCACTCAACAGAGAACCTGCCGACCCCTCTTTCTCCTTTCTCTGCTTTGCTCCATTGTTTTGCATTAGCTTATGTCCAATCAAAACACATGTTTTGATTGTGTTGGAGATATTAATCTCGAACTGGGAATAAACATTATCACAATAGTCCTTGTTAGCTATTTTTATTTCTCTAATGTCCTTTAAGGACCCTTGTACTTATGACTCACACTCAAGCACAAAGTTCAAGACATTCTCTTCTAAAAACTCTGTCTTATTTATAATTACTAAAACCTATTAAAAGCAAGTAGTGTCAATCCAACTCTTGTTGAGTTAAGATTTTTTTCGATGACCGCTTCCTTCTAATAAATAAAAGGTCCAGGCGAATATTTTATCTTACATGGTAGCAATAACGTGGTTGTCCAAACAATTCGAATTTACTAAATTATTCAAAGGAAACAGTACAGTTAATCTAAATCTTTAAAAGTGAATTCTACTACACTNACTAAATTATTCAAAGGAAACAGTACAGTTAATCTAAATCTTTAAAAGTGAATTCTACTACACTAAGAACTGGATAGAGTAAGTCCAACTATCTACTGTAATAAAAACAGAGTTAATTGAGAAAGTGAAATCCCAGGAGAAAGTGAAAATTCTAGTACATTTTTATAAAGAAAACGATTATCTGTTAAATTTGGAAGGAATTAAGGTGAAATAATTGTGTCCAAAAATGCTTAATTCAATAAAAGTGATCACCCTTGAAGATGGAAATTACAAGAGGTGGAAACTTCAAATGACACTGGTGCTACAGGCAGCTAAAGTTTGGGAAGTTGTAAACGGTGGACTCGAACGCCCTGAAGATGGAGCGCCAAGGAAAGAGTGGGACAAAAAGGACGTCCTAGCTCGATCTCTCATCGTCACAACCCTAGGTAACGCGCAAACTACACATATTTATAATTGCGAAAGTGCCAAAGCCATTTTTGAACGCCTAAAAGAAATTAACTCGGACTCATCCANCGCCTAAAAGAAATTAACTCGGACTCATCCAATCTCAACAAACAAAACACACTTGCCAAATTTCTGAACTACAGAATAACCACAGATCAGTCAATTCTATCAGCATACAGAGAGATAGAAGAGCTCGCAATGGCCTTGGATGAAATGGGAGTGAAAATAAACACTGCAACAGTCGTAACGAAAATCGTGTCATCACTTCCAGACAAAAGGTATCATGCTTTTAAGAAAGCGTGNGAAGGAATTAAGGTGAAATAATTGTGTCCAAAAATGCTTAATTCAATAAAAGTGATCACCCTTGAAGATGGAAATTACAAGAGGTGGAAACTTCAAATGACACTGGTGCTACAGGCAGCTAAAGTTTGGGAAGTTGTAAACGGTGGACTCGAACGCCCTGAAGATGGAGCGCCAAGGAAAGAGTGGGACAAAAAGGACGTCCTAGCTCGATCTCTCATCGTCACAACCCTAGGTAACGCGCAAACTACACATATTTATAATTGCGAAAGTGCCAAAGCCATTTTTGAACGCCTAAAAGAAATTAACTCGGACTCATCCANACGCCTAAAAGAAATTAACTCGGACTCATCCAGTCTCAACAAACAACACACACTTGCCAAATTTCTGAACTACAGAATAACCACAGATCAGTCAATTCTATCAGCATACAGAGAGATAGAAGAGCTCGCAATGTCCTTGGATGAAATGGGAGTGAAAATGGACACTGCAACAGTCGTAACGAAAATCGTGTCATCACTTCCAGACAAAAGGTATCATGCTTTTAAGAAAGCGTGGGACAGCGTTCCTGATGAAGCCCAGACCATGCAAGCCTTATTAGCGCGACTAAGAAAAAAAGATCTGGAATTGATGCAACAGGAAGCTAGTGAAACTGAAGAATCACTTGACTCAGAAACATTTACATCAGCACTATTATCCAAGTCAAACCGAAANTCAAGTCAAACCGAAAAATACCAATTGATAACTACTCCAAGGATACCCAACCCTCCTTAATAACCAATATCAAGAAAAACACAAAATGCAAGAACTNCCGAAGCCTATACAGACTGGAACCAAGACAGGATTAGAAGAAACATTCAAACCAGAAAATGTCGAGATGCCACCAACTACCCCAACTCGAGATTAAGGGAGGGTGTTGGAGATATTAATCTCGAACTGGGAATAAACATTTTCACAATAGTCCTTGTTAGATATTTTTATTTCTCTAATGTCCTTTAAGGACCCTTGTACTTATGACTCACACTCAAGCACAAAGTTCAAGACATTCTCTTCTTAAAACTCTGTCTCATTTATAATTACTAAAACCTATTAAAAGCTAGTAGTGTCAATCCAACTCTTGTTGAGTTAAGATTTTTTTCGATGACCGCTTCCTTCTAATAAATAAAAGGTCCAGGCGAATATTTTATCTTACAGATTGGACATACGCCATTCTGTAATGCTGATAGATGGTGAATTCAAAAAAAAACTCGAGGGTTCTGACCCCTGTGTGTGTTTCCACCTGACTCAACAGAGAACCTGCCGACCCCTCTCTTTGCTTCTCTGCTTTGTTACATTGTTTTGCATTGCTCATTTCTTCCAATCGAATATTAACGATAAAGAATTTATTTACGTGTCTTGATCATCATCAAGGCCGACCAAAAAATGCGATTTTTTTTGTCAGAAAATGCGATTAAAATCGTAAAAAATGCGATTTAGTGCGATTCATTTTCTACAGAAAATAGCATTAAAGTTTAATGGTAATACACATTTAATGCTGAAACAAGTAATTTAGAAGCTAGAAAATGATATTATTGCACGATTTATTCATATTCCATTGATTAACTATTGGTTAAATGACCAAGTAGTTCCAACTTCAAACTGAAGTATCCCGATGAGGGACCAATCTGGCGCCTTAGGGCTGATTTTCAGTGCCATGTATCCCTATGCCAATTAAACAGTAACTAAAATTAATTCCCTGAATTTCCCGAATTAAAATAAAATCGATTATTATATTTTCCCTAACTACCGATTTCAATTAACCGACCGGGCATTTAAGGATTAACAAGATATTCTAATCGAATTAAAATACTGATTCATATTCAATTTCGGTTTCACTCTTATCTGTGGGTGTCTCAACTTTAAATATATATAATATATATATAATATATATAAATCCCAAATTTTTCGTCGATGAAGCTGATTCTATTAATATACAGATCCGCCAATGTTCCTGATAATTATAAATTGTTTTGATTTTGTCAAATAAAATGCGTATTTACAATTCGTTCTACAGTTTGCAAGCTAAAGTCAAAATGAAAACAATGTCCTCAATTTCCATTGTGCTTATGAACATAGCCAATAAGTTCATTATGCCTTAACCTTGCGCTGGAGGACAGTTAGCTGTTTGGTTTTGCTCTACCGAGAAGTTAATTAGTTTACAATGTTAAAGTTTGGCTAAAGCTCAAAGTGAGCACCTAATTTCAGATCAACAAGCTATTTAAAAAATATCTACCAATTTTCAACTCCAGAATGCGGAAATTGTACTTGAATTATGTGCGCTAGTTGTACACCATATATGTCCCACTATACTGCCAATTGACATCATGCGCAATTGATTTGACATCAATTTAACTTTATTTCTAATTTCTAATCTAATTTTACTCAATTTCACTGAAGTATTTTAAATTTTGTAATTAGCAATTACTAAAAATGCGATTTAATGCGATTCAATGCGATTTAATGCGACGATCCTGGAAAATGCGTTTTAATGCGATTAATGCGATACATATTTACATCATTCGATTGCATTTTTTATAATTCGTGGAGAAACCAGTTATCAATATGCCAATCAAGGGTTATTTGTAAAATGCGATTTAGTGCAAAAAGTGCATTTGGTCGGCCTTGATCATCATTATTAAACATTGTAATAATGATGATCAAGACACGTAAATAAATTCTTTGAAATTGAAATTGCACTGAAATTGAATATTTCAATCGCAATCGCAGCTTATGCTGTGTAATTAAGCGCGATTGAGTCTACGATTGCACATTCGTCTTTGTAACCGCTATTCAGCAAAATCGTCGTCGCGTTTTTAAAATTCGCTGTCGCGACTCTATGTGCATATACCCTTCCTCTTCCTGGCAACAACTGGTCAGACACTTTTTTGTCTTCGGATATATGTTTACTTTTTTTTTGAGCCAAATCCCATGGAAACACAATTTTTCACCCCATTTACCCACTCGCGGTTATGAACCTTCTGCCCGTCTGACATTAATGTTATTCTCGTGTCGAATTTCGTTATTCAACGCTTTTGCGACTTGTAAACTTTTTTTTTTTGTAAGATTTTTTAAACTACACAAAAGACAGACAACTTTTGTAAAGCTAACAACACGGTAACAACAACCATAACCCAAACTGAGTCCAACCCAACTTCCTAATCATCAGTATTTGAGTTCTGCTTACTTCATCACCTATGACAAGCATTTAATAGCCTGACGTTTCTAAATAATGTGCGGGTAGAATTAATACTCTAGCGAGAAATAACTGCTGGCTATTGGTCTTTCATGGAGTAAGTCTGCTCGCAAAAATTTCACCTTTTTCTGAGTTTGATATTTCGTAGTACAATTGATTTTATTGCAACAGAACGTTAAAATTTTGAGAGGCGAGGTATTTGAATCACCTTTTCAGGCTGAGAGGTAAATAAGATGTAATTAAAATTAAGTATTTCAAACTTTACTATAATACACACTTGGCGATTTCTAATCCAAATCTGGCCAAATCTTTGAAAATGTTCAAATTAAATTTTCTATGGTCTAATTACCTCTCTCAACTGATTATCTGGCTAAAAAATACTTAAATTACGTTTTCTTTCCAAAATTTGCATTTTTGACCGCGGCGGCAGGATTTGGGTGGTTATTCACTATTTCCGTCTGTCATTTTCACCAAATAGAAATTTATTATGATTTGACTGAAAAAATATGAACAACGTGAATACAATTTAAGGAGAATATTCCTTTATGGGCGGAAAAATAATTAATTATAAATATGAATTAGGTATAGACGTAAACACCAAATATCAAATTGAATAGAACCTTCGGGTTTAAATTTAATAGAGGAATTTAAATATTAAGTTTAGGTCTGTACCAGACCTAATTATGAGATTCGCGCCACAAATATGTGACGTAGAAGGACTTTCTCCTTCCTCAAGACTTAGTCCGTCTTTCAAAAACTTAATTCCAGACCTAATTCCCTCTCACTTTAGGTCTGAGATTAAGTCCAAACCAAGAGTTTTGTTTTTGTGTTTTTCTTCAGTTTATAAACAATATTTAAGTTTTAGTTTTAATTGTAAATTACGTAATGTTTTTAATAATTAATTAAGTATTGGGTCTAAAAAAGGTTGAATTTTGAAAAAAATCGAAATTACGATCTGGCTGTTTCGGTAGGAACAGTCAGTTAATTCATTTTCTGTGGATGCTAATTTATATTTAAACATTGTCATAATTTTAGCATATCATTTTTATGAAACCAGAAGTTTAGGAAACAGTGGTCATCTAAAGTATTAAAATCGTAGCTAGTTTTTTTAAATTTTACTGGTGGTTAATCTAAGCATCTAACCAATCAAGCCAAATGTTGGTCTGGACTTAATATTTTAGCCTCTTTAGTTACAGCAAACTCAGACTCAAACCGAGAGTGTGAAAGTCGAGAAAAATTAGGTCCAGACCTAAACCTAATATTTAAATTCCTCTAATAAATACGGTGAATGAGGTTGTAGTGAAGTAATCCTTAAGGCTAATTTATACTCAGACGACAGCGCTCCGTCACGTAAACTTAACTTGACGGATGAGTCAAAGTTAAACATGTTTAACTTTTGTCGGAAGGGGTTTTCGCAGACGAAAGAGGGTCAAGTGCCGTAAGAGTATAAATTGGCATCCGTCATGAAAGTTAGCTAACGGAAGGTGACTTTGTCGTGACGGATGAACTGTCGTATGAGTATTTATTTCGCCTTTAGGTTAAATTCAATTATGGAATTAGTAAGAATTTTTTTTGATTCAGAAATATTTGGTCGTATAAATATGTATTTATATAAAATACGCGGTTACTAATTCGGTTCTTTAACTTAAACTATTTTTAATTTTTCGAAAGTTCAATTGGAGCAAGTTTGGGCAAGTACAAATTGAAGTATAGATAAAGGTTAACCAAATTTAGAAAGAATGAAAAAAATATCGATTAATGGTGGCTGAAGGTGGGAGTTTGAAGTTGCGCCACGCTATTACATGTAAATAATTTTTTTCCGTGCCCTGCTACAAATTCAATTTTGGGCCAAACTTTTTGAAAATTTAAACAAAAAGCAATAGTTGTAACCGGAATAGACTTGAGCAAAAATTTTGTTTTTAAAGTCATACTTTTTTTTTCAATTTTGTCCCATTTTGGATATCCTTAGCGGTTCACACATTATGGCTAGAGAAGTCTTCATCATAGAGCTTTTTGAATTTTTTTTCACTCCCCGTTTCACAAACCTCACCTATAAATGTATTCAACCCACATACTAAAACTTTCTCATAGTGTATACCCACCACAATGCAGAGTCGGGCACGACTACAACGAAATTGGTCAAGGTTCCCATGGTATGCGAAAAGTAGATTTATTATGAGAAGCAGACCAATACAAAAGAATTGAAAATTGGAAAATTTTGTTGAATAAAAATTCATACAGGCAGAAAATTTTGTTGAATAAAAATTCATACAGGCAGAAAATTTTGTTGGATAAATTTCCACACAAGCAAAAAATTTTGTTGGATAAATTTTTACACAGGCAAAAAATTTTGTTGGATAAATTTCCATACAGGAAGAAAATTTTGGTTAATAAATTCCCATAGAGTCAGAAAATTTTGTTAGATAAATTCACATACAGGCAGAAAATTTTGTTGGATTAATATCTCAGTTTTATGTAATTTGTAAGAAACATGGGCATTATAGGAGCAGTCTATGTCCACACCATGTTGGCATGGAAATTTATCCAACAAAATTTTCCGCCTATATGGACGTTTATCCAACATAANTTACACAGGCAAAAAATTTTGTTGGATAAATTTCCATACAGGAAGAAAATTTTGGTTAATAAATTCCCATACAGTCAGAAAATTTTGTTAGATAAATTCACATACAGGCAGAAAATTTTGTTGGATTAATATCTCAGTCTTATGTAATTTGTAAGAAACATGGGCATTATAGGAGCAGTCTAATGTCCACACCATGTTGGCATGGAAATTTATCCAACAAAATTTTCCGCCTATATGGACGTTTATCCAACATAATTTTCTACCTGTGGAAATTTATCCAACAAAATTTTCTGCCTGTGGAAATTTATCAAAAAAAATTTTCTGGCTGCATGGAAATTTATCCAAAAAAATATTCTGCCTGTGTGGAAATTTATCCAACAAAATTTTCTGCCTGTGTGAAAATTTATCCAACAAAATGTTTTTGCTTGTGGAAATTTATCCAACAAAATTTTCTGCCTGTACGAATTTTTATTCAGCAAAATTTTCTGAAGGGATCGGTAGCATGAAAAATTTTAGAGTTGTTTCAAAACTTGATTTAAACAAACTTTAACATTTTATCATTTCATCCCACGTGAATCATCACCTAAACATGTAAAAGTAAAGAGGAAATTTGTTTTAATCATCACTGATGATTAAAACAAATTTCCTCTTTACTTTTCAATGTTCTTTCATTATGAAATATTACTTCTATCGAATATAAAATTATCAATCGCTAAAAAGGGGGAAATTATTACTCGTGTACTTCCTTCAACAAAGAGCATGGGTCAAAATTAACTTCTGACTTAAGTAAATCTTACCCCACTATGTAAAGTTATCACCAGTGAACTAGTATTTCAAAGTCCAATGAATGGAAGCGACGTCGGTGGAAATGGAAAGCCTAGGTTCTAAAGTCTGTGTACTGTATTAGTAACAACGTAGACCTAGGTCGGTGGTGGGTGGATAGATTGATGGCTTTGATGGGAGGGGGCGGGTATTATGCATTTAGCACATCTTACTACTTGTTTCTGTAGCACCCCATAATGATATGAAAATTAAAGGTAAAGTTAAAGTTAAAAGTTATTTTTTAAATGTACGAAAACTCGTAAGTCAAATGTTTTAATTAGCTAAACCTCTTGACTGGTGAAGTTCATTGAAAGCTTAGTTACTATCCACTAGCGACAACTGACCATAACAATTTCATGGTGATCTTGTTATTTATCTAAGGTAATGATATGCAGCAGAGACGCCCTGAAAGAGAAAAAATGATAAAATCACACATTGGAAATGAAACAAGATGTAAATCAATACGATTACCTCGAGACTTTGCGAAGCGGATAAGGATTTAACGCGTAAATGATTGATATGACATGGTTTGCACATAAGGTGGTCATCCAATGGGTAACATCTTTTGTCAGGTTCATCGGTAAGCTGAATTCCGCAATCCTAAGAAATCAATTTATATATTAGACTAACAGAACAACCATTTGACAACCGCTGGTCTTACTTCACAAGAATAACAGTCAACATGGAAATCCTTGTCCATCGAAACAACCCGAACAGTTTCTTGAGTTCCCTGAATTCAGAAACAAATGAAATTGAAATTAAGCTTCTCCGAATGTACATTTAATTACAAACCTCAATCGGGGTGATAGATTTTCCACAAGCAGCACACATTGGTGCAAATATCTCATGATAATGTGAAATGCAATATATTTTGTTGTCCATGTCCACGGTGAATGGTATTCCATCAAGACATTGGTTACATACGCAGCACCGGAAGCATCCCGGATGGTATGGACGGCCCATTGCTTGAAGAATCTGCAATTCAATAAAAAGTTATATTTTTTCTCCAGGTGTTGATTGAGCAACTACCAGTTTACTTACCGTTTCCATAATCAAATGGCCGCAAATTGTACATCGCTCGGCAGTTTGTTGAAATCCGGAATACAAGTAATCTTCCTCACAAAAAACATTTCCGTTTACATTATAAAATGCTTTCCCCCGCAGTGTCCTACCACAGGAAATGCAAGTGAAACACGTCGTGTGATACAAATGACCCATCGCCTGGCACGCAGAACCAGCCCCGACTACCTTCTTATCACAGCCAAAGCAAATACCTGTAAAAGATATCCACCCGAAGTTCGAAAGTAAAGTAAAAATAAAATCGGAGATCAAATCATCGACCAAAGTCTTCGATCGAAGTTTCGAAGGTTTGCATGTGGGGTGTCCGGGTGTCCATCGAATAGCACTAGCTTTTTAATTCATTTTAACGTNCAAACGGAATTCATTTTAACGTCCCTTTATCATTCTAAACTGAGAAGTTAGAATTTTACTTCCAAAACAAATTAAATTAAACGCAAACTAGTTTTTAGTATTTGTAACCAATTCGTTTTAATTAATTTCATGAATTAATTCAAAAAACAGAACTCGAGAATTCTGGTTTTACTTTTTACATTTTACAAAGAACGACGAGTTCATACCTGATAACCTGGAACTATCAGGTACTACGGACACCACGCTGGGCCGAAGGTCCAGCGGGACACCTCGCGATGGTGAAAAAAAAAATTTTTTTTTTTACTTTAATTGAAAGGTTATAAAAAATTAATAAAAAATTTAAAAATTTAAATTTTAAAATTTTAAAATTAAAAATTATACAAAAATGATATTGCAATTTGGAACATGCTACTCGTCTTTGGTACTATAAATGAAATTACGCACCAATTTTCAAATTAAATATCTGCGNAAATGAAATTACGCACCAATTTTCAAATTAAATATCTGCGAGTCTCCACCATTCGAGTTCATTTCATCATAAGCAAGACAACTGTAGGTATATGATAATCTTGATTTATAGTTGATTCCTGAGAGGTATTAACTTTTAGTAAAAAATAGNGAACTATCAGGTACTACGGACACCACGCTGGGCCGAAGGTCCAGCGGGACACCTCGCGATGGTGAAAAAAAAAATTTTTTTTTACTTTAATTGAAAGGTTATAAAAAATTAATAAAAAATTTAAAAATTTAAATTTAAAAATTTTAAAATTAAAAATTATACAAAAATGATATTGCAATTTGGAACATGCTACTCGTCTTTGGTACTATAAATGAAATTACGCACCAATTTTCAAATTAAATATCTGCGAGTCTCCACCATTCGAGTTCATTTCATCATAAGCAAGACAACTGTAGGTATATGATAATCTTGATTTATAGTTGATTCCTGAGAGGTATTAACTTTTAGTAAAAAATAGAGATAATGCAAAAAAAAAATTTTTTTTTTAAGCGGCTCAATACAATTTGGCGAGCGCCAAAAGCGCGAGCCGGGTTTGAAGTTCGAAAAATTTTGGCCAGACACCCCTATGAAATTTTCTAGGTTATCAGGTATGGACGAGTTATGTCATTTTATGAAATGAATGAAAATGAGTGTAAGTCGACTGCGCTTAAAATACAAAATTTTAACTTTTGAAACTTCTGTCGAAGACTTCGTCGAAAATTACTTAGAAAATTCGAAGATCAAAAATTCAAAGACTTCGAATTTTTGAAGCCTCGCAATATCTCTAGTTTTTACCAAAATATGCTTCCTGTTCCTCCTGCTCCGCCATTTCTTCCTCCAGCTGCCGAGTCAATTCTTCCAACTTTCTCTCTGCTTCTGTTGGACCCTTCAATGTTAAAATACTAAGTATTAAATTTTAAAAACTGTGTAATATTTCAGAAATAAAGACTTAATACGTTGGATTTGTGAAGCGTGATTGATGGGAGCAGTTTTCTGGTAGTTTTCATTTGGATAACTTTGCCAGCTTCACCTACTCCAGTTATGGCTTTATTTTGTTCCTGAGTATTTCTGTTAGTCAATACGTTCGTAACTGCGTATGGTGAAGGAGATGAGGAACCTTCGGGTGAATGTATTGGTTTGAATTGATTGGTTGATGGTATTTCGGCGTACAAATGATTTCGACCGGAGATGGTTTCACTGTGAGCTACGACTCGGGGTGAAGATGCTGTCAAAGGTTTCTTCACCGGAACTTGTGGACAAGCTTTGCTATTACTGGCTGTCAAGGAAATGTTACTGCTCCCCACTGCAACATGACTCAAGGGAGCATAGATGTACTGACTGTCCAAATGATTCACAACCGAAGATTTGTACCCATTCAATGATGGCTCGTGAATCTCTTGATGTACATTATCCAAATTCTCATAAATCGGGCAGTCGAAATTGCCTTCCAGCATTGACCCTGAGTAGAGTGATTTATTCAAACTGATGCTTCCGCTATAAGGCGATGGGGAAGACCTATTGCTTCCAATGGAATTTTCACCAGATTGTATATGATGTTGGTAGTTTGACAAAGTACTCACTCCTGGGATTTTATTATGAAAACCTTCATAAGGGGGTGGTGGTGGGGGNTGTTGGTAGTTTGACAAAGTACTCACTCCTGGGATTTTATTATGAAAACCTTCATAAGGGGGTGGTGGTGGGGGAGAGTACTGAGGAGGATTATATCCGCTACCTTTGTTGTTCAAATTTGCATAAATTGGATCTTCCAGAGAACTTGCGACATAGGATTTTGTCGTTCCTAGTGTAGAATAGTTGCTTCGTATACCATAATCTCTTTGTTGCGTTGTGCGTNTGTTGGTAGTTTGACAAAGTACTCACTCCTGGGATTTTATTATGAAAACCTTCATAAGGGGGTGGTGGTGGGGGTGAGTACTGAGGAGGATTATATCCGCTACCTTTGTTGTTCAAATTTGCATAAATTGGATCTTCCAGAGAACTTGTGACATAGGATTTTGTCGTTCCTAGTGTAGAATAGTTGCTTCGTATACCATAATCTCTTTGTTGCGTTGTGCGTGTGTTGTTTGTGTTGACTAAACCTGATGAAGTATGCAGAGGTTGATACTTAGAATTGATTGAGAGACTTTTAAAATGGTTAGTAAGATTCGTCGTATTGGCTTCTATGACTGGTGTTGTTTCAACTGAAAATCCTGATGAATTGCTCTGATTTCTCGAAGGTGAATTTGATGCTGTTGGTGGTCCAGTGATAGTAGTATTAGCATTGCTTTTCTGTATTGCATTTCTGTGTTGTAAGTAGGCACTGGAAAGTACTGGATTCTGTGACATTGTTTCTTCGCTGGAATGATTTTTGCACTAAATTATAGTAATAAACGAGGAACGTCCTTGTTTACCTGTAAAAAATAACATTGCATATTCTGAATAAAATAACTAATATAACAAGGAATTTGATGTTAATTTAATTTGAACTTTTACCTCACCTGTGAATTCAAATTAAGATTGCAAACACATATGACGACGATTTTGGTATCATTCTCAAATTCCAAGTAGTTTGTGCGTTCCTGAATGAAGGAATGTTAGAATTCGGTCGTATGTAGCCCTTTCCTTTCAAAACAAACGATTAACTCTAAATTTCTTCTGATGCTGAATTTGAATTTAAGTATTTTTTTTNGCCCTTTCCTTTCAAAACAAACGATTAACTCTAAATTTCTTCTGATGCTGAATTTGAATTTAAGTATTTTTTTTTAGTCAAAATATTAAACTGTACCCATGCCCCAATCGAGAGAATAGCCCGGTCACCCAAAAATTTATAAAACAGGATTAAAAATTTGCAGTGAATGTTTGATTATTTGAAAAACTGACTCGATTTAGGCAGCGAGTACTAATTTCACCCGCTGCCTAAATCCTACCAAAAATGTAATATAAACAGATTTGAGTACAGTAACGAATTCGATAATCGATTCTTTGGATGATTATGACTTTTTGGTAACCATAACTTCATAATCTAATTTACAGTCAAAATCTATTACTTTAATTTCAGACTGATGATTTATCTACTTTTANAAATCTATTACTTTAATTTCAGACTGATGATTTATCTACTTTTACGAGTTTATTCAGGTATAGGTTTGTCAATTAATTAATTATAAATCATTCAAAAGGTAAGTACGACAAAATAAATATTACAGTAAACCTCGTCTAATCCAAATCATAAAGTCGAACCCTCAGGCTAAACAGCCGCTTTTNCAAAATAAATATTACAGTAAACCTCGTCTAATCCAAATCATAAAGTCGAACCCTCAGGCTAAACAGCCGCTTTTTTGTGGTTCTGTTTACATACAGTGTATTTGTAAATGTGGTATAGGCTTTTGAAAATCAGTAGCTTGCGTAAATCCGCTGACTAACAACAATAGCTACGGTCATTTTAAAGCTAGATGCCTAGAAGGATTGTATGAATTTTGACAGGTACTCAGGTCAACGGTTACTAAGGCCAAATTCCAGTCAAAAGGCAAGAGTAAATTTTTATCATTAAGTTGGCATGGGAGATTTCTAATCCATTTTTATAAACAACCCTTAGCAACAGAATTGTTAAACC
>NIPM01000038.1:477240-644326 GCA_002738285.1 Holacanthella duospinosa | reverse complement strand
GCCTAGAAGGATTGTATGAATTTTGACAGGCACTCAGGTCAACGGTTACTAAGGCCAAATTCCAGTCAAAAGGCAAGAGTAAATTTTTATCATTAAGTTGGCATGGGAGATTTCTAATCCATTTTTATAAACAACCCTTAGCAACAGAATTGTTAAACCTTATTTATACTTTAATTCTTGCTTAAGCAACCTAATCTAGAGGGTATCAGTAATAATTAATTCCTGTCCATCGCAAATAAAAAAATTATGATTATTAAATTAAAAATTAGCAACTTAATTAGAAATTTGATTTAATTAATGTCTCTTAACTGTTGCCCAAGTACTAATTGTTAACGAAGTTGAGATGAGTGTAGTATGGGGAAAAGTTAAATGTTTTGAAAATTGAGTTCAACCACCTTTGGAATTATCTTTCATTTTAAAATCCATTATTCAATCGAAATTTAACAATTTTGTTCCTGTTTTTTACTAATTAATTATGGCTCATTTTGGTTTTATGGCAGCAGCAAGTGCGTCTATTGTAAGAGAGTACGTTATTGTACAAAATTTTAGCGAAATTAAAAGACGATTTTGTCAACATTTTCGATTTTAAAATGAAAGATAANAGTAATAATTGTTAACGAAGTTGAGATGAGTGTAGTATGGGGAAAAGTTAAATGTTTTGAAAATTGAGTTCAACCACCTTTGGAATTATCTTTCATTTTAAAATCCATTATTCAATCGAAATTTAACAATTTTGTTCCTGTTTTTTACTAATTAATTATGGCTCATTTTGGTTTTATGGCAGCAGCAAGTGCGTCTATTGTAAGAGAGTACGTTATTGTACAAAATTTTAGCGAAATTAAAAGACGATTTTGTCAACATTTTCGATTTTAAAATGAAAGATAATTCCAAAGGTCGTTGAACTCAATTTTCAAAACATTTAACTTTTCCCCATACTACACTCATCTCAACTTCGTTAACAATTAGTACTTGGGCAACAGTTAAAAGACATTAATTAAATCAAATCTCTAATTAAGTTGCTAATTTTTAATTTAATAATCATAATTTTTTTATTTGCGATGGACAGGAATTAATTATTACTGATACCCTCTAGATTAGGTTGCTTAAGCAAAAAGTAAAGTATAAATAAGGTTTAACAATTCTGTTGCTAAGGGTTGTTTATAAAAATGGATCAGAAATCTCCCATGCCAACTTAATGATAAAAATTTACTCTTGCCTTTTGACTGAAATTTGGCCTTAGTAACCGTTGACCTGAGTGCCTGTCAAAATTCATACAATCCTTCTAGGCATCTAGCTTTAAAATGAGGCATCGATAACAACAATCAGTCACCATTTACGCAAGCTACTGATTTTCAAAAGCCTATACCACATTTACAAACACACTGTATATCATACCACATGAGTTTTACCCCAGATTAGCTGAACCTGGGCTACCACAAACCAAAAATTGCCTTATCTCGGAAGTCGACTTGAAGAGTTTTACTGTGTAATCAAATTTTCTTCAGAATTAAACGAAAAGTGGACTTTCGTTTATGCATTATGAGTGGTTTACAAGTGTGTCATTCATGAGAGGAAGTAACTGTTTATTATCTAAAATAATTGTAAGCTTGTAATACGAATATGAAAATTATGGGTTTGATTACACATCATTACAAATTACACAGTTTGTCATGTGTTTGTAATAAATCAGAACATGCTTTCGGTTTACTCATGCAATTGATGGTAGAATAGATTACTAATCTGCACCTATGTAATCATATAATCTAAAACGCTCTGAAAATCTGTTTCCCCTGCCCTTAAAAGAGAGTGGTTCGTTATGCATTTTTTTTTGTTAGGTCAATTGAGGGCCTCCCTCTAATAAGGAGGTATCTCCATTCACTTTATTTTTCTTAAAATTGAAACTGCATAGTTACGGCAAAAGCCTGCAAAAGTGTTCGTTGCCTTGACATTTGACTTAAAACTCATTAGCAAAAACAATAATCAAAATTAAAATTAAGCCAAAAGATTTAATTTCTTGGACATTTTTGGTATTCTTCGGACGCTTTTTCTCGCTTATTTTCACAATGTAGATCATGATGTTCTATTTCCTGTCCTGTATTTGTTTTCGCCATGGCATGAGATAATTGACCGTGAGCAATATCTCCGACGATAAGTCAAGAAAGTCACAAAACAAAAGGTAAGAATAATTTCTATTTTCATTTTAATAATTGAGGACCTCCCTCTAATAAGGAGGTATCTCCATTCACTTTTTTTTGCTGTTGTTAGTCAACAAATTATAACAAACTATAAACAAACTATAAACAAAGTATAAACAAAATATAAGAATTAGTAAAATGAAAATAGCAAATATTCTTATCTTTTATTTTGTGACTTTCTTCACTTACCGTCCGAGATATTGCTCACGGTCAAGTATGTCGAGCCATTGCAAAAATAAATACAGGACAGGAAATACAACATCATGATCTACTTTGTGAAAATAAGCAAGAAAAAGCTTCCCAAGAACACCGAAAATGTCCAGGAAATTAAAACATTTGGCTTAATTTGAATTTTTGAATATTGGTTTTGCTTATCAGTTTTAAGTCAAATGTCAAGGCAACGAACACTTTTACAGGCTTTTGCCGTAACCATGCAGTTTCAATTTTAAGAAAAATAAAGTGAATGGAGATACCTCCTTATTAGAGGGAGGCCCTCAATTCTTATAGTTTGTTTATGATTTGTTTATAGTTTGTCTATAGTTTGTTATACATTGTGGATTAACAACAGCAAAAAAATGTGAATGGAATACCCCCTTATTAGAGGGAGGTCCTCAATTAGTTCTTTAGAATGAATTCAGGTCTTAATACCAGGTATTCAGGTAGAAGTGTCAGGCCGTCCTATAATCTGGGTTCGGAGTACAAGCCGGGTAATTTGACTCTGGTTAGTTCGTTTGAATTTTTCTTTATAAATCGGTCGTACTAAGGAAGCCTTGACCACCACCCATCGCCAAAAGTACGGACATCCACCACTCCACCCAACGGAAAACGTAAATAGTGTTACGCATGGCCCTAGTTAGTGTTCACCATGACTCTGACTCCGGAGTCATGACTCTGACTCTGACTCTGACTCTCATGACTCTGGGAGTCGACTCCCAGACTTGGGAGTCATGACTCTTTTCAAACATTCGCATATGGGCAAATGGGACTTTTTTTTTTACTTTTTTTTCTCACCTACTTTTATCATACTTTTATCACTTAACTCAAGGTTCCTTGACAAAAAGAAACTAAAAAATAAACTTTCATCAGGTTACAACATATGTCGTAAATTTTTTTTAAATTACAATTTTTTTTCATGAATGTTTGTCGACATCCAGACCCATGGTATGGCAATGGAGCTGCAAACAAAAATTACATGAAAATATTATTTCGATAGTTATTTTTACAAAGAAATATTTAAAAAAAGTTATGAATTATTTATTTAACCTTATGAAAGTGGCTATTTATGTTTCTTATTGTCAAGGAAACTTGACTAAACGTATAAAAAATTTAAGTTTCAGATTGTCCTATCAGATTTTCCATTTTTGCATTATGTGACCTCGGAGTCGAGAGTCATGACTCTGACTCTGACTCAGAGTCGACTCCAAAAATTCAAGGAGTCAGAGTCATGACTCCGAGAGTCGACTCCCAATGTTTAGAGAGTCAGAGTCATGACTCCCAGAGTCAATGACTCTGACTCCGGCCAAACTGGGAGTCATGGAGAACACTAACCCTAACTCATGAGCTGGCTCAATGGCTCTGGCTCTGGCTCAAGCTGGCTCACAAAAATTTTTGAGCCAGAGCCAGAGCATGGCTCTAATCCATACAATAATTTTGAGCCAGAGCCATAGCTCATGAGCCAGCTCAACCACATAGCTGAGCCATGGCTCAATGGCTCATTAGCTTTTGTAGAAGTCAGTAAAGAAAAGTTCTGTTTTCTTTCACAGCATTAGTCAAATTCGATACACTTTAAGTAGCAGTTCTGCTGCTGGATCTGGAGTTGGGCTGCTAGATTTAGCAGCTCAGCCACTAGATAATATCTAGTAGATATAAGGGTAGGAACTGGCCTAACCTTTTACTTTTAGAAGCTAAGCTGCTTAATCTAGCAGCTGCTCCTTGATCTAGCGTCTTGGAGCCCCTATATCTAGCACACAGATGCAACTTGGAAAAAATTTCGATACCAATCCACGATCCGAACCAGCAGGCAAAAACAAATCGATCCTGATCCGATCCATTAGTGAAAAATCTAATCGATCCCGATCCACAATCCGATCCAACAACAAGAAAACCATTCGATACCGGTACACCATCCGATAGGATCGATCCGTGGCTCGATTCTTGGATCGAGTTTCATCTGTGAGCTAGCAGCACCAAATTTATATTCAAAAGCTTGAACATATCTGGTCTTGATCAATTTGTCTAGTATTTTTAATCGATAGTAAAGCAAATTTAGCAACTTTTCACCGTATCGAAAAAAATTCCATCGTAGGAGGTTTAAATTATTCAACAAAATGTGTCTGTAAATTATACCAATAATTATTTTTTACTAATTTTTGTTCCATTCGATGCCTGATCATCTAATCTTCCACTAAAGATTTTTGTGTTGAAGTTTTTATTTTCAAAATTTTAATTTGTGTTGAGCCAGAGCCATGGCTCAACATATGTCGGGAGCCAGAGCCAAGGCTCATGAGCTGACTCACTGTCAGCCTGAGCTGGCTCACACGTAAACCTGAGCAAAGCGGACACTACTCACTCCTCTCCATGAGTCTTGGTCCCGAGTTAGCTATTTGGCTCTGACTCCGAGTTGACTCATCCATTTTTCGGGAGTCACATCAATGGCTCCCGGAGCTAACTCCCAATGTTAGAGAGCCGTGGCTCTTTGGCTTCCGACATTGATTACAATTATTATTCTTTAAATTCACACAAATCAGAGTGGTGTAATAGTCCAGGCGTAATTATGTTGAACTTCATTTAGGCGATTACCTTTCTGAGAAGCATTAATTATTTATTATGATAGGGTCGTAATAAGAAAGCACGCAAATGGATTATAGGTTCATCAAAGATGAGTTATTTTACGCTTCAAATGATATTTCTACGTAAGAAAGAACATGCGGAAGTAGAGAGAAAAATTTTTTATATCACGTCACTGGAGTCAAAGGTCAAAAGTTATGAATTATTGAAAAATAGGTAATTTTTAACATGATTCTGAGACACTACTGGAAGAGATAGGCGTCTCAGAATTAGATTCGAAAATAGTTTATTTTTCAATAAATCATAACTTTTGACCCTTTAATCCTAGAGACCTGAATTTTTACACATGTTTTTCTACTTTTCCATGTTCTTTCATAAAATCAAAAGATTTGACCCGAGACGAATTTACCTAACGAGATACGTTGGACATAATTATAAACAGTTACTTTCTCCAGCAAACCGCACGAGACCCAACCTTGCACAACCCTAGCGCCTATAATTTCACCAAACTCATCACCTTAGTCCAAATCTGATTTGATTATTGTAATTGACTTGACGCAATGACTCTCGCAAGTCCCAAGGAACCTTGGACTCTCGTTTGGCTATGTTTGTTTCCATGAAACCCTGCAGTATCATTCATTATGTTAAACAAACAATATTAAGAAATTTCGGATTTGGATTCTATTTATGAATAAGAGTAATGAATTTGTAATCAAAGAAACAAGTTCAAGGTATTATTGTTCCTGTTCGCTTGATGTCACTTCCTAGACCAATGGAAGGTCCAACAAAATTGTCCGAAAATGATACAGGGTTGAGAAGTAGTGATAAAACAAATAATATTGGGCCTGCTCCTGTTGAACCAAAAGAGACAGTACAAATCTATCAGTTGAAAGCAGTATCCGAACTTCCAGAAAAGTATCCATTACCTTCTGAAACAGAAAGCGTTGAATTTGCGATTACAATGGATACACACTTCGTCAATCATGAGAAATACTTGGAAGAAGATGGAAGATGGGACTATCTTCTTCGAATGCAGAACACAATGAATGAGACTTTCGATAATGCGGCATGGATACATCCTCATGGGATGACTTCCTATGATCACTGCCTTATACCTGAGTGTAGAGAAAAAGAATTCAAAAATTTCAAGGTAAATTCAATTCCCAAAACGTAAAAACTATTGAAATTCTTGAATTTGGAACAGGTTGCGGTTCGACGCCAGAACTATACATACATGCACGGTCACCCTGAATTCGATGCGCTAATGTCGTTGTTCATCAAGTAAACTATCCAAATGGGAAATGTTAGTTGATTCAACAGAATTGATTCACTTTTTTCTTTCAGAAAACTTCTCAAGACTCAACCTAAGGATCCGGTGCGCTTTGCAGTTGAATTCTTCAGTTTCCGTCGGTTGGCTCCCGAAGACATGCAGCGCCAAGTGAGTCAAGAGTTGTCAAAGCTGAAACAAGTTCAGAACCCCAAGGGGTGGAAAGAAAATTCCACTACCTGGCATGCAGATGTTAATTCTTTGAAGGATGTCAATGAAGTAAAGACTCTGAGCTTGGGACCTTCGACACAGAATTTTGGATTTACTCCACCACCGTCACCGTCAAAGCCATCATCTGTGTAAGAAAAAAAAATCTGTTATAAATTAACAAAAAAAAATGCTTACAAAAATAATCATCAAAATCAAAATATGTTCGNAAAGACTCTGAGCTTGGGACCTTCGACACAGAATTTTGGATTTACTCCACCACCGTCACCGTCAAAGCCATCATCGGTGTAAGAAAAAAAAATCTGTTATAAATTAACAAAAAAAAATGTTTGCTTACAAAAATAATCATCAAAATCAAAATATGTTCACTTACAGGAAAATTAAGAAGATCAAACCAAAGAAACATGTCTATTGCGGCTGTAAAGATCCAGGACGTCGCCTGTTACCACATAATACGGAAGATGGAACAAAAGTTCAAGAAGTGACTGGCAAGGAAGGTACATGCTTGCCAGTTTACCATTAATTCGTACCAAAAAACCAAAGGTGTCTAACTACAAAATATTATCCTGTCTAAGGACTGGAATAATAAACATTTAATTAACATCCAAATCATGAATAATTGGTAAGTGACAAGAGTCAATTAATTTTGTCTAGCAAGACTACCAAATGCAAAATAAGGAATTGTGACACTCCATTCCATCCATCACTGTGCTTTTTCTTTCTTCTGAATATGATTCGATAACCCATTTGAAGTATTAGACGATTCCTGGAATATTTCCTCAAAGAAGGAATACAATTTCGAAAAATGCTGCTGTATAAAGAAACAATTATTAATTATCTTCAATTTATTCCGTACTGACTCTTTCCTTACCGTCATAAAAAAGTACGCTATGGCCAAGTAGGCAGCAATGGCAATGGACAAGACGAGATCAAATATTGCTGGTTTCACGCTAAAAATAAACAAAAACATCGTGCTTGTTGGAGTGAACGACAGTTTGGAAATTCAGAAACGTACTTGTAGGCTGTGATAGTGCCGCCTGTTGTGTCATAGAACACTAAATTAGAGTCTCGTTTATCTGGTTTCATAATGAATAGACTTGTTTCATGAGTATATCTAAAACAGTACATAGACCGGTCAACATCGAATGGATAAACAAACATTTTACTTGTCGATTCAAAAATTATGACTTACCTGGCAAGAAACGAACGGAGTGACTGAACAAACTTATTTTGTTTCGACGCCAATAACTGAGCCGAACGTGGCTCTGAGCTAATATATTCTAAAGTTGAGGCCAAAGAGTCTTTGGAGACACCCTAAGTATAAATACATCATTGTATTGATTTTTACTACCTCAGTATTTCATAATATTGAAAGTTGGAACTATCGGTAACTTACTAGAGATCCAGAGAACGCTGTTCCGATTTCCGTAACATTATAAATCGTAGCAGCCAAGGCCTCAGCAATCGCATGTGTTTTTTTCGCTAAATCTTCAATATCTACTCGATCCTTTGTATCTAGGATGCTGGATTTGATATTTTCTGAATTCTAAATGTACACGTAAATAAAATGCCACTATATGATACTTGTATTGTTAGTTGGAAGGCTAGACTATGACTTACTTCGTACGAGGATAGTGAAACGGCATTGATTTTCTTCAGATGGAATTTCTCGTGTTCCCACGAAAGGAGATTTTCGGTTCGCACTTTTCGTTGTATCAAATCAACTTTGAGTTCTGGATATAGTTTCGCTGTCCCATGGATCAAGTTCTAATTGTAAATAAGTTTACAATTAATCCGAGATTGGGCTAGTTATAAATCATTCTGTACCTGGCTAAATGCATGAAGCATTGTTCCTTCACGAATGGAACGAGAGACATGGATGTAGATACGATTTGGCGTGCCGGCAAGTGAATCCAAGCAAAGGACTAGTCGTGTCTCCTGGAGATCGCTGTTATCGGATGAATCAATTTGATCCTCCAAATACTTTTGTGTTCCGTGGTAGTTGAAGTGACCAGCACCAGAGAGAAGAAAAAGAAGTGACTTTTGAGATCTCCCAGTAGTCCAGGATGGGAGTTTGGCAGTCATTGAACCCTGATGACTATAAAGATGTGAAAAAATTCTTGCCAACTCCAGCAACAATGAAACACCAGAGGCATTGGAATCAGCGCCAAATGAAAGCTCCTGAAAACAAAAAGTGTCAACAGTAACAAAACTGTAGGATGTCATAAACTTGACTTACAGCAGCTGGACTCATGCTGTCATAATGTGCCGTGATCAAAATCGGAAAATTTTTATCGGACTTAGATCCTATAAGAGCTCCTTGAATGTTTACCACTTGCGCGTCAGTTCTGACTTTTGGTGTCCCAATTGTAGAGCCGGTAACAAGCTGGACACCATTACCGTGAATATGATGAAGAAGTGCTAGAACCAAATTTTACAGAACTATTACCTACTTAATAACAAAATATCTTTGAATTTTTTGCACACTTGGCAGTTGGCACATACTTTGGAAGGCAGAAGAATTGGCTCCAAGTGATTCAGCACTTTCTTTCACAGTTTCATAAAGCTCAAGAGCGTCTTTGCTCTCTTGGAGTAGATACACCGGAATTGAAGTTGCTTCTTCTACCATCAAATCTTCCAATTCGTGGATTTGCTCAACAACACCTTCACTCAGAGTGCCAAACTGTACAGGTACTATAATTACTATTCCAGCTACACTGTATTTCACAAGGTTCCTGTACATTTCAAGCGTCAAATCTGCTATTTTAACCAGATAGCAGCGTCGTGGTGATCCGACAATTTGGGAACCAGGCAATACTCTAGTCTCATAGCTCAGAATGCTGCCACTGGTGCCTGTAACCACCAAGATAAAGACAATGTCACATAATTATTTCCGGGTAGACAAAAACCAATAAAAATCTATCTGGTAAGATTTATAGGTAGCAGGATCCTTAGACGTTTGCCTGCTTGGTTCAAGCTTATAACCAAAATTGTAATATGACTCACCGTAAGAGGAGCCATGAAGATCGAACTGTTGAAGTCTGAAGGCTGGAAACTCTGTCGCTGCTAAACACGAAGGTGAAATGGAAACAAAAATTGGCAGTGCGATTAGAAAGTAGGCAAAGAAGAAGGACCTGAGGACCTCAACAATCTCACTTCCGTGCTCTATACTCATCTTCAAACTGATGCGATGCTGTAGCACTTTACTACTCCAATCAGTCGGATTCGGATTGGATTATTCCAACCAAATCCTTTTCGAAGCGATCACTTTTTAAAAATGTATTTACTCCACAAATTACAATCCGCGGTGACATCAGACACCGAGTGACCGAGTGTTATTTTTTTTTAATTTCTGTACAAAAATTTTCACCGTGCCGGGTTGTTATTTTGGTTATTATAAAAATTTTCGATTCACCGCCAGATGGTGCTAATGTTGTTGGAGTAAACACAAATATTGGCAGCTACTATGGACCCGACAGCCGACAATTGTAAGACCTAACTACCCGACAGCTGTGGGTTAACCTTTCGACAGACAACCCCCCTCCCCAATTGTCTACGAACCCCTAAAGTCATACACATAAAACGTTACCTCTGTGTCTGTTTCTCGACTGAAAAAATTTTCTGACCGACATTTTCTGGATTTCAAACTTTGAAAACCCACATTACCTAAAGGGCATGTGTGGAGTCAGAAAATATAATTTAAAAAAATTCCAGAATGAAGAGGAGCAAGGGGNAACCATAATTTAATTAATTGATTCCTAAAAATTTAATTATATATTAGCTGACAAAAATGGAATCACAATCATGACAGATTATTTATTAAGTTCATTATTAAGGCTGGTACGCAAACAGTTTAGGTCTATGTTGTGCTACACGAATAGGTACTCATGGCACTTACTGATTTGCACTTTTCAGTTCGAAGTAATTTTTCTTAAATTTTGACTTATTTTATAAATTCATTTTAAATATTTTGCCGCCAAATGTCTATGGTGTTCTTTAGCTCATCTTAAACCCACTGAAACAAGGTTTTTACCAGTATTTTAGTTACCTTTGACATTTGCTGGCAAACCAAAAGGGTGAGGATTCAAAATATTATTGAAAAAATTTCACCCCCCATTTGATCATAGGTAAAAAAAAATTTTTTTTTCGATTAACTTACCAATTAGGTACTTTTTGAAAATTGTTTAGTGAGCTTCATGAGTATTTTTTTTTAAACAAATTGAATATTCTTGAAGATGAATGGTTTAACTAATTGGTAAGTTGCTTTATTTTTAGTTATGCACCATGTCAGTTCAACCTAAAAAATTGTTCATATGGAACTACCCCTCTTTCTTCACAACGTTTCTTTCTCCTACTGACGATTTTACTTAAGAACGTTATTGTATATAGTCTGATATAACTTAAATGATGTTAAGCAGATTTATAGAAATATTTAATAAAAGTTGAATATGCATATATAAATTTGAAATTATCCACGCTTCATTTTCACAACTTACAGTAAATATGGAATGAAAACCTAACACCCATGGGTGTTTGAGGTTCGGTGAACCTTGAGGTTCGGAAAAATTACATCGAACCCCGAACCGAACATTATTCGATACAGGTTCGACTCGGTTTCTATCATTTTTAATTAGTTACGGGTTCGGCTCGGTTCGACAGGATCTAGATTCGGTTCGGGTTCTGTGCAGCCTTAAATTTTTGTACTTAGAAATCGGTTCGGTTAGGATAGTAGCTGAACCTGGTTCGGTTCGGTTCGGGAAGTTCCGCGAACCTGAATGTTTGGATATTAAATGGGGTAAGCTTCGGGATGGGTTCAGTGCGGGTTCGGCTCGAGAGAGTAAAATATTAAAGAAGAGTCGGGTTCAGTTCTGTTCGACAGAGTCGAGGTTAGGTGCGAGTTCGGTGCGCTAAAGTAGAATTTGAAATTGGTTCGGGTTCGGCTCGGTTCGATATAGTCGAGGTTCGGTCCGNAGTTCGGTGCGCTAAAGTAGAATTTGAAATTGGTTCGGGTTCGGCTCGGTTCGATATAGTCGAGGTTCGGTCCGGGTACGGT
Organism: Holacanthella duospinosa; assembly: GCA_002738285.1. NCBI lineage: Eukaryota > Metazoa > Arthropoda > Collembola > Poduromorpha > Neanuridae > Holacanthella > Holacanthella duospinosa. The sequence goes on along the minus strand of NIPM01000038.1, from coordinate 632,796 downwards.
GAGGCAAAATTTTTGTGGACTAGATTTGGGTTAGGAAGGTTCGGCAAACTTCAAAAGCCTATGTGTGAGCTAAAGTAAAATTCTAAAGCTGCCTTTCATATATCGTCTTTACAAAAGTTACACTAAAAATTCCTTTCTATANTATCGTCTTTACAAAAGTTACACTAAAAATTCCTTTCTATATGTTTCATAATTTCAGTTGTTTATTTTCGACAAATAAATACCACAGAAATGAGTAACCATTGGTAAAAATATACCATTCATGAAAAAATAAAAATTTATTGATTCTGTAATTTTTTACTTCGTAAATTATTGAATTTAAACGGTATAAGAATACCCAAATAACTAATTGCAAGAGAATAATATTATGCGTAATATTATTCATTTATATCGACTATACACAATGTATCGAGAAAGAGCAACCATNATTGATTCTGTAATTTTTTACTTCGTAAATTATTGAATTTAAACGGTATAAGAATACCCAAATAACTAATTGCAAGAGAATAATATTATGCGTAATATTATTCATTTATATCGACTATACACAATGTATCGAGAAAGAGCAACCATTAAGTGGGCCTCTTCGAAAGGTCATAACTCCTTACGGTTTTGACATGGGCAGCTCGTGGCAGCTGTAAACACAGATCATGGTGTGCACATAATTGTGTAACATTCAATTACTGTCTTTGAGCCTGGGGTTTTGTGGGGTTTTAAATAAAAATCAACTAATGTACTTCCATGTTAAATCTTAACTTGGAAGGGCCGTCGCTACTGGATACTTCAACCAAACCTCACCAAATTTTATGAGTAATTTCTATTAGCCCTACTTAATAATTTGTAGTGATCAAAGCTGGAATTGATATAGATGAAAAATGACACTTTTGGCCAAAAATTATAGAAAAAAACCTGTGCTACCATAGTAATAAAAATTAAAATATATAATTTTTTTTTTAAAAAATTAATATTTTTTATGGTTTATTATCACGTTAGTCTGAGATTCTTTGCATCCTTTGCGCCATCTGCTCTGTGATACACCAATTGAGCCAAAAATTTGCATTTGAATTTTTAAAACTAATACCAAGGTGCCATATTTTTTAGTTTTTGAAATGTTGCCTCTTTGCTCTTTCTATTTTATTTAAATAATATAAAATTTCTTTTTGTCATATGAACACTTGGACCATGTAGGGTCTTATTCGACACTTAATGCTTTTATAAGTAATAACTGAACGCAACAAATAACATTTTGACAAAACATCAAACTTATTTTTATAAAAAAAATTGTTTTTCTTTTCTTCTAACCATTGGTATTACGTTCCTTTGAGTTCTTATATGGTAAAAAATTTTTTTTGAAAATTTATTAAAAATCGAAAACGCAAAATTTTGAAAATCTAAAAAATATGACACCTTGGTATTAATTTTAACTATTTAAATACAAATTTTTGTCTCAATTGGTCCATCATAAAGCAAATGGCACAGAGTAAAGCGAAGAACCTCAGACTAACAGGATGACAAAGCATAGAAAGAAATTTTTTTTTTTGAATTTTTTTTTAAATATTTTTATTTTAGCTCTAAAAATAGTTTGATGTGTACAGTGCTGCTCCCAAGAGTAGTAAGAGTTGAACAATACCCAACACGATCAAAATGTTTGTTTTTTACATACTCTTTTTCAAAATTTAATAAAAATTGAAATAAAAATTTTGAAAAACTTAAAAATATATGGCAGCTTGGAATTAGTTTTAACAATTCAAATACAACTTTTTGGCTCAATTGGTCTATCACAGAGTAATGCGGAGAATCTCAGAAACAGAACGTCATACTCTGACTTGTAGTCAATCATTACTCCCAGAGTCAGTGACTCCACACGCAAAACTGAGAGTAAATTGTAATAAAGCAGTGTTATGCATGACTCTTACTCTGATACTGACATGAGGGTTTTTCGGAGTAAGGAGTCATTTGATGACCCTGACTTTATTCTCGTTGGGATTCAGAGTCATGACTCTGGGAGTCGACTCCCACTTACAAATGATGACTCTTTTCCAATATGCGTCAATATAGCACTTATTTTACCTATTTTGTTTTACGCAACTCCAGAGTCTGAGTCAACTCTTACTCAAACTCAACTTCAAAGTTTAGAAAATCTGACTCGCAGAGGTAGTGACTGACTCAGGCCAAACAGGGACTCAAGGAGAAGTGTAATAAAGATTGTGTATAATGATATCAAAATTCACTCCGGGAATGTTGCCCATCACTGGATATTTATATGAAGTAAAGAGGTACGCAGTTGGTGGGTAAAAAAAAGTAATGTCTCAAAAAGAAGTTATGTTGAATCTGTCCAACCAGTACGTACGACCAACCGATCTGAATGAAAATACATATACGTATATTAGCCTATCAATAAGCGCTTCGCTGTTTCAAATTTCACTTAAGAATAGAAAAGTATTGTGNGGTAGTGACTGACTCAGGCCAAACAGGGACTCAAGGAGAAGTGTAATAAAGATTGTGTATAATGATATCAAAATTGACTCCGGGAATGTTGCCCATCACTGGATATTTATATGAAGTAAGAGGTACGCAGTTGGTGGGTAAAAAAAAGTATGTCTCGAAAAGAAGTTCTGCGAAAAGAACGACCAACCGATCTGAATGAAAATACATATATACGTATATTAGCCTATCAATAAGCGCTTCGCTGTTTCAAATTTCACTTAAGAATAGAAAAGTATTGTCTACAGCAGGCTAACGGTATTCATTTATACAAATTAGCTCATCGGTCTTGTTTGAATCTTGCACACTTCTAAAATTCAATTAATTCAATTTGAATTCCCAAATAAAAAACGAAAAAAATTTAAAAGCTCTACAACAACCATCTACCAAGACTAGAATAAAGAAACCTCAAATTCAATTTGTTTCTGGCAATAAATAGAGTTGGTGAACGAGGTAGCTCGAATCGAAATCGCATAATTTTTGACGCAAGATCGCATAAACCTCCAGCAATATTTTACNATTCCCAAATAAAAAACGAAAAAAATTTAAAAGCTCTACAACAACCATCTACCAAGACTAGAATAAAGAAACCTAAAATTCAATTTGTTTCTGGCAATAAATAGAGTTGGTGAACGAGGTAGCTCGAATCGAAATCGCATAATTTTTGACGCAAGATCGCATAAACCTCCAGCAATATTTTACATAATCGGAGCGTCCCTGACTGAGATTCTATCGATGATACGGTTTATTCATTTTGAAGAAGAATACATTGCCGCTTGTAGTATTTCGAAAAAGCACTGGGAAATTTTAATTAAAGATACACATTAAGCGAGTCCAAACTTAATTCTTTAAATTAGTAAGATAATAGGAATACAATATTAATTACATCCCAGATGATAAAATTCTCATAGGCTGAGTAAAGTTGAATAAAGTTTTTAAGCACTAGCCTACTATTTTACATAAACTGACTAATGCCGAGATCACAATTGAGTTCCAGACTTTGCTCCTCAATTGTTGGGCTTGGAGGCAATGGACTTGGCGACCTGAGAAGGCTTTCACTCATCATTACTCCACTTGTGTACAGCTGCCCTCTGACGCTTATAACTGGGTCATGTTCTGGTGTCGTCGGGGACGTACTGTTGCTCTCAAGAACTGCAGTTGGTTCTTCTCGTTCAGGAAGACCAAGAATAATCCGTATGTTATTAGGTAATTTTTCTTGGGCTTCGACAAGTTGGAGGTACATAGATTCAGCAATTGTTAGGGTGTCGCACAAATCAATTTTCATTGACAAGTCATTTACGTGCTGTAAAAAGCAAATTAATTATTAGATGCTATAATCTGTAAGTCATAGTCTGATCCAAGATCCAGTCTTGATCTGGAAAGTTTAGTTACTTATTTACAAGTTACATTGTATGCAATAGGTACACCCTGCAACGTTTGTTTTGATATCTTAAAAAAAATATTGTTCCGCTCTCAATTGGGAGTAGACACTAGTCAGCCTTTCGTTCAAAATAGTAAATCCTCTCGACTCTTTCATCGAATTCTTATACAGTGGAGCGCAGCAGTCTCTATACATGGAGAAAGTTTTAATTGAAAAAGATATGCATAAAAAATTTGGGGGTGGGAAACCCCTTATCTTATTCCACATCGAACTCATTTCTTTCATGTATAGAGACTTTTGGACCTTCCTGTATGCTTTTTGGCTTTGAGTTTAAAGACAACTAACATGACAAATTGGGAACTAGGAGCTTTCCAACCGGTATTTAGTTAACATGAATATTTCCTCCAATTCAAAAAAACTTCATCACTCCGGAAAGTTCGAAATTCCTTCCCAATAAAAGGAATTTTGATTTTGAATGAACTCAGTTTTGAAAAAGGCGTATCACCTACCCTAAGAATCTCACTCAATCCGAACTTGTTTTCCATCACAGTGGACTTGTGTTGATCCAGAATCGCCAATCCGATGAAAAGATGAAAATTGGGACCGGGTATTTGTGTCCAAAGAGATTCCCACAAAAGGAGTATATCCGCTGTGGAAAATTCCCGCTGTAACAAAGTTAGAAGGGGATGAATAGAAACACAATCGTACACTCAAGGTAGCTACGACCGTCTTTTATTTTGTAGACGAGCTCTTCTACGCAACAGAAAAAATTAGCAAAACTGCGAATTTGACGTTTAAGTCATTTTCGCTAAATTTTTCGCATTTGCGTAAAAAAGCTCGTCTACAAAATAAAAGACATTCGGTATGAGAGCAATTACGCAATTATTTTGACATGGAGGTGTCAAAATTTCGAAAAACATCGTGAATATATTCTAATAATGCATCTAGGCACATTCTTGCGAAAATTCTACACGAAGTTTTGACAAAATTAAGCTGTGAATCAAAACCTGTTTTTATTTTTCCGAATTAAACTCCCATTAACCACTTTTGAAGTTGTGCGGCAGAGCGCTAAAATAAAGACTCAATCATTCATTCAATTTTATGATCTATAGACAAAACTCCATGTTTCAGTAATTAGATATAACTTTTCATAATGATATTAATTTTTCTTTAAACTGATTAAATCAGATAATGACACAAATGAAGTGTCAAGTTTATTGGCACGTCACTTGCAGATTCCATTCAATCATTCAAAAGCTACAGATAAATAAACACAAATCCCGGTTTTAGACTGCTTAAAAACTCACAAAATCTTTACCTTGAATAGTATGAGAAGCCATCGGAATTCAAAATACATGTTGGATGCGTCACATGCTTCAAGGTATGCACTAAATTTTGGATCCACAAATTGAACAAGTACGTAGCTATCGCTTAGTTGCTTCTGCATAGTCTCTTGGCTCATCTCAAAGTTCTTATACTGCAACAGACAAAGTAGTCTTATACACACAAAAAAAAACAGTTCAATTTATTAATTTGAATCCTTACGATACTATCCATGAACTTCACAAAGAGCCAAAAGGCCAAAACTTCATCCTGGACTTCCATGAGTATTGGGGATAAAATGTCACTCATGCCTTGCACATAACCGGTATTGAAGTTGTACATCATGTAGGTCAAAAGGATACGACGGAGGACTTCGCACCATCTATTATTCTCTCCACTGAAAAATTCCAAACATCGATCAGTCCGTGCGACGTCTTTATCTAAATAAACAGTCCTTCAGTAAACAACCGGAACTAAACAAAACTGATCAGGTTATTTAAGAAAAAAACCTATAAGCGATTTAAAATCTCTAAAGGCATGAAATCTTTCTTCTTGCTCTTCCGTGACAGTCGACCACTGCATTTTCATTGTCTCATAAGACACAGTTCTATATCTGTAATTCTCTTTCCGCTCTTCATATGTTGAACTGCTGTCGTAGAGACCCAACAGAAACGCCCAGACATGTCTTCTAATTTCTGACTCAACCCCCTATGATAAAGCAAGAATAAATATTGTTGTAAATTTTTACTGTTTTCTTGATTTTTAATCAAAAAGGTGTTTTATTTACCCCGCGGAAGATAATTTCCTTAATTTCATCGAATTTCACGACCCTTCCGTCGTTGTCCAAATAATTGAGCCATTGTTCTTGGCTGAGTGGTTGTCCGCGATATGTCTTTCGCCTTAGTCCAAGGTCAATATTCAATTTCTCAGGTTTGTATACAACTTCATACCCTTCTTCGTTGGTCGTGTAGTCTGCATCTAGTCCATCGGAATGTCCATGGACAGGGATGGGTGGAGCATAGACTCGTGGAGACGGTGAGTGCGATGGAGACGGTGTGTGGACACGAGGACTCGAAGAATGCTGACGCTCAGCGTACCCGTTCAGCTGAGTTACTAGAAGTGTATTAGTAAAGATTAATGAGACATGCCTACAAATACAAAATCGTCCAAATAAAGCTACAAATAATCCAGGAAATTCAAATTATTCGTAAAAAATAAAGAAAAATCTGGAAAAGTGATTGGTTTCTTGAAGATAGTAATAAGCAGGTTTGGTAATATTTGGAGGATTTTGTATGTATAAATTGAAGGATGCAATAATTAAGTTCATGGTAAAAGATTCCAGATGAAAATTATAACACTGAAACAACAGATTTAATTCCTAACGTGTGTAGTCAGCTAATTTCGCAAGTCCAGTTTTTGCTACGGACATTGGATCATTCCTCGCATCTTTTATCAGTCCAAATAATTGATTGAATTGTTCCGGTAAGAAAAGTTCAGCCATGGACGGTTCTGGTGGCATACTCATAGGAGACTTTTTCGGAGTCACGAGATACAAATCCTTATTATCATTTGCTCTAAAAATTATGAATTTCGTTTTCGTTATCAGAATTAAATTTGGAGCCTTTGATCTATCTCACCTGTTAACAGAAACATATCGCCTCATAGCATCAATAAAATTTTCCACGGATCCTCGCTCAAAAATGAATGGGTTGTGGGAAGTTCCGTCTTGTAAAATAAAAATGAGTTCCTTTCCATTGGCTTTCGATGGAATGAGAAGGGATCGAATCTCAGCCAATTCCAGCTTGACATGTCGACGATATTCAGCTAATCTGGGATCAGGTACAAATTCAATGGATTCTTCTAAAGATAAAATAATATTACTCTAATTAGCTTTATGATTTCCTTGAATCTAATCAGATTCTTCAATAATGATAACGTTGTCCCAATAAAGTTTTAATTCAGGTGATCAGATTAGAATGAAATTTGAATATTCAAATGTGTTTGGCGAAATTTGAAGTTATAATTTTCTTTGGGGTCGTCAGATTGAGACATTCAGTAGAATTAGCTTAAGAAAAAAACCTTGCCTTCATCTTTTCGAGATCTGAATCCTATTCTACCACTATTCGTTCCATGAACCAAAGCCCATTCCCTGTTTGAACTTGGTTCAGTGCTCGAGTCCAGTGGAGTCAGTAATTCGTCATCCACAGGTTTCCACTCAATGTATTCTCCATATTTCTATTCCAATTCATAAGGAGTTGATAAATGAATTATTCCATAAAATTGGATCAAATCCTTACGTTTTCCGACATATATAATTTTCCCAAAATTCGTATCTCCTTTTTCTTCGTATCGTTTATTGTAAACTTTTGTGACACTTTTCCTTGTTCAAACTTCATCTAAAATGAAGAAAGAATAATAACTAAATAATTAACTTCCGTTGTAATTGTAATAGATATTTAAATATGAATTCTTATCCTAACCTCCGTTTCGCAGACAAATTCCGTGCTTTCTAAATCAAATGACCCGTTACTGCTATCCATTTTGCAATAGGGTTTTTATATTCGTACTGTTGAACAATAAAAATTGGATTTAAATTAGCTAAGANTGCTATCCATTTTGCAATAGGGTTTTTATATTCGTACTGTTGAACAATAAAAATTGGATTTAAATTAGCTAAGATATGTATCTACATGATAAGAATCAAATAAAATGGTAATGGTGAAGTGGAAATGGGATTTAGAACTACTNCTAAGATATGTATCTACATGATAAGAATCAAATAAAATGGTAATGGTGAAGTGGAAATGGGATTTAGAACTACTGACTCAATTAGAAGATCAATTAACATTTAAGCACCTAACTCAGTAAACATCCTCTGTCTAGCAAACTAAATCATAATTTGTTTAATATATACCAGATGCGGAACGAGACAGCACTGGACACTTGTTACAACATAAACACGTAAGATTTAGTGGCAACTTGTCTCTCTGGATATTCAATTCTGATGCACTCAACCTAAAGAAAGGTAGACAGATATAAAAAAATTAAAAACAATTTTTTAAATTCATCAGGGAGTAATTTCAATGAACAGAATACGTACCGTTAAGAAACTGTTGACTATCGTATCCGGCTAGACATCATACTCGAAACTTGACACTTGGACACAAAGAAATGAAAACAATAGAACACTTTTTGTTGATTGGTGAACTGAATCTGAGCTTAATAACTCATTATCGGTAAACTAACTTGTCCTCTCGTGTCGTCGTCAAAAAATTGATAGTGAAAGTGAAAATAAATGATAAAAAGATGATTCATCATCACATAACCCAATAGTAATTTGAATCTTGTAAAATACTAACGAAAATTTAGAATGTTGAGGATGAATCACCACCAGCAGATGGGCAAATNTAATTTGAATCTTGTAAAATACTAACGAAAATTTAGAATGTTGAGGATGAATCACCACCAGCAGATGGGCAAATGATATACTTTGAAAAAATTCTTTCCACCTATCTCTACCAGGAGCAGGGCATGGAATATTAATCTCATTCTTTAATACCAATATTTCAATACATGAAGTCTCAAATATTGANTCAGGAGCAGGGCATGGAATATTAATCTCATTCTTTAATACCAATATTTCAATACATGAAGTCTCAAATATTGAAATCTCTATATTGAAATATTGATCAGTACTTGTGAATTTAGTCAAAACAAATTTTACAAAACAAAATTTACAAATCGGTAAAAAAAATTTTTTTTTGAAACATTCGACTAAAATGAAAACATTTAGAGAATAGCCCCTTGGAAATTAGGGTAAGTGATGTACATTAATTGACTACAAATTTAGAGAACAATTAAAGAAAAAGTACTCCTCGCGGAATTGGGTATGAGGTACCTTAATCAACCAAAAATTTTACGTATATTACGAATCTGACATCCATTGTTAGCGGTCAACTCAAATTTTGCAAAAAAATTTGCAATTGCCAAAAATAACATTTTTTTTTGTTAAATTGGAAGGGATTGCAGGAAAGTTTCGCATTGCGGATTAGCAAAGTGATACATTAGTTGCTAATTAAGACGTAGATTGTGATTCTGACATCAAATATTTTTCTAATCAAATTTTGTNAAGTGATACATTAGTTGCTAATTAAGACGTAGATTGTGATTCTGACATCAAATATTTTTCTAATCAAATTTTGTAAAATTATTTTCAATTTCCAACGGAAAAAACCTAAACAAAACTTAAGAAAGCCTAAATACCTAAAGCAAACCTACAGAAAACTTATAAGTATTCTAAACAAAACTATAATAAAACTTAAGAAACTTGAAAAAGAACTAAAGAAAACATAAAAAAACTAATGAAACCCTAAAAAAACCTAAAAAAAAAACCTATTCAAAAATTAAAGTTAACCTAAAAAAGCTAAGAATAACCTTTAAAAAATCTAAAAGAAAGCCTAAAGAAAACATAAAATAAAACCTAAAATAAAACCTTAAAGAAATACCAGCTAACATAAAAAACCGAAGTAAACCTAACAGAAAATCTAAATAAAATCTAAATATTTTGTTCTGGGAAACCTCAAAAAAAAAACAAATTAAATCGCCATTCACCACATCTCCTTATCTTTCAATTTCCAAAGCCTAATTTGCCAGACAACTAAAAGCATATTTCTCGAATACTTCCTATTCTGCTTATCAATTTCATTGTTATATTGCATGTAAATTTAAAAAAATTGAAAAAAAAAAATTTTTTTTTGATAAAATGTGTTAGTGTTTTTTTCATAAATTAGACTAGACCGTCAACGATGGATATCAGATTCGTATTATAGGTGGCATTTTAAATCAATTGATGTGTCACTTACTGAAATCCGAACCAATTTGGGTAAATTAAACTTAAAAAAACTACTTCTGGAACAAATTTGCAAAATATTTAGAAAATTTGACTTGGCAGTGAAAAATAGACATCAGATTCGTAATCTCTGGTCAATTAAATTATCAATAACTCAAATTGCCGGGGGTAAGGAAGAAGGGTATTTTAGAAATAAGCCTACATCTCATTTCTTGTTCGGGGTAAGAGAGAGTTAATATATTTTTAAGAAACATTAAAATCATTACATCTTAATATATAAAATGAAATTGGTCATCTAAAAAGATTGGACCAATTTCATTAATTTCTTTTCTAATTTTATTTGAATTTTCTAGGTAAAGTAGTAAAAGTAAAAAAGTGTTTCCCAGTAATGGTTCTGGGTGGTGAAGAGGTTAGGGAGGGAGTTTGGGTAAAATTTGAATTGGTAGTAGGTTATGTTGAAAACAAAGGAATTTTGTGCCATTAGTTTCTTCTCAGTTTCCTTTAGTAAGAGAGGTAAAACTCTTCCCTTTCTTCTCTTCTTCACCTTATAAATTGTGGCTGGAGTATTTGATAAAAGGAGCGCGAGTTCCCGCCGTCGGCTCAGTTGGCTCTTGGCTGTCTTACTGGATGGATTGTCTTTGTTCCGTACCTTGGGCCGACGAGAGTTCCCTGAACATGGACCATCACGTTAACAATGGAAATAATGGATCCACAATTGAGGACCAACGAGCCCTTCAACTCGCCCTTGAGCTCTCCATGTTGAGCATGACCTCCGACTCTCTCTCCTCAAACTCATCTCTCATGAATTCAGCAAGAATCGGGAGTCCCTCTTTCCTCAACAATCATGGACTCCTGGACAATTCATCTAATCATGTAACCAGTGGTCTCTTTTCTTCTTCACTCATCGGAAATGGACACCAAGGTCTCTGCCATCATAGTAGTCTCCTCAGTACCTCCAGTCTCGAGGACACCTTCCGGTCAACTTTTGGAGGAGCTTTTGTACCCAAGAAGAGTCAAAATATGACTGAATGTGTTCCAGTACCAAGCTCCGAACATGTAGCAGAAATTGTTGGCCGTCAAGGTGAGAATAATATTTTTCATTTTTTTTTTTGTCTCTAAACATTATATTCTGATAAGACATGATACATGCACGCGAGACTCTTCTGGTCACTATCGAAGAGTCCTTACTTTGAAAACAGAGATACGAAAATTTACATTATGTTAGCCTAAAATCCTTTCAAATAAGTTAGTTGGCAACTATAGGAAATTTTATTCATGTGAACTGAGAAAAGGTCGTAAATGTACAGCGTAAATTTGAATCCTAATTAAGGGGGGAAATGGGTCTTATATTCAAACAAAGACGTATTAGTAAAAGAGGTGCAGGTCTCGTCTCCTGACATAAATCACATTAGATACTCGAAGACAAAATAATATTTGTAAATTTGACCTCTTGTAGCTAGAGTAATTTGATAAACTGAAGCCTATGGTTTGCTTGTTTTGTAAAATTTTTTTTCTTTGTCTGATAGTTTGTGACTCTTCTGATGAATGAGTAATTTTTGCATTTCTCTATACGCTTTGTTCATGAATATGAGAGAAAGGAAGTCCAATTCTTGGAATTAGAATTGACATTGAGTTGATTGGACATCCCAATGGTGGGATTATGTAAGACGTGTCTTGGCCATGATGCTATGGAGGTTCCATTTAGTTTCTTTTTTCTAGAGAGGAGTCGCATCAGCTTCTTACACAATGTTCACCGGCAGGCGGTGGGGAAGCCGGGTTTTTCTGTAGCATCGATCGATTCTTTGTCTGACTTCCTTTCCCTTTCTTTGGTCTCCGTGAGCAGGCTGTCTTTCTACATAAGAGAGGCACCCTAAATTCATACTACGAACTCATGGCATCTTCTCAAAGCCATACTCAAAGGCAATGGCATCATAGGGAAGAAGAAGAAAAAAGAGTATAAGAGTAGTTTTCAGAATTGAACAGGCCAAACTCCAAAGTTTCGTCCACTGACTTGAAAATGCAACCAATGAACTGTCTGGACACGACCTAACACTGATTCATGATGGTTTCTATTCTCAACTCATCCTTTGCCATTTATTACGGTTGAAGTGACGAGTCATGCCTTGGTCCATTGCGTCGTATTGTCGGCGTTGAGTTGTTGCGATGCATGAATCGTCTTTGTCTCCTATCCACCTGGCTTATCTAATTACGCTGCTCTCAGGATTGGAGGTGACTAAACAAAGACAAAAGGAATCAACAAAGGTTTTGGAGAATTTACGTTTGATTTTTCAACTCGAAGTATTTTTTTCTACATGGTTTCTTTAGTTGTTATACAAGACTGACCTTTTGGTTTCGCTGTCGTTTCTTTTATTTATTTTTTTACCTGGATGGTTCCCATCTCTGTTATCCTTTATCCTTTCATTGTTCTAATCTCGATGGAACAGAAAGGGTATGGTTAGGAACATTGAATTTTTTCTCACATAGTAGGACTCATGGACGCTATGGAGCGTTACGAGTTCAAGGGCTCACCTTGATAGTTCATTGACGGGTAGGAGTAGAAAGAAATTTATATTTCGGCTTTATTAGGAAAATCCTGAGAGGTTTTCCAGTCTCATTTTGATAGTTTAATTTATTTGCTTAATCTACTGGACATGGAACGTGTTCAATATTTTAACGGATATGGAGAATTATCTTGAATTTCATCACTGTATTTGGATACTTTTGGTTTTTGGAATGACGAGTGAGGAGATGAGGGTTGGACTCACCCTTACCTACCGTCTCTCTAGAATGTAGAANATTTATATTTCGGCTTTATTAGGAAAATCCTGAGAGGTTTTCCAGTCTCATTTTGATAGTTTAATTTATCTGCTTAATCTACTGGACATGGAACGTGTTCAATATTTTAACGGATATGGAGAATTATCTTGAATTTCATCACTGTATTTGGATACTTTTGGTTTTTGGAATGACGAGTGAGGAGATGAGGGTTGGACTCACCCTTACCTACCGTCTCTCTAGAATGTAGAACCTATAAGCCTTCGTCCGTCTGCGACGTTTAAGGGAAAATCCTTAAGCAGACAATAATCATTGTTAATTTGGACAAAAGGTATACGTACAAAAAAAAATTTTTTTTTTTTGTCCAGACTCAAAACTCTTGAGGTGGGGTAGAATTAAGGTCAGACAGAGGCAGTACTCGTACCTAGTTACATTGAACTAGTACTATGGCATCCATAGTAACTCATTGAAGAATTTCATTTAGGACTTTACAAGCCTTCTTCGTTTTACATTTTGACAGTTTCACTAAACAAATGGTAATGGTTGCTTATTTGTGCCTGTCAATCACCGTCCTCTTGTATAAAAACAAGAATCTGAAGGTCATTCCTCCGTTTCTTTTCTGACCTCAGAGTAGAGAGGGTGTTAGATAGGAATCTGTAAGCGGTTGTAGTGATCTTTCACAAGGACAAGGGTCTGACCTGAACCTAAATTTCTTTATTTAGCTGAGCCTAGTTTAGGGTAAGAAATAGAAGGCCGACAGGAAATCTTTTCTTCTCATGTAGTTACTGTCTGAATGAAAAACTATTTGGCAATGTCAATTTTTGAAACCCATAGTTTTTATGATTCTGCAAACAACTTTCAAGTCAGTGGCAAAAAATCTGGATTGACTCTTTCATAAACAGGAATAGACTATGTCCACAGAGGTCAACGCTTAGTAATCTCTTAAGTATGAGTTTCAGCTTATGTCTCGTACATGTATAGAATTCAATGAAATGAAAAATTTCATGGGACTACTATATTTTCAAGTCTGGTTGCTAATTGGTGGTGGCGTTGAGAAGAAAGGATAATGATTTTAAAATACAATCAGGATTTTCAGTTTGGAATCTAATTTAAGGACATTCCCATGTTCTTTGATTATGAATGATAGTTNTGGTTGCTAATTGGTGGTGGCGTTGAGAAGAAAGGATAATGATTTTAATAATAAATACAATCAGGATTTTCAGTTTGGAATCTAATTTAAGGACATTCCCATGTTCTTTGATTATGAATGATAGTNAAAATACAATCAGGATTTTCAGTTTGGAATCTAATTTAAGGACATTCCCATGTTCTTTGATTATGAATGATAGTTTTTATTTATGAGTGGATTTTAGTTTTGTGTTATTGTATGATGTGAATGTGACAAGATATGACACTGATTAAAATTCATTGAAGTTTGGTGACTGGCAGACTGTCTATTAGAAAAATTTTATAGGAATATTTTGACCTTTGATACGTTACACTGCAAAAATATTCTGAGGTGATATAAAGAGGAAATGGGAAAAACGTTTTATTTTATTTTAGTGTCTAATAAGTTTGACTAGAAGTAAAGGTAGCTTTAGTGATAAGCACCATGGTTATGTAAGGGTGATGTGATCATGAACATGTTGATGAATAATTTTGTCCATAAATCGGATGTTTTGATCTGTTTGATGAGTAGAGATGACTAATGTAGTATGACTGGTTAGATGAGTTGGTAGCGTACGTAATTTGAGAATATGGTAATGATCTAGAACGTACCTGGTGTGATTAGGGAGCTTCTGAAAAGTCTCAAAAAGAGTATAGTAGAATTATCAAAGTGATACTGTGGTAGTAAAGACTATCATTCACCTGAAGTATGAAAAGTGAGGATGAAGGAGAATATTTTTCAGTTCCTTATGGTCATATTGTTGATTTCACGGGACATGGTCATCTCATGGGTGGGTGGGAGTATTTGTGCAAATTATGATTTTGTTAAGCATAAAGAAAGCGAAGGTGTCTTTTCTATTTATTTTTTTTTNGGGAGTATTTGTGCAAATTATGATTTTGTTAAGCATAAAGAAAGCGAAGGTGTCTTTTCTATTTATTTTTTTTTTATGAAGTAAAAAAAAATCAGAGTGCACGAATTACATCAGCCTCTCAGAAGGGCAATAACTTAGTNTTTTTTTTTTATGAAGTAAAAAAAAATCAGAGTGCACGAATTACATCAGCCTCTCAGAAGGGCAATAACTTAGTCTCTTTTGTTGAATTTAATCTCTCGGTATTAAAGTTGGTATATAACTATGAGAATATTTAATGTTGAGTTTATTACAGCATGATTTTTTTTTAAACCTCAATAAATTAATTTTTTTTTTCTCAACCCTTTCCTATCAGATTTCAATAAAGATTGTTTGAAGTTAACTTACTTAACTGGGGATAATGGAACACTTTAATTTAATGGCGTTGGAGTTAAGTAGGAAATAAAGTTGGGCTAGAGTTGAAGGGATAGTTATGATTATCAGTAGAGAGAGGTCGATGGCAATGGCCACGAGATGTTGGTGTGGTATTGGATTGTAAGGCAGTAATCCCTGACTACTAGATTATACAATGACTTCAGCACCTAATCTATTATTCTCGTTACGCAAAGAAACATGGATCATGGATAGCTGAAGGGCATTTGAATGATGAAGGTATGAACGAACTTTTTTTTTTTTTTTTTCTTACTTTGGATTCTCAATTTTAAAATGACTTTGCCCAAAAGAAGGAATGCATGTGAGATGGACTCGGTAAAAAAAAATATAACAAAGTGAAGAATATGAACATAGAAGCATTATGAAAACAACGTCTATTATCTTATCTATTAATTTTTGTATCCAAAGCTATTATGTATACTTTGGTGAGGCGTGAGTTGTTACGGTCGGCAAATTCTTTTGGTGGTTAGTGCTGGAGTAAGAGAATGTAATACCATCGTCATCGTTGATATCAAATTTGCAGATTTGGTTTGAATCTACAATTTCTTGGACATATGGTTATGGGAAATTTACAACGCCTTTTCTCTAGTAATCAATCCCACTCGTTCAATAGAGAAAAATATAATTTTTGGAAAAAAAAAAATATATAAAAGAACAGAATATGGGTTGTGTCCGAGAGTCCAATCACCTGTTAGGAATCATCGAGGCCACGTATGGAGATTGACTTTGGACTTTTAGTGTGAGTTGTGGTGTAGGAGAATGATGGTTACGTATTGTTGACTGGATAATAATGATAGATAATGAAGGCCAGGCGGCTCTCATGGTTGAAAGTCTTCTCACCCATGTCTTTCAAGTTTATTTTCACTTTTTTTTTTTTTTTTTTTTACGGGGAGTCTTGGGTCAGTTACCTACTGACTTTGACTCGTACTCGTCGGCTTTGATGCATAATTCTTTTGGATTTCAATTACTCCTTTCGATTTAGTTCAT
This sequence comes from Holacanthella duospinosa, assembly GCA_002738285.1. Classification (NCBI taxonomy): domain Eukaryota; kingdom Metazoa; phylum Arthropoda; class Collembola; order Poduromorpha; family Neanuridae; genus Holacanthella; species Holacanthella duospinosa. The sequence continues at coordinate 616,529 of NIPM01000038.1, read as the reverse complement.
TTTGAACCTCTGCCAAGTTCTCGTATGTAGTATTTTTGGTTTTATATAAAAGAAATATGAATAAATTGAAAGCAGAATGGAGGATGAAGAGACCGACTGCTTACACATGCGCATTTGTCAGAAACATGAGAATAGGAAATCTATCGTACGGATGTATAATATTTCACTGTAGATTAAAAGCGAGAGAGCGTACATTGACACGGGAAGAGTTCACTAGAGGATCATTCTGTTTCTATGTATTAGTTTAAGTCGCTCTGACGAATGTATTAATTGTAATGTGTTTGGTTTGTTAGTTAGTAGTCTTGTTTCCGTGCTGTTAGACTGTTAAAAAAAATGAACAGCAGTTAGTTGCCTGCAAATGACAGTCAATCAGCCAAACATTGGGATAAAAAAGTTTAATTTTTTTTTTTTTTTTTTTTTTTTACAAGAGGAATCATGTTGTTGAAAATTCGGTAGATTTAGGGTGATGTGGATGTCATTCTCCATTGAAATTTTTCACATCCGGATGTTCCTATTATTAGCATCCTCTGATTCTGATTGATTAAAAGGAAATTGAAGAGATGAGTAGTATTAGTATTAGCTATGGTGAAAAGGATTTGAAGAGCTCATTTAGACATGTGTTATTTGTCATCTGCCAGTAAGTGTCATGACCTTTTCAGACCAATCCAATCAATTTTTTTTTTTGCCTATGAACAATTAAACGCGTATATAATAACTCTTATGATCAGTGAACTAAACAATGTAATCAAAAAAAATTTACTCTTTCCATATTTCACTCTCAGATTTAGTATATGGATGGAGATTGGACATCGATCAATTCTTATGTACTGTCCTTAGTCCTTGATATTTCGGACAAAGGGTAAATAAAATGAACATGAGTTAGCACGTTCAAATCTCTATTTTTCATTAGTTATTTATGTATAGGCGTTAACTTCTAGTCTCTGAGAGCTAAAGGTAATTGCTGTGTAGGATGAAAATCAGTTAGTAAATGCATACATAGTTGGTTCTTATGGGAATTTAGTAGGTTATTAACTTCAGATACTTTAAATAAGATGACATCTTAATCTGTTCTTTTTTAATCTATCCTTAAATTACACAGTTAATTCATTCCAGCCACACCTTTTTAAAACTTTTAAACAGAATACTTCCTGTAGAAATTTGAGAAGTGAGTCATCCTCATTTGTCAGATAAACTGATTTAAGTAGTTGCTACAAAGTTCAATTTTTTTTTTCAGAAATACGTTGGAGTCAATACTGTGGTAAAATGATTGAGTTATCAAATGGTCAAGATTAACTTTCGTGAACAGTTGTATAGCATTGGGGATAGGAATAAGAATTGTTCGGTTTAAATTTCTACTGCGGAGTGGCCTTAGATTTTTTTAGATTAGGTTGTGTTCAATTGAAATGATTTTTGGTTTGAGTGAGTTCGACAAGCCGAAATCTTATGTAAATGAAATTACACGTATAGTCGAGCATATGGACAAGATTAGATTAAGTTGAGGTCATGTAAACTAAAAGTAAAAGGAAGGAATCATCATCTAAACAAAATAGTTCAGATTAGCATTGTGGTTTGTGATAATTTTAAATCTAGGGTAAATTTCCGTCATTTATAGCTCATGTATGTAAATGATTAGAATTTCCCATCGTGGTTGGAAGTTGTTATACCGAATATTGTATATTGCATAATAGTTTCTTTTTGTTAAAGTTATTTTGGGTATTTGGCAGAATGAGGTGGAAATCAAAGGTTAGTTCGCAAAATTCAAAGTGTATTTCACTTGAATGTTAACAAACTTTTAAACTTTCGTCTACAACTNTTCAAAGTGTATTTCACTTGAATGTTAACAAACTTTTAAACTTTTGTCTACAACTTTTTTCTATTTCGAGTGATGAGGAGATCAGTTATGATACATAGTGAATATTTTTCAAACCATCTAACAAAATTGGTCAATACAAATGAATATTAGACACTGATTGATTTATTTAAAACTATGAGCTCTCTGATTGGTAGTTANCTTTTTTCTATTTCGAGTGATGAGGAGATCAGTTATGATACATAGTGAATATTTTTCAAACCATCTAACAAAATTAGTCAATACAAATGAATATTAGACACTGATTGATTTATTTAAAACTATGAGCTCTCTGATTGGTAGTTAGGCAAAAAGTTGGCTAGCTTTTTTCTAGTAATTTGAATGAATTTTACTGTATTTTATTATAGAAAATGATCATAAAGGAGGCTTTACTTTTATAAAATGTAATCAGCTAAATCCTAATTTGTGTTATTGGAAATATTTTTGCAGTATTGTGTAATAAGACGAATATAGAATTCTAGAGCATTTGAATTGGAGTCATGATACCTTTGAATTATGACAAACTAGAGAAATTGTTAATTTGGATGACGACGTATGTTTTAACAAATAAACTAAACGGATATTCCTTNTTCTAGAGCATTTGAATTGGAGTCATGATACCTTTGAATTATGACAAACTAGAGAAATTGTTAATTTGGATGACGTATGTTTTAACAAATAAACTAAACGGATATTCCTCCATTCATCCTGTGAGTGAACAGGGGTTATCACTAGAAGTGTTATTGGCGCTACGCTTGTTTATCAGCACATACTGCTAACTGTGGGCAAACAACGTTTATTAGTCATGTCCGTATAGTTTTTGGTCATTTATGAGTGAATTCTGGAAACTTCCATACTTTATATATATATTTTTTTGTGTAAATGCGGTTTTAATTACACAAAAAAATGTATTGTGTAACGAGTATTTTTTTCCAAAACATTCGAGTGTAAGATTTTCTGATATAAGTTTTCTATCACCTGATGTTATAGTAAAACAAAGTGTTAGTAAAAAGCGTAGTTTGTCTGATGTTTTTTAACCTCTGTCTGATGAACTGAGCTCCTCTAATTTTAGAGTCATGTAAATTTTGGCAGAACCTCGGAATGCTTGAAAATTACATTACATTTGCCTGTCAAGTCTGTGTCTGGGAAAATTGATGAGAAAAAAAAAGACAAAAGATTTGCAATTTTACTTGGTTGGAGTTTGAAATTTTTTAACCACCAATCAAAATGTAGCTTTTAGTTTTTTCACTTATGTAAGGAGAAAATGGACTATTTAGTCAGTTTTTTAAGAAATGGTGAACGGGAAAGCCTATTATGTATTTAATTCGAATTTAAATTGAAGGTTTAATGGATTCATCGTGTCACGTTGAGAACATATGCGAATTGTGAAGAGAATGAATAGTATATAAGTAGGCACTAACTAGCCATTCTTTGGTTAAACAGCACAGATGATTCATTTCCCGACTTGTGTCTATTTCCATAGTCATGAAAGCAAAATGATGTAATCTCAATGCTTTTTGCAGTTATGCAACGCAAATAGTGACCGAGCTAAAGTTTGCAGAGGTTTATGTTAGAATCAGAATAATGATTTGTTCATAGGAGCTGGAGTATACTCATGAACATGCTAATAAAAATTATTATTAGAAAGCAAGCTTTAATTTCTACAAGTTAAAGTTCATCACGTGTGTGAATGTAAAGCGATGCTACGTCCGGTCATTATCATACGTGATCTAATAAATCAGAAACCGGTGGAAAAATTTACTATAGCTTTCCCTTCACTTACAATTTGTTAAACTAGAAATTTCTTCTTCACATATGCTTTGTAGACTCTCATAATCATTGAAAGAATTAAATTATCATAATTTAAGATGGTTTCTTGATTTTGATTGGTTTCTTTATTTATTTTAGGCTGCAAAATCAAAGCACTGCGAGCTAAGACGAACACGTACATCAAAACTCCGGTTCGTGGGGAGGAGCCAGTATTTGTTGTAACTGGGCGGAAGGAAGATGTTGCCCTGGCTAAGCGTGAGATTCTCTCAGCTGCTGACCACTTCACACAAATCCGGGCGTCTCGAAAAGGAGGATCCAATGGGCTTGGTCCGTCACCAACTGGAGGTTCCGTCTCGCCCACCTGCGCCCCAGCCGCCGTTCCAGGTCAAATCACAATTCAGGTCAGAGTTCCATACCGTGTGGTTGGTCTCGTAGTTGGTCCTAAAGGTGCGACGATCAAACGGATTCAACAAGCAACACACACATATATCGTTACCCCTTCTCGGGACAAGGATCCTGTCTTTGAAGTAACTGGACTTCCGGAGAGCGTTCAAACGGCGAAACGTGAGATTGAAGCTCATATTGCCATACGTACGGGCAGCTTACCAGTTGATAACAATTCAATGGGTTCGGGAGATGATCTGACTTCATCTCAGACTGAGCTCCTAGCAAGTCTTTACAAGAACGGACTTCATGGATTGGAAGGTTTAGGTCTCGGTTTTGGTCTCGGACTCGGACTCGGTGCTATAAACTCCCTCAGCAGCAGTCTCTCCTCTGTCTCTGGTCTGGGTCTTGGAGTAATGGAGTCGAATGGGTCAGGTAATACAGTGGGAAGTAGCAGCAGTGGTGGCGGAAGTCTCTCCTCACTCTCTTCTCTCAACGGGTTCAACGGGAATGGTCTAAAGGAAGGGCCGAATGAGGGAAGTCTCTATTCGAACAACATGGCCAACACCTACCCCGGACTGACTGACCTTGGGTTCTCACTCTTCAACTCCAAATGGACTGATGCTTCCTCTATGACAAAGGGAGGAGGTGGTATGAAGGGAACCCCAGGAACGATACTCTCTTCCTCTTGCTCTGAGGATTTGTGCTTATTCGGCGGAAGCACAAACAGTACCCATAACAGTGGTGTCTCTTCCCTCTGGGGAAGTTTTGATCGGGATGAGGGTATTGGGGAGTCTCCTACTTCTGAAACAGCCCCAGTGACTCTCGAATAAGCTTTTACAATGGAAACAGAACACAGTGAATTTAATTTAAGGATTATTTAAAAAGATTGAAACTCAACCCAGAATTGATTTAATTTAAGTTTTTATTTTGTACTAGTTACTCTAAATCAACGTAACGTTTTTTTTATTTAAAACCATTATTTTTTTGTAAATCCTCACTCCTATGCATTTATGATGGTTCCAATTATCACTATTCAAATATGAGTCAGATTTTTTAAAAACCACAAAGTATTCAAAAATACCTTTTCAATGCTAAAAGCCTCTTAAAAAGATTTGACATGACGAATAAAAGCCAATACATGAAATCTATGCAATAATTAATAACAACCAACTTTCGCATTCTTTAGAAAGCTAGGACACCTATTTTCAAATTTATCTCATGCCTTTTATTTTATTTTTTACATTAGCGCACACCGTGCAATATGCTTTTTTTTTTTTTTTTTTTTTTTTTTTAGAATTATTCGAAATCTCATAACATTTTACCTTCCACGTCCTATTGACTTTTTAAAATCTGCTCATACTTTTTATACGAAAAAAAATGCTACTTACTAGCAAATCATAATCAGACCTAACATCAAGTTTTACGGAAATTTTACATAACTAATTGTTATTATTCGTATGCATAAAGTCGTCGTCGAATTGTAGAAAAACGAGGTTACTCGTTTTAATGGTAAAGACTTTTCTTATTGAGCTGAAAAAAAAAAGTCAATTTCAATCTTTTTCTAATTCAATCTTTTAATAGAAGCATTTTATTTTTTCACTATTTTTAAATACCTTGTATTTTTAATAGTAGGGTTAAATCCTTGGTGTTGGAAACCAGTGGGTATGGTGTAGGTGTTTGTGCTTCGCATGTGGTGCCATTTGCATTGCTTTTTTCGTTTAAAATTCATTATTTATAACTAATTTCCATTGTTCGTAAGAGATGTTTTGTCGTGCTTTGTAGTGTGAAAGTGAGAGAGAAAATCCTTCGTACCTTCAATTCTACTTAAAAAAAATGAAAACCCTTTTCGATAGCTTTAGCCCAAGCATTTATTGCAAGATGAGTGTTAGGCATATTATTAATAAATAAATATTGGAAATTTAAATGAAATAGTAAAAAAAAAATAATAAAATGGCGATTAGAGATAAGACGCATGCGTCGTCGTTGAGGAAGGTTAGGATAGTTATCCTAATATTTTAAACTTTTACTAAAAAATAGTTATTGAAATCAGCGCGGTTCAGTCTCCCTAATTGTGAGTATTATTAGGTGAGGGTATTAGGAGCCCTTCATTCATAATTCATATTTAAATCTCATTGTGCTTTCGATTTAGGAGAAGCCAGTGAAAAGAGAATTAGATGAAAAAAAAAATACCAACGGAGTAAATGAGAATATTGAGGAGAAAGTATTTATAATGAATAAAAATCAGAAATAATTGAGAGTATATTTAAGGAACGATGAGAGACAAATGCTTCAAAATACTCGAAATGACAAGATAACCCTTACCGTTTTAAAATGAAGAATTAAAACATGGTTTGGGGAAAGAGACTGTAAATATTTTATCATTACTAAAATTAGGAGTTAGACTTGGCTTGTGAATTGTTGCTGTGGCTAGACTTGATTTTGTGATTAATTCCTCAATAATTATTGTATAAATTTTATCAAGAAAATTTGATTGCTTCTTGGGTCATTGAGAAGACTTTTTTTTTCTTTTTTTTTTGGATTTTGAGTATTATTACATTGTCCTTTTAAATTATAGTTTTTTGTATCCATTTACGTACTGTTGAGTCGTCGTTCCTACAAAACGATCCCGAGAGGTTTTTATTGAAATTCTATTTAATTATTATTGATCACCTTGTGATGATTGTAAACTTTTTAACAACAGAATTTATTTCTCGCTGAGAACCCTTATACCTGCTGCGTAGAATGTTGTGTGATATAGAACCCGAAAACAAACATTTATTTAACAGAATTAGTCAAAAAAAAAAAAGAAACTATATTTAACAAATTAACCTTACAAAAAACAAAAAATTTTAATTAATTAATATAAAAACATGGTAAAAATTGACAAGGGGTAGCTACTTTTTCATGCTTTTAGACTTGTTCATATCAAATATCGTATTCGAGATCTAATTATTTATTCATTTAAAAAAAATACATAGAAATGAACTGAAAATTATTGTATTAAAATTAGAGAAAATCCGAAAGACTTTTATGCTTTCTTGATTGAAAACCTTATGCTGGATTTGTGTGCATGTTTTTAAAAAAAGTCAAAGGTAGCATTCCAGTTTTAAATTTGTCAAAATCCAAATTTCTTCCGACTTTTTCTGCCAGAATATAACTATAAATTGGACAACAACAACAAAGTAAATTTCCAAAAATCAAAGTTTGATGATTTTAACGAATAATTTTTATAATAGGGCCTATTTTCTCCACAATAAAGNCCAAATTTCTTCCGACTTTTTCTGCCAGAATATAACTATAAATTGGACAACAACAACAAAGTAAATTTCCAAAAAATCAAAGTTTGATGATTTTAACGAATAATTTTTATAATAGGGCCTATTTTCTCCACAATAAAGAAAAAAAAAATCTAATAACTGAAATTCACCTCTTTGCTCAACCAAAGTCCAAAATTTGGATTATATGTTTTTTAGCAAGAAATCTGGTATATTTTGGTTCGTAAATTTTTGACTCTTTAATAATTAATCCTGATTGAAAAAAAAAATTCTTTCTTATTAACTAATCTAGAAGTTGCTTGTTGGCTTGACTCTTTGTGCGTTCGGCTTTTATAACTTCCAAGTTGGCAATGCAAAATTATTTTAAAAAATGGTGGGTATGAAATCAGTGGGTGGGTCACACTTGGCGATAGGCTTGTGTGCAGCTAATCAGAAAAAAAAAAAAAGTTAAAAAAGAATGTGAGAACGTAACATTATGAATGTACCGTGATGTAATAGAACTTTAATCTCCTATTTAGCAAAAAAAAAAAAATAATAATAATATCCCTTAGAATTACAAATTGAAACTGTACCAGTTTACGTAGAAAGACTTTAAATTGTGTTAGTTTATAAGAACAAAACCGAGATAACTAGTTTAGATGTTGTTTGTTGACGGTCTCAAAATTATTGTTCTGAAAAAATCGTTTGAAAATATAAAATATAACATTGTGCAANATAATAATAATATCCTTTAGAATTACAAATTGAAACTGTACCAGTTTACGTAGAAAGACTTTAAATTGTGTTAGTTTATAAGAACAAAACCGAGATAACTAGTTTAGATGTTGTTTGTTGACGGTCTCAAAATTATTGTTCTGAAAAAATCGTTTGAAAATATAAAATATAACATTGTGCAACGCAAAAAAAAAAAAAAAACTAAAAAAAAAAAACTTTTTACCTATCTTTACACTAAATTATGCATAAAGATATTGTAGTGAGTGGTGCAATGCGCATGATCATAACAAGGAAATGGCGAGAGATCTTTAAATTACTATTATTATTCCTAGNACTAAAAAAAAAAAAACTTTTTACCTATCTTTACACTAAATTATGCATAAAGATATTGCAGTGAGTGGTGCAATGCGCATGATCATAACAAGGAAATGGCGAGAGATCTTTAAATTACTATTATTATTCCTAGTGCAAATAACGACTCTCGACTACTGCGCATGTGGTTGGACATACGCAAGTGCAATGGGCTTCAATTTATTAGAAAAATATCACAATGCCCATTCTGATTATCATCGCTTTGAAGTCTAAGAATTATTACCTACTAATTACAAACAAAAATGAGTATTATTATTGTATAAGTTATAAAAAAAAAAACAGATATATATTATTTATGTTATGAAAGAAAGTTTTAGTTTTTATTGAAAGAAAAATTACGAAATTTGTTTATTTTTAAAAATAGGAAAAGTGGAACAATTATTTAGACAAAAAAAAAATTTAATTATTAACTTCTTCCTACTTAATTTTGTTGTTAAATTTTACTCTCTTTAAACTAGTTATTTAATTAATAAGATAATATGGTTTGCGTTGTAATTTATTTGTCGAATGAGGTTTTAACTAGGATTGTTTCATATTACAACAAAATGTTATTTGGAATTATCCAGTACAGTAGCATTATAATAATAAACCTAGTAAGAGTCTTGTTAGTATAAATAACTACAGTGTTCCATTAATTTACGTCTACTAGAAGGAAAAATCAACCAATAATGATTATTAACCTTTAACAATTATGTAATAAATTCATATTTCATGTAATTGAGAAAAAAAAAATTTAGTAATCATTGAAAATTTTATTTAACTACCAAAATAATATATTCTGAAAAAATTTTTTTAAATAATTTTGTAACATGTTTGCTCTCATTTCTCGTTGAATTTACCACATTTTCCCCTACTGTTTTGAAGTAATGAATTTTGTTGTGAGGTCAAAAAGTCAACCTTGAATGGAAAGCCTTTAGTTAGAATTAAACTAATTAAAAACGTCATTCAGCACGGCATGAGCTAATCATACGTCTTCAATAATTATGCAACTCCTTTCTCTCTTCAATCATTTTTGCATAATTTTCCACGCCTTTGCAAATTTTCTTATTGTAATCTCTTCAACTCAACATTAATCAAGAGAATTTTTAGCTCATTTGAATACCCACTCGACAAAACTTTGTCGGCTTTAGCATTCAATGGATTTTTCTGTCTTAATGTTAAAAGAGTTGAACAATGAGACAGAAGTAGACTCAGTAACCCTACTACTACTTTCTATACTTTCCCAATAATGAATTCAAAGGAAAAATTCCTTACTTCCACCATGATATTTTGAACCTGACATAAAAAATTCACAAAGAGAATTAAAAATAAATAAAGTTTGATGACTAAAATATGGATTTGTTAAAATATATATATTAATAATACATGTTCTTTTCATTATTACTGGTATTAAAGTGGAAAAAACCCGAAGTGAAGTTTGTTTTTTTTTTCTATTTTTTTTATACACAAACTTAATCAATAGGAATTATAGTAGGGAAAAAAAATAGAATCATAAACCCATTTTCACGTGGCAGATTCAAACCAACAGCACTCAACTCTGTTAACTCTCTAAACCCGGATTTTGAGCCAAAGCGTCACCGATGCGGCACTATCCCTCTCTTCTTCACTTATGATANCATAAAAAATTCACAAAGAGAATTAAAAATAAATAAAGTTTGATGACTAAAATATGGATTTGTTAAAATATATAATATTAATAATACATGTTCTTTTCATTATTACTGGTATTAAAGTGGAAAAAACCCGAAGTGAAGTTTGTTCTTTTTTTTCTATTTTTTTATACACAAATTTAATCAATAGGAATTATAGTAGGGAAAAAAAATAGAATCATAAACCCATTTTCACGTGGCAGATTCAAACCAACAGCACTCAACTCTGTTAAACTCTCTAAACCCGGATTTTGAGCCAAAGCGTCACCGATGCGGCACTATCCCTCTCTTCTTCACTTATGATATTTCTGCATTGCTTCTACCTCCGTCAGTCGGTTATTTTCGGCAATGTTATGAGCCGGTTGCCGGTAGTTTTTATCTTTAAAGAACAGAATCCATGAAGTTGATGTTAGGAAAAAAGTTGAAATCTTCCATCACATCACACTATCATCCCAAGAGTCTAGAAATGTTCTATTGAATAGAGAAAACTTAAGATGAGACTCTTCCCTTTGGAATTGGTAAGAAAATAGGTTCAATTTACAAGTAAAAACGATAGTTTTCTCTTTCTCTCTCTCTCTCTTCACTTCATCCTCTTGGATTCATAATCGAAAATAATGAGATTCAACTCCGGTACTTTTCCTCACCACTGAAAAATCTACTACTGAATGGGTTAGAAATCAATAATAGTTTATATTCTTAGGTACTTTTTGACATACGGCCACATCACACGCGTTCTCAAGTCAAAACTAACGAACCTTTGAGAGAGAGAAAGAAAAAAAAATTTTCTCTTTTGTTCTAGGAAGGAAAGTGAGAGAAATTCTTACCCAACCCATTACATTGAGAAGTTATAAAAAATAATTTTACTAAAAAAATTTTCATTTTATTTCTCTAACTAATCATTTTTCTTGTGAAAATTTAGGACTCAACCCCATTTCCTTCCATTTTGACTCAATTTTCTCTAAGGTATTATTCAAATTTTTGGATTAGGACCATTTTCTTAGGATTATTAAACAGGAACATGAACTCTTGCCATTTTGAAAGGTGTAAACCTCGTCTCAACTACCTTTCTAGAGAGTAGAATTGTAGAGTAAGAGGCTCTAGGGTGATTAGATTTTCAGTGAAATCTCTAGCTAGTAGCTATAGTAGTAGCTCGCAAGCTCAAAAACTCCTGAATTCTCGATGGGGTTTTTTTTGGTAGAAATAGAAATAGAAAAGGAGTTGCGGAGGCTCTCCACGTGCCAGGATTTTCTACCCGTCCNCTCAACTACCTTTCTAGAGAGTAGAATTGTAGAGTAAGAGGCTCTAGGGTGATTAGATTTTCAGTGAAATCTCTAGCTAGTAGCTATAGTAGTAGCTCGCAAGCTCAAAAACTCCTGAATTCTCGATGGGTTTTTTTTTTGGTAGAAATAGAAATAGAAAAGGAGTTGCGGAGGCTCTCCACGTGCCAGGATTTTCTACCCGTCCTCGTCGTCGACATCCGCTCAGCTATTTTTTTCTTTCTACCCGGGTTTTTGATCGATACGGGAAAGTTTGAGGAGCAGAACCACTACGCCGAATACATGCTCCCTTTTTTCACTCCTAATCTCCTTACTGGAATAGAACCTTTCTATACACATTTTCTTAGAAAATAAATAAGGGACTCACTTCCCTCATACACATTCGCCATTTCTTATTTTATACTCAACCCCTCTCTATTTTCAGGTATTATTACATAAACTTGATACCTCATCTCTAGAGTCAGGCTCTCGTAGGGTTAATTTTGTAAGAAATTCTATAAGAAAATCAAAGATAGCTAGTCAAATTAGTTATAAGTTATTAGTGAAGGAAGAAGGACTCATGATACTCTAGTCTATAAATATAAGATTATAAATAATTTACCATTTCTACTTTTCTATGCTAGCCATCAATCCTCATGAACTTGGTTTTTAAACTAATGAAATTTGAATACTGCATTGCGCAAGCATAAATATAAACCAATGTAGAGAAAGGTTAAATATTTAATACAAGGTTACTTAGATATCTTATAGCTTCTTGACATAAGAGTGAAGGTTGTGAAGAAATATTAAACAAAAAGTACCTCTAGTGGACATAGAGTTGAATTTCAGGATTATATTTTACAAAATTTCTAATACGAAATTGAAAACAAAATATTTAGTATAACATATAAAATAAGGTGAAAGTCGAAGAGAGGTTTAAAGTTCTNGTGGACATAGAGTTGAATTTCAGGATTATATTTTACAAAATTTCTAATACGAAATTGAAAACAAAATATTTAGTAATAACATATAAAATAAGGTGAAAGTCGAAGAGAGGTTTAAAGTTCTGAAACAAAAATTTACTTAAGAGCTTCACAAAACAAACCTAATTCTATTAACCTAAACTAACACTCTAATCCTAAATAAACCTAACCTGCCAAACCAATCTAGTCGTAAAACTAAACGATCTAAAAAAAAAAAAAAACTCGAACGTAAGAATCTTATCGAATATATTTATATCAGTCTAAAAATCAACCAGTAATAATGGCTTTAGAACTATTTACTTAAACTGCCCTATCATGAAATTAACATCACTTTTTTTCTGACATCTACTCACTTTGAGTATTGGAAGTTTTTTGATGACACGGATATTAAAGTGTCGTGTAGCTTAAGGTGTCAATAAAATTTTAGGTGCTACAAAAATTGAGATGAGTTTTCAATAACTAAAAATTTACTGTCATGAAATTTGTTCTACTTTGCAATAATATTAGCTTGAAGGAAAATAAAGTTTTCTGAACAATGTTATATTCTTAAAATTGACCTGGTTTTACATATTGTTCATATTAGCATTATATTGTTTTGTTACAAAAACAAAGAGACAGAAATCGATAAGATGTTTTTGTACATTTAAGTAGGCTGGTTGATGTCGGAAATATTTGATGACAATTTTGACTGTATGCAAAAAACAGTAATGATTTTTGAGGTTTGAATTAAGTGACTATACATTTTAGAAGAAGTGTCAATAAACTTTATGTTAAGTTAAATTGGTTCTGGTCTTGTCATTTGTCCAAAATACTGTCATGTCATAGAATTAAGATGGTCCCACTTTTTGTAGATTCTGGACGTCAGGAAGTAATTTTTAGTTTCATAAATAATTCTTTGTGTTCATATATTTTGGCTCGCTTCATTCTTGTCCTCTTAACAAGGAGAGATTTCTAGGTTTAACACCAAAAGTCAACAATGAGAGAAAGTATCTCTAGTTACATCATTTGGTGAAAGTATCTTCTGTCTCCGCCCCTTACAAGTATCCTCAAATTCATGTCCACTGAGAAGAAGCCAACATTTTGAATTCTTACGTATCCTTAGTCACATAAAGAGCCCATAGAAGTGCCTGTAAGAGACAGAGGATTAAGAGACCCGGGATACTCTGTCTGGTGTCACTTTCAGTGTACCATACAAGTGCTTTCACCATACATTTTATACAATTTTGACACATATGCACCATTATTCCTTTTAATAACCAACTAAAACTATTTTCTAATGCATTATATTGAAAATCTTGAAAATTTCTTCTCTGGAATATCTTATTTTGACTACTGGCTACTATACAAGATGGACGGACGGAGGAACTGATGAGGGTTATGTAATCTGTCTGTCTGCACTTTACTTTTAGATAATGAACCATACTGGAGTCAGTGGAAGAAAATAGGAAACACTTGTATTTTTAAATTTAAAAAAATACAGTGAAGTCCGGTTATAGTGAATCCGTAGGGACCGGCAAATTTTCTGCTGTATAGCCGGAGTCCACTAAATCCATATAGTGAATGGACTCTGAATCTGCCGTAAGAGTGATTTTGATAAGCATAAAGTATTTTGGTTCATTCAATTGAACTTGCGCTTTGTTGCCTTCGAAGATTGTTTCCCTGCATACATAAGCTGTAACAAGTCTAGCTGTATTGAAAGATAGGGAAGAGGTACTTAAAATGCGTTAAATTGGGAATGGTGGATGGATTGTCCAACAACAAGAGAGCTTTTCGGTTTGATTCCTGTAGGGTTCTTTTCAAATTTTGAAAATATTAAAGAATTTATCCAATCTTTCTTGTTTGCTTTAAGAACATGAAAATGCACAACCTTCTAATTACTTTTAAAGCATTTTTAATATTTTTAAAAGTTTTAGAATTTTTCTATGGTAATTGCTTCTAGTTTTCGGTCTAGATACATTTGCATACAATAATAGTGACACGTTCCATGAACTTTTTTCCACCACATCGAGTTCTAAGCAACAACAAAAAATGTTTTGTAACAGTAGGTGGATTTGACTTTTAAGCTGAAATGTGTTACCTAAAACTCACTCTAAGGTTCCATCTAAGTCAGGTACAAAGATGGGCATAGAAGAATAAGGTACAATTCATTGCAGAATTCATATATATATTTCAAGCGTGTTCACTATAACCGGACAAAATGATTCTCGGCTTAGGTAGGTTTGGTTCACTAAAACAGGATGTTCAGTATAGCCAGACTACTTAACACATAATCTCCCATTTCCTTGGCAGCGATCGGACAGCATGGTTTGCAATAGCCGGAGTCCTATTATACCGAAAGTCACTATACCCGGACTTCACTATACTTAGAAAACAACCGATTTTGAATGAACAAAAATATTGAACATTCCTTTTCTATCAGTTTCTAAAATAACTTAATAAACTTTAACCAATTTTAAATAAACAAAATTCTCAAATCCGATCTAATGAATTTCGTAAAAAATTATATTGAAGTTACTCCAAAAAGTTAGAAACTTCGATAAACTAACAGGAATGAATGTAGGTATGATAGAAATTTAGTTCATGAATTAGTTTGGTACTGCTTGAAATGAAATTATGAATCTTGCGGAAATTTTGAATTCGAAATATGTGATATCATATTACGAGTACTTAGCATTTGTCATGCTCGAAAATTAAATTTTTAATTATCTATTCGATTGTCATAGTTACCACCATTGACCTTAAGATATTTTAACCCTATGTCTTTTTTTATGTTTGAGGTTATCTATAAAAATTATAGAAGCATTAGAAATGTCTGTTTTCTTGTATTTAGGATTCAGTTATCAATATGACAACATTTGTGTATATCACAAACGTCCAGTTTTGAAATTTAGATTTACAACATTGTCAAAATTAAAGGACATCATAAAAAATCTGACAGAAATCGTACTCCATCCATATTNTTAGAAATGTCTGTTTTCTTGTATTTAGGATTCAGTTATCAATATGACAACATTTGTGTATATCACAAACGTCCACTTTTGAAATTTAGATTTACAACATTGTCAAAATTAAAGGACATCATAAAAAATCTGACAGAAATCGTACTCCATCCATATAATTATACAAAACTAAATCTGTACCTACTGAATATTTTAAAACTTTTTGTTTAAACTACTTTACAAATTTCAAACCCTAAATCTGGACTGGGCATTGCCATGTCAAATAAATACAATAATAATTATTGATTGATAAAATTATCTTCAAAAAATTTCAAAAATGAGCTTTCAATAAATCAAGTTTTAATTGAACTAGAAACCATATCAAATTTCATTCCTATTTAATTCCATAATAAGGATAGCTATAGCTATCCTTTGCTTACATTATTTTTTTTTAAACACGTATTTNTCTTCAAAAAATTTCAAAAATGAGCTTTCAATAAATCAAGTTTTAATTGAACTAGAAACCATATCAAATTTCATTGCTATTTAATTCCATAATATGTCTAGGATAGCTATAGCTATCCTTTGCTTACATTATTTTTTTTGAAACACGTATTTGTCCGCGGTTTTCAAAACGTCAAACGTAATAATTTATAAACTAACCATCATCTTCTAATCGTAGGCTCGTTTCCGTTTCGAGTGTAAAGACTTTTCCCTTGACTTACAAGAGAAAAACGGAAAAGAAAAAAGGAAATGTGAAACGGAAGAAAGGAAAAAGAAAGTTGATATATGAGATCATAGAGTTTCATAAACTTTTATTTTCTCTCTTATATTTGAAAAGTTTGAGATAAGAATAATTGGAATGCTTTAACAATAGTTTTTACTGTACTAGGAACAGGTACGATTACATTGCAGACATACTGCGTCTTATTGATACTTTTCTACTCTATCATTCGCTCGATAGGTCATTCAACTCTCAAAAAGATAGCGCATCGTCTCATGTTTTTTTTTTCTCTCTCTCTCTCCTAAACTACGTCTTTACAAACTATTTCATAGAAAATAGTACTAAAAATCTAAATTAATAATTGTTTACTAAACTTTGAGCTTCTCTTTTGTTTATATTCACCAACCTAACTGAGAGTAAATACATAAGTAAAATATAGAAATAGGACACATCCTATAATAGTTTTTCCCTATGAGATCGTCGTTTACGTCAAAGGGCGTTGGTTCGGTTTACATTTTACAACCTCAATGAATCCAAGTCTGGAAATTGCAACTGCTATTTTGTTATTTACTCTTTTGTTTGATTCATATTATTTTTTAGTTGGTAAAAATTCCATTGACAAGTAAAATTTTATGCTTTGATCCAACACTCCATCAATCTATGTTCATCTAAGCTCCTAGGATCATGTTACCACACATTGTTATAATTTAGTTTGATGAATCCCTCAAATCCTTTCAACTCACTCAATATGAATCACTCCATAGAGGTTATAGAAACTGTTTGCAAATTATAATACATAAATTATTTGCAAATGAAGACTACATGTCCAAACTTTGTAGAATTGAAAATAAACTTTGATCTTATATACCTTTCCATTACAAAAATCAATCCGTCTGTGAAGCCTCTACTAACTAATAATGATTTGTTGACAAATGTCCCAATGCAAAAGAGAATTTACAGTCTATATTATGTACTTGTTAGTAATTGAGTAAAAAAATTTCATTGATCCGTGTAAATAATAAATAAATAATCTAGTTCGAACTGTTTAGTTTGAGGTTCGAGGGTCGAGGTTCGAGGTTCGAGGTTCGAACATTTTTTGTAGAGGTTCGAACTTGTCTTTTTTTTTTTTTGTAAAATATGAGCTTTCCTCGCATATACCGCATGACTTTGGGATAAGTTTTCTTTTCACAAAATTTTTGTATAAAGTTTCAGATTTTTTAGTGAATTTATTCTTTAGTTTTGATTTCAAGAATAAATTTTTAATCAACTAGTTATCATCTCATGATTTCTGAAAACAGTCTAGTGAGTAATGGAGATGTAGAAAATTTGAAAAAATTTGCTTAACTCACCCGTTAATAAATCAGTGTGAGACTACTTTGAAAGAATTGAAGATACCCAACATGAGACTTGTAAGGAATTTATTATTTCTGTAAGACAACTGTAAAAGTGTTTTGAAAACTAGCCTAAATAGTATTACATTTTTACATTAAGGTAAGGTACATCTGAAACAAACATTCAACTTCAAATGGTAATATTTACACATCCAATGAGCTGTTTTCTGAATTATAATGTTCAATTAGCAGAGTAGGAAAAGGTAACTACGATAGTTGCAAAGAAAAATTTTTTTGTTATTAACTTTTTTAAATGGGATTTTCATTCTAATTTCGATATTGTAGAACCAACAATAGAATTACCATGCGTAGTGCGTGAATGATCGTGGTATTACTAATTGTTGCACTTAACCTTACCAAATTATAAAAATAATGTTTTAAAACCTGTATGCCTTGGTCAGTTATCTAGTCAGATCTCAGCTAAGTACGCACTAAGCAAGGTATTCTATTGTTTGTTTCACAATATTATGAAATTCGAGTGATCATAAGTTCAAACCCGAAACAAATTTCGAACCTTTGACTCTAAAAATTCGAAAAGTTTGAGAGGTTCGGACTTTTAAAATTTCTTTCGAATCTTTATACTCTATTCTGTGTAGTGATCTGACTAGAAATGCAAAGTCTTTAGTAATATAATATATCCTTGCACTTAAAATCCATTGAAATAAGCTCATTTACCTCTGTAGTACCTCTATAATGCTCTACCTCTTTATAAAAACGTTAACGTAAAGGAAATAATTCAAAGTAAAAAAAAAAAAAAAAAAAAAAATTTTTTTATCTGTTTGAAGTTTTGAACGTTTATTGAGTGAGAAGAGCTCTAAAAAGCACTTCCTGAAATTTAGTTACTGAATTCAGTCACCTGAAACTAAGTTAATTTGAGTAAGGACCTTCCATATTAGGTAGTTATGGCTGATCATTCCCTTATTTCAAAAATCGACGTAAAATTTTTACGTAGTTGAAATTTTTACGTTCAAATTTAAAGTGTGCATAGTTATGGCAAGCACAATTGAAAATTAACCTTATATAATTGCGCGAATTTTTCAAATTATTTACTTGAATTTGGAAAAAATTTTAAATGAATTTAAGTCTTCCACTTTCACGAAAACAAGCAATAATATAAAAAACTTATTACAAAATAACCAAAAAAGATTTTAATTTATTTCGTTTCTTCTTTCTGAGCCAACAAAGCGAAACATTGTGAATCTTCAACTGTATATTGATGGGCTGGTTCGCCGATTCCATTATTACTTTGATCCCTTCAAGTAATTTTTCTCGCTGTGAAACTCCCTCCCTTGTCTCAGTTCTATAAAACAATAAATTGTGTTTAGGAGACAGATTTCGATTATAATTACGACAGAATTCTGACGTTATGCGATAAACAATGCGCCTAGTGCCAATATTTGAACATACTGATACTTAAAAGTGATTAGCGCAAATCCAAGCCAGGTAAATTAATCGCAAGAGACAAAACTAAATATTGCATAAGGTAGGTTTAAAAACTTACTTCGAAGTAAGCAACTCCTTCTCGTACTTGGAAACAAGTAGATCTATACGTGACTNGGGCTGGTTCGCCGATTCCATTATTACTTTGATCCCTTCAAGTAATTTTTCTCGCTGTGAAACTCCTTCCTTTGTCCCAGTTCTATAAAGCAATAAATTGTGTTTAGCAGACAGATTTCGATTATAATTACGACAGAATTCTGACGTTATGCGATAAACAATGCGCCTAGTGCCAATATTTGAACATACTGATACTTAAAAGTGATTAGCGCAAATCCAAGCCAGGTAAATTAATCGCAAGAGACAAAACTAAATATTGCATAAGGTAGGTTTAAAAACTTACTTCGAAGTAAGCAACTCCTTCTCGTACTTGGAAACAAGTAGATCTATACGTGACTTCACTGTTCTTGAAGACCCGCATCCAAACTCCTCGTTGAATGCTGAACACAGAGCGTACCAACCATCCTTTCCATTTTCCAAAGGACTCGTGTTGATAGCTAATTTGAGCAATGTGATATCCTTTGGTGAAGCCAACACGAGCCTTATTGGTAGTAGTATCCTGTTCGAATTAGTTTCAAAATGTAAAAGTAATAAACTCAATTGTGGAACATTGGGTTTACCTTTTGACCCAAGCTGGAGCTGGATTGTTGTACTCTGGATCTTTTTTTTTGAGACCTTACTTTTGATCTCATTACAACTTGACCATGCCCGACCTACCATTTTAACTGATTTTTTAGTAAAAAATTAAAGATTTGAAAAATAATTATTCAAAAACAAAAAATTCAACCAAAGTCAAAATACCTAATTCCAAACCCCAGCCCGGCAACGCTACAGCACACCCTTTGGGACCAGTCGAAACACATTCTAAAGGGTAACAGTGCAGCGTGTTGTCCCAACGGGTTTATTTGCCTGACCGGTGCTGGGGTTCGGGTNCACATTCTAAAGGGTAACAGTGCAGCGTGTTGTCCCAACGGGTTTATTTGCCTGACCGGTGCTGGGGTTCGGGTATGGCCACTTTGACTCTGGTAAAAATTCAGTTTAAAGTTCATAACTTAACTGCGGACGTAACGTAAAAATTTTACGTCACCTAATAAAATAAGGTATACGTAACTGTCATACAGAGTTGCCATTTAGCGGGTTATTTACGTCAAATGATTTTACGTCGACCTTATTTTTTAGGTCGACGTAAAATTATAAGTAAAATTTTTAAGCGAAAAGCCATAACTACNACGTCAAATGATTTTACGTCGACCTTATTTTTTAGGTCGACGTAAAATTATAAGTAAAATTTTTAAGTGAAAAGCCATAACTATCTAATAAGTATAATAGGCTTAGGATTTGCTAGCATAGTAAAAACTCAAGAGATATTGAAAGTAACATCAAAGTCTTGTCATTAATCGAGTTATAAAAGACCCATTAGTATATAAATATTTCGACTATTTTTGACTATTCGCCTCCTGTCCATGTCTAAATACTCAAAATTTACCTGTATGTAACATATGAGAAAATAACCTTTACCGAAATAGCATTAGTTACAAAAAAAAAAGAAAAAAAAAGTGGCACAGGGTCATCCACGATCTTTTGTTCTAATAGCCAAACGAATTGCGGATGAGCACAGGATAAAAAATTATATATATATATATTATAATAATATAAAAACTGGTAACCTTGTCACATGTGAGATTTAGGTTTAAGAAGAGGTGAGAAGTTAAACAGGTTAAAGGACAAAACCTTAAGTTTTGTAATGAGATTTGACGATTTGCAGTTGGTTTTTTTAATTTTAAGAACATTGTACTTGTACGTCATTCCTTATTTCATCTTACATCTGTTTAGCATCATAAATTTATCACAATGATGTGTGGAAATGATTTAAAATAAAGCAAAACTGTAGTTTTGGAGCCAATGACACAGGAAAAGAGCTATAGGTTAAATAATTAATAATTATTATACTCATGGTAAACATTGTTATAACAATATATTCAAATTTAAGTGTATGTATGCATAACTTTTAGGATAAACATACTTAAGTTTACGAATATTTATTAGAGATATAAGTTTAATGTTTAATACATTATAATATTACTTATATAAAAATTATACAAATTGTAATATTTTTTTATATCATAATTATGAAAAATTCAGGCANTAAGTTTAATGTTTAATACATTATAATATTACTTATATAAAAATTATACAAATTGTAATATTTTTTTATATCATATTTATGAAAAATTCAGGCNGATACTATTTTAATTGTGTAAATTATATTATGGTAAACTAATTTTCTAATAGGTTTAGTTTAAATAAGAAGAATCCGAGGAAAAAATGTTTGTTAGAGTGTAGAAATATTTTATAGTCGTGTTATACTGTCTTCCTATTTTTAATAAAAAAAATTATGCTTCGGAAGTTTTAAAATGTTTACTGAAGCAGTAAGAAAATATTTGAAATTAAATGAAAGGATTACACTTATGCAGAACGGATATGAAAATTCGAAATTCTATTTTGAGAAATTGATCACTAACTTTTTTTCNATATTTTATAGTCGTGTTATACTGTCTTCCTATTTTTAATAAAAAAAATTATGCTTCGGAAGTTTTAAAATGTTTACTGAAGCAGTAAGAAAATATTTGAAATTAAATGAAAGGATTACACTTATGCAGAACGGATATGAAAATCCGAAATTCTATTTTGAGAAATTGATCACTAACTTTTTTTCCGTTTCGGTTTTTCGCTTCACCGACACAAGTGACAAGCTAGTCGAAAAAAAGTTTTTAATAAAATAGAAAGTGAAGGAGACAGAAAGGGAATTGAACTTTTCACCAACTTCATTCAATATTCAAAAACCAAGGGGACGCTTTGTTGTTCTCTAGCAAAAAAAAAAAAAAAAAAAAAACTGAACTGTCGCAATTTTTCAACACAGTAAAAAGTTGTTAAAGAGAAAGGGTTTGTAGCATATTTTCATCAGTTTTTTATATTATTTTCATTTTCTATGAAATATAAACCTTAATCTTCTTCCTAGCTGTAGAGTCTGACAAAAACGACAATTTTTTAAAGTCTGTTCCAAAACAACACTCTATTTGTCATCCAGATGATATAGTAATAACTTCACTCTTCATAATAACTTATTTGGTTTAAAACTCAAGACTATGAACCAGTTAATGCAAAACTACAAAACTCGATAAAAAAAATTTTCTTTTGATACTGTCGAATGCGTAAGTAGAAGTAGAAGGAGATAGGCAGAAAAATAACAATTTTTTTTTTTTGCAAATGTACAACGACCTCCTCCCGTGTCCATGACTTTTGCCAATTATAATTATAAATGAAAGTTTTGAATTATGGATATGGATAAAAAAAAATTTCTTTTTTTTTAGTTAGTTACGCTTTTAGTCGATGGACAAAAATCACCACATTTACTATTTGATGCTTTGTAGTTTATTATCTAAAAATTTTATTTATTTTTTTTTTGCTAAAGATGATCCTTCTTTTCAATTTTCACATGTTATTAGTCTGTCCTTGAAGAGGGACAACTACCTGCACGACTATTTTATTTTTTTTTGCAAATGAGTAAAATTGCAAAAGAGGAGGGATTCATGCTAAATTTATCTTTGCTTTAGAGCTTATTAAGTTAAAATCCTCTTATAGAATATTCGTCTCTCTTACGAGTTACGACTAAATAATTATGATGTAAAATTTGATGATACACAGGTGAAGGCTGAGTCATCGATACTTAAATCTATATCCTGGGAACCAATAAGTTGAGTAAATATTTTAAATTTTTATGTATTTGTTAGAAAATTTTTTTAAATAGAACCATCATTTTCTAAAAAATAATAAAAATTGAAAACAAAAAAAAAAAATTTTTTTTTTTTTTGAACTGCGGTTATGTTTTTACGTTTTTGTTATTTTTTATCATTTTATAAAATAACAGCTTATTNATTTTTTTTTGCAAATGAGTAAAATTGCAAAAGAGGAGGGATTCATGCTAAATTTATCTTTGCTTTAGAGCTTATTAAGTTAAAATCCTCTTATAGAATATTCGTCTCTCTTACGAGTTACGACTAAATAATTATGATGTAAAATTTGATGATACACAGGTGAAGGCTGAGTCATCGATACTTAAATCTATATCCTGGGAACCAATAAGTTGAGTAAATATTTTAAATTTTTATGTATTTGTTAGAAAATTTTTTTTAAATAGAACCATCATTTTCTAAAAAATAATAAAAATTGAAAACAAAAAAAAAAAAAATTTTTTTTTTGAACTGCGGTTATGTTTTTACGTTTTTGTTATTTTTTATCATTTTATAAAATAACAGCTTATTGAGTTGAGCTTACTCCTAGCTAATCGTATATAGAATCAAGACTAAATTGCACAAAAATACAATATGTTTCATAATTAAGTAACTTTTTTATTAAAAAAATATCATCATATTATTTTTTTAGATTATCTTCAATTCACTTTTGAAACACTCTGTATACAAAGAGAGTTTTGAAAGACATTGATATTGATCTGATGAACTTTTAATGATGGTAAGAAAATAGGATATTTTCCTATTTTTTTTTAAAGATTTACGGATTTTCTACTACGACTTACAAACTGACTCCTGGTGAAAGTTTAAGGAGAAAGTCTCTTGAGAATTTTTCTCATAGTCAAAAAAAAAAAAAAAAAAAAAAAAAAATTGTGGCTCAGACAGAGCTCAGTAGAATGACTTTCATCCACAAAATCGAGTCTCATTTTTTTTTTCTCTCTCTCTCTCTCTCTTGTATTTATAACTCCCGGAGCACCATGAGTCGAAAAACTCGCTTCCCCATTGGTTACTTTTTCTTTGGATTCAATATATCGAGTTCTTCTATTCTTCATCTCTATCTCCATCCATCTTCCTCTGTCATCCAAAGTAGAATCAACGACCCTCTAGCATATAAGTACCAAACTCAACTTTCTATATAAAAAAAAATTTTTTTTTTTTCATTAAATTTTCATTGAGTTACAAGAATTAATATTGATTTATTTGTTTATTCATTTCTAAAATTAGCAATAATACTCCTCACCCCTTGTCCATATAGGTATGAGTATGAGAATTAAAATTTTATAATATTTAAAAATTTCCCCCATTGAATTCATCGACCTCTCGTGACCATTGGGCATTAACCTGGGGGATACTAAACAGATAATAATGTTAGCAGTTCCCGTCATGTCCGAAACAATAATAATATTTTGTCATTAAACTTGTATAGCTAATTCTTACTTTTATTTGACACGCAAGGAAATGGATGGTTAGATACTACGAGTGAAAGTTACTTCAATATTTCTACTAATAACACTCCTACTCTCCTAGGTTTTAGTGTAATTTGTTTGTTTTTTTCTCTTATTTTTTTGACTTTTAAAGTTAGGTGAGGGAACTTTGTACTATTTTTTTTTTCTTTTCTGTTGGATGAAAATAAGGATTTTAGACGATGCGACGGTGGTAAATCTATTCTCTCGAGTATACCCGAAGAACTTTAGATGTTAGAAAATCCGAAAAAAGTTGGTAGTGACGGTGCTACTACGCCTCGTGTCGAGAATTTTCAGACTATGTAGTGTAGTCGGGAAGGAGTTGAGTATATACTAGCTTTGTAAGTCTAGAGTGAGGAGTGTGCCATTATCCGGGAAACTGAGGGACGTTGACCCCAGACAGCTCGACAAAAAAAAAATATCTAGAATTCTTGTAATGTGAAGTTAGGTAGTGCTAGACTGTCTAGGAAGCTTGCCGCAGCGTACCGGTCGATATCTTTAGCCCGTGAGCTTCCTCTCCACTTTCACTACAACTTTCTCTCTTTTNTAACCAAATTTTTGGATTCTATTCAAAAACCTTTTTTTTTTCTAAAAAAAAAAAAAAAAAAAAAAAAAAAACTAGACCTGCACGCATCCACAAGAACCCATTTACATTCAGTATTCTTTGGGCGTGGTCATTGATTTTCTTATGCTATATAATGCTAACTGAGGTAGATTTAACAAATTATTTAGCTTCATTGGAGTTAATTGTGTGTAAATTAGGTAGGATCCAGATCCAATTTTCAAAAAAAAATATATATAATAATGAGTATGAATGATTAAGATGATACTAGGGTTAAAATTTGTTTCATCTTGCTCTCCTAACTATATATAACAAATATTAAAAAAATTTATATCTTTTGTTCAGGTCCGTATTGTATGTTTTGACATTAGAATAATGGTAAAAATTACTATAAAGCAACCTTATCTCCAACATCTGTAAGTTTAAAAAAAATTTTTTTTTTTTTTTCTAAAATTAGATAATTTTGGAATAGTTGACAAGCTCATCGGGTTATAGAAGAACATAAAAATAAAACGAGCTATAATAGAAATAAGGTTTTGTAGCAATAGATACATACATAGTGGAGTAGTAAACTAGGTTTCAAAAAAAAAAAAAAAAAAAAAATTCAATAGTCAAAATGAGGTGAGCGTGTATTTTGTACAAGTCCGTGCTAACTGTTTTTGACATTATTTTCTTCAACTGAAAATATTCATTTCCTAAAATTATTTCCAAAAAAAAAAAAATTAATCAATTTCAAAAATGAAAACGCCCGTCATAGGGTTAACTCCAATTATTAGTGTTTATTCCAACTCCCGTTGAATGTCGCCTGTTCAACGGTACATCATATAAAGTTAGATTTGTACACAGTTGAACTTTTAGTCATCAAAGAGTTAATAATGTAAATGAAATATGATCTTAACTTTTGTTATTTTTTTGGCAATGTTTTTCTAACAGAGAGCCAAAAACTTGAGGTTTTATTTTTTAAATATTTATTATAACTATGTAATTGTAACTTTAGCTAAGTTTTAAAAACCCTAGTTGAATTGAATTGAACTGGATTTTATGGTACTCATGTACCATGGATGAAAAATAGTATGGCGTAAAGTTGAGAGAGAGAGATAGAATTCCGAGGTTAAATTTTAACATTATACACGCCCAGTTTACCATCTTCTGAGACACTCTGTATATAGTAAATTCTATTGAAATATATAGAATCTATATAAGCTATGAATATAATTATATTGTCTACTCGGGCGTTGGACTCAAATCAACTTGAATATATAATCTCACAAAAACCAGACAAAAACCTTCTCGAGTTTCAATCCAAAAGAAAAAAAAAAACAAGAGCGTCATACATTTTATTTCTATTGTTGAACTCATGAGATGATTAAATATAATAAGTAATATTATACCTTAATAGAATTATTTTTATAAATTATGATAAAATTATAATTACTGAGAGAATAATTCAAGAGTTATGTTTAACACTACTAATACCAACGGAAGCCGAAAATTTTTTTTTTTTTTTTTTTTGTTGTTTAACTTGATACCGTACAAAAATCTTGAGTTCATCTTTATACAACTTTTCTTTTTTTTTTAAAAAAAAAGGAACACATGAAAGTTAATAACCGGAAGGAGATCCTATTTCATTCTTCCCTTCATTCATTCAACTAGAAACATTTTTAAAGTGGAAAATTTACTCATATGTAAGGTAAACCCTCAGTGGAATAGTTATTAAAATTATGGAAGTTTTTAGGAGAAAAAAAAATTGTTTAAAACAAAGGGACCTACTAGTATAGTAGTACCCTTAGGTCAAAATATATCAGGGTATATTCACTTCTTTTTTTTTTTATTTTATTTGCTTCTTTCCCTTTGCAGAATACGAAGAAAAAAAAACGAATTTTTTTTTAGTTTTTAATAATATATAGTTATAATTCTTTTGTTTATTAGCTACTTAACTCTGATTCCTCCCGGGTAAAAAAAAGTTGTGCAAATTTTATAAGTTTTTTTTTTTTAATTTTTTTTTGTTACAGACAAGACTTTGTACAATGGGGAGGAAAACCACAAAAATCCTGTCTATCACTGTTGTATTTATAAAACATCGTTTCATTGTATGTATTTCTCGTCATTCTCGTCACATCCGTTCTCATCATCACCTGTCTGCCCAAAAAATTTTCTATCCTAGTTAAAAATTTGTTTGTATGGATTTGGTTCATAAAATTTTGACCCTCTTTCATATCTTCCAGTCTTCATCAACTAAAATAAAAGAAATTGATGATGGGTTTTGAGATCAGGATCTCAAATTATGTATACTGTGCACTTAAAATCATTCACTTGACATTTAACAATAATTTCTGACAAAAGTACAACCACAAAAAAAAAATTTTTTTTTTTATTTTTTGTGTCAATTGTCAAAGAAATATATATTATATACTTACACCACACCTGGTAGAAAAAGAAACATAAGTTACAATTTTCAAAATGACTCCAAGTTTCCGTGAAACCATTTACGGACTTTCCAATGTAATTTACAAACTCCACGAGCCAAAGATGAATCATTTGTTAGATACAGGGGGAAGAGTGTTAAAGAATAATTGAAAGTGAAGTCATCCATAGAGAAATATGAACAGAAAAAGGGGTAAAAACTCAACCAGCTTCGGGTAGAAAAACATACGAAAAAAAAAATCAACATTTTAGTACTAAACCAGCAGTAAAAGGAACCTTGATGAAAGGAAAACTTTGTTACTACTAGTATAGTAGTGTAATTTTCCCATGCGTTGTTAAGTATAAAAATAATCAGCAGGAGAATAGAATTTTGTAAAGAAGAAGAAAAAAACGCTAATATTTCTAGCCAAATTGTACACTATGAGAAATGGAATAATAAGAATAAGAATATAAGAAGAATATAAAAAAAAAGGGGGAAGAAAGAATGACAAGCCATTGGGCATAATTACATAATTTTAGTCAATTTCCTTAGAAAAGGAAGTTTGAATAAATGTATTTTTGCTGACATAACGTGATGACTGATGACCTTCCGTATTTGTCTGATTAGAGTTGTTGGAGTATGATTATAGTAGTACTTTGAAAGGTTGAGAGTTAATAAATGTAATAGTAAGAGAAGGGTTATTAACCCTTAGAGTACAAAGTCTTTAATCAAGAACATAACAATGGAAGAAGGAAGGACTCATCTAGAACAGAGAGAACTTGAAAAGGAAATGAGTATAAAATTATTAATATGGAATTTAATAGACTTTTATACATAGAGAATTCTTGAGTCTCACGTGTCAGGACTTCAACCTGACATTATGATGCCCATGACCATAATCTTACAACCACCTTACATAACCCTTACTACTTGATCTTAATAACAATGCATTTTTAGAATCTAATACATTACATAACAAAATCTCTAGTCTTTCAGAAATGTATTCCTCTAAGCATAAGGATTTAAACGCTAAGGTCTCCAACATTCCATGTCCATTTTAAGGCACTTTGTCCAACCCCTTCCTAAGGTTTATTTCTAATCCTCTTCTTTTTTGGACTCTAGTGTATAAAATTATACGATTGTTCTTCTCCACTTATGTTCAATAATTTATGGATAGAATGTTGAAGCTGATATCCATCTATTTATCAGTTTGAAAATCTTTATTTTTATATAGTATTGAATAGAGTATTATTATTATTATTATTATTATTATTATTATTATTATTATTATTATTATTATTGTTACTATTGATGCAGTTGGGTGAAAGATTTTAGGCGCAGGGTTTCTTTTCAAATTAATCCTTAAGTGTAGGCGTGGTTTATTTCTGAAGAATAATAGTAATAATAATGCTTCAGGTATCAACAAAATGTGTCAAAAGTTGTTTCAAAATTTAATTCTTACAAATATTGAGTCTGTTAAAGCAGTAAAAGGAATTTTTAGCTGGAGAAAACTATTGTAAAACTTTAGGCACATTATTATTTTTTGGTGCTACTACAAAATGAAATGATAAACTTTATAGGTAGAAGGTTATTATCATATATTGTAAAATGAAATCCTGATGCGTATAAGATTTTGCACCCAATTGTATTATTATTATTAACCTGCTAACAACGGAGTTGGATTGGGTTTTTGAGATTTAATATGTCCGTCTGTGTTTGTCTGTATATATGGGTTATTATAAAACAGAGATATTAGTTATTATTTAATATTATTTTAATATATGGGATACTTTGGAAGTTTTAATTTATCAATAAAAACTTCCCAACAACATTACAAGGTGTATACAAATATATTATATTATATATATATATATATATAATTATTGACTAATCGTATCAACGTATTGCCGTCTGACGTCGTTTTCTACAATTTGCAAATGATAATGATGATGAGAGATAATGAACGAATGAGAAAACAAAAACCTTGGATAATTTTACCTTATGTCGCTGTTTTTCTCGTATCCGTTGAAATACTGGTCGATTTTCCTTGAAATTTACCATTTAACAAGTTTTCTTTAAATTTCTATTTATTATTAGTTGGTTCAAAGTTTGTAAAAGACTGGTATTGTCATCTGGATTAAAAGTATAGAACTGGAGAGTATAATTCAACAAACTATTGGTTCGAAAATGAACGATAGATGGGGAGTCGAAGGGTTAAGAGAAACTCAACTTCATGTTAACTTTCGATGAAAAAAAAATTTTTTTTTTTTTGAAGCAATAAAAATGAATTTTCAAACAAATTTGTGTTCAAATATTGTTATTTTAAGATTATCTATGCTAAATTTAGTTTGATGAAACAAAACAAATCAGTTTATTTTGCAGGATAAATCATTAGAGGTCAGATCACAAATGTAACATATACAACCTGAATACATAAAATACTCAGATTTGTTTGAAAAATTCACATTTGTGATAAAAAATTAGTAACTTTATTTCTTATTTACATGTTACAATAATTATCAAAAATTCACGTGAGTCGAAGTGAAAGGAAAAGTTTCGAGTTTGTAAAATTGTTGTACCAAATCTTTTTTTTTTTATTTATTTTTTGTTGTTGCGTGTTTCCATTGTTGTGAGTGTAAGTTTACCAAATTCACTGAATTTTCCTACTAACTCCACTGTAATAGTTAGTATCCACTACTGAATGAGATTGATGCCATAGCAAATTGTCCACTTTATCATCATTGTTGTAAAAACAAGTAGCCTTGAACCCAATCCAACTGAATTTAGACTCTTTTGTTATAAAATAACCAAAAAATGAATACATTTTTATCGACTTTGGTTCATTTTGCAGAGTCATTCCCAATTTTTTTTTGTTGTAATTGTTTCAGCCTATGAGATAAGTCCGGTTGGCGTCGAATAGAAAATCGATTCAACAACCCTCCTTTCCCGAAAAAATGTGCAAAAAGTTTTGTCGATAAAGAATAAAAGCTTCATTGTAAAAATAAGTCACTTGTTATATATTGCACTCCTGTGATTCATATTTTATCAAAGCTTCACTTTTACTTGCTTATCAGATATAACAAAAAAAAATTGCAGTTTAACTAGACACCAAAGTCAACAAATGGATTATTAAAAATTTCTTCTTATTATTTTTTTTTAAACTTTCTCCAGCACCAAACTTGAAATTTGTAAATTTTAACCCTCTAGCTCCCCAGGCAAAATAAGTAAAAGTTGGCAAGTGAATCTTACAAAAAAAAATTGAAATTGTAATTTTTTTTTCTTTTACAACCGGCATTATTATATTTTTCTAAGCCAGTAAAAAAACGGGAATGAGGTTGTTTTTTTTTTTTTGGAAAAGACGACGAGTTGGAGGGGTTGGTTATTTTCTCCCGTCCTTTGCAATTTTTCGGAGTAATTGAAGTGCGCTTGCTCATTTTCGTTTTCTGGAAGATTCGGGCTGCTGCAATGTCATGAAGCAGTAAAGGGTAACGCAGAAAAAAAATTTTTTCTTATGGGTTGGTTAAGCTTCGTCGAGTTTCTTTCACCATTTCCTTCCCTTACTCAAAATTTCCAACAGTACCAGCACATTTCTTCCTTTTTTGAGCTACAACGACTATATGCTCTAACACAACATTCAGTCAGATTTTGGCAACCCAACTGACATCACCTGCTCGTCTCCCATTGTCCAATTGTAGTGACCCAAATTCATCAGAATTGAAAAATAAAAAAAAACTATAGACAATCTCAGAGAAACCTACATCAACCTATTGTGAGAATTGATAAATTTAGATAAAAATTTGAGTGATGAGGAAAGTACTATGTTAGGAGAGAGTTGTTGATTGGTGGAGAAAGTGAGGTTAGAGAAAGTTGCCGGTGGTAGGACGAGGAGGCGTAGTTTTTTCCCATTGGTTTTGGTTATTATTGGCTCTTTTCCATTAGTACGAGAGTCCCTTTTTCAACTTTCTCCTTTACTTTCACTACACGTTGGCTATGTATGGACCATACTAGACTCAAATAATATAACACTCACCCGGACATCGACACAGACACCAACACGGACACAACCTAATCCATAAAATAAACAATATACCAATATCCTTCTGATGAAATGGAGTCTGATAATGTAGGGAGTAGAGTTGATGAAGTAAAGACAACCGACGTACTCCCATCTCCACAGACGGAGAGTATGGAGAAAGGTCAGATGTCACCGCTGACTGGAGCCTACTTACTCATTGTCATCTCAGAACCACATTCAGCTGAAGATCAAGACAAAATCATCCAGAGATTGAATAAAGGTGAGGAAATGTTAAATTTCTTCTTTATTATTTTCATCAATCTTACTTTTAGTCGAACATTAATAATGAAATCTATCAACATATGAAATACAGTATGAATTATGATGGATAGTATTGTTTTTTTTTATCTGTTACTCCTCATATGCCTGGATAAGAATAGTTTAGGATAGGCGTGGCACATTATTATTTTGGNCTAACATTAATAATGAAATCTATCAAGATATGAAATACAGTATGAATTATGATGGATAGTATTGTTTTTTTTATCTGTTACTCCTCATATGCCTGGATAAGAATAGTTTAGGATAGGCGTGGCACATTATTATTTTGGGATCGTTGAATTCCATTCATTGTCGACTGGTCGGCGTGCAAAAAAAAAAACAACTTATTATTTAACTTTGAATAGTTGTGCATAGTTTTAAGAAATTGGTTGTTCCGTATTTATCCTGGAGCGGAATTGAAAGTGTACTCCCAAGGTAATTATGGTGTAAGAAAAACACATTAGAGACAGAATTCATTAAGGAAATTTCAAAATCTGGACTAATTTAATCCTTTTGTTGTACAAAGAGAGTCATTAAAGATCATGAGTTTGAGAAGCAATCGGACCTAGAATCCAAATTACTCAGTTAATGAGTAACACAAAATGGCTGCCGAACTGAAAGTTCTGGATACTAAAGATATCCTTACTATTGGATGTTAGAGGAGTTTTCTTATTATGTTGGGAAGAAAGTACTACTCTATAGACTCCTCATCTCAAGATCCTTACCGTCACGAAGTACTAATATTTCATCGAAACTTACCCCTTTCTCAAAATTTGGAGAAAACTTTAGTTTTTCTGATGGTAGAAGTCTTGTCGATAATGCTAATATTACTTGATTTAATCATCTGGAACTTGATCTCAATTTCCAGTTTTATCAAAGAAAGACTTTTCTTTTTACATTTCAATTTTTTATTTTTTTTTTATCGCTAATGTTATCAATGACTCTGGAGAGTCATGACTTTGAGTCACATGACACTTTTAGTATAAGTCAGACAAGGGTTTTTGTTAAATCATTTCATTTTCGTAGTATTGGGTCATTGAAATTGTTACTCATGCCTCTTTTATTTATATANTCGATAATGCTAATATTACTTGATTTAATCATCTGGAACTTGATCTCAATTTCCAGTTTTATCAAAGAAAGACTATACTTTTTACATTTCAATTTTTTATTTTATTTTTATCGCTAATGTTATCAATGACTCTGGAGAGTCATGACTTTGAGTCACATGACACTTTTAGTATAAGTCAGACAAGGTTTTTTGTTAAATCATTTCATTTTCGTAGTATTGGGTCATTGAAATTGTTACTCATGCCTCTTTTATTTATATANGTTTTTGTTAAATCATTTCATTTTCGTAGTATTGGGTCATTGAAATTGTTACTCATGCCTCTTTTATTTATATACTGTGTATCTGACTTTGAGTCATGACTCATGACTCAGTGACACTGAGTTTCATAATTTATGTTATGAATTGAATGTTAAAATTTATTGCCTTTTGGGAATCAATAAGAGGTCACTCGGATAAGCGAGGGAGTCACTTGACTCAAGTATAAAGACTCCAAAGAAGAGAGAGTCATGACTTTGAGTCACTTAGATATTAAACTAAGTTGTTGACTCGGTGGAAAGATGATAACTGTATAGGAAAATATTATTTTTTTTTGTTTCCGTCTATGCTGTAAGAGTTCTCAACAACTCCCTTTTTATATGAGTCAGTCGCAATATGACTCGAAAGAAAATATTCTGAGCTAGACATCGAGTTTTTTTTCGGATAACGATTCACCTGACTCAATTTTTTACACTATTTTAGTGATTCTATTTTTCCGGTTCTAGTGGACACGCCCTGTTGACTTGAGCAATTTGTTTCATATGTTCAAAGGACAGTTTTCTGCATGAGAGATANTCTAGTGGACACGCCCTGTTGACTTGAGCAATTTGTTTCATATGTTCAAAGGACAGTTTTCTGCATGAGAGATATTGAAAAGAGTTGTTTTTCTCCTCTTTTTTCATGCATTTCTCATTGGACAAAAGGTCAATTTAAACTTAAGAAAAAGGTGCGAAAATCAAGAAAGGCGTGTCCATTAGAATAAAAAACTNGGACAAAAGGTCAATTTAAACTTAAGAAAAAGGTGCGAAAATCAAGAAAGGCGTGTCCATTAGAATAAAAAACTTTTATCGTCGGAATCAGGATAAAAATCTACATCATTTGATACCTCAGCTTATAAGAAACTTGATGTTAAGCTCTGATCATTCCCTCTAACTGAGTCATGATAACTTTAGCTCAGGAAGAGAAATGAGTCATTGAGAACTCTAGTTGACAGACCCAAACTTAAGAAAAAATGATTAGATTCTTCTCCTACATCTTACATCTTAAAAGAGGAGAAAATAAAAGTAAAATTGGAAATGAAGGGTCTTTGTTGGTTATAATATGACTCTGTTTTGACAAAGATTGAGCATTGAACTAAACTCTAACTGAAAAAGGACGATAATCAGATTTGGTGAAGGAACGGAAATAGCATCATCAAAATATAAAACCTTTGAGAGATCTTTCACTCATCAGAAAGATTGACGGATTAGAGCCCTCACTTTCTTCTAAGCATCGATAAGAACAAAAAAAAAAATTTTTTTTTTAAATCTATCCTTCACTCATTTTGATCAACTCACTCACTTTGAGTAAAAAATACAGGATGACCAAAGATTTTAGAAACCGACTTTTTTCAATTTCACTTTAGTTCGTCCCTGTTTATATAGTGACTAAAAACAGTCTACAAAAAGCTTGAAATCAAATTAATTCAAAAATTTTGAACTGTGAGTAATATCACAACATTATGGTGTGCTTTTCAGTCTGTAAGGATTTGAAGNTTAATTCAAAAATTTTGAACTGTGAGTAATATCACAACATTATGGTGTGCTTTTCAGTCTGTAAGGATTTGAAGCAACCAATCATTATGTTTAATTAGTTAAATTCTCAGTTTTACTTAATTCCAACATTAATGTGTATAATTTTAGTTCGATTTGAAATTTACTTAGCTGTAAATTATACTCAGGTGAGCAATAGAGATTTTTATGAAGAAATTAAACCATTATTAGAGAGGGATAAGTAAGAATATAATTAAATTGTTAATACTTATTCAGATTTCTTGTAAGTAATCCAGTAGACAATAAGTTGGCAAATAATTGAGTCTATAACCAAGTTGTCAACCCTACAATAGACAAATTTGATATTGACATTTTCTCTACTTCTCCAGAGGTGGGTGTAAGGCACTAATTTTAAGTTATTGATACACTCTCAATTACTTCACTTTAATTTTTTATCTTAGTTTTAAAAATCCCGCCAAAATTAAAAAAAAAAAAACTTACCACATTTAGGCTTGAAAAGAGCATCAGATATCATTCATTACAACTACTTTATTACTTTGGTCTCTTTAAATTTCGGTTATGTGAAATTTATAAAGAACAGCAACCAAGCAACGACATAAAAAATTGATCGAAAGAAAAAGTTTTATTTTCTCAAATTTCTAAAATCTTTGGACACCATGTAAAATTCTCAACAAAAAAAAATTTTTTTTTATTCAAGAAACAGAAAATCTGAATCTGAGTCTCTATCTCTCTCTCATCTTGTTTATTGACGCATTGAGGATGTTGTTAAGTGAAATGGATTCTGGAAAAAGAAAAANCTATCTCTCTCTCATCTTGTTTATTGACGCATTGAGGATGTTGTTAAGTGAAATGGATTCTGGAAAAAGAAAAAAGTATATATAATTTCACTTTCACCTTAGTGTAGAAAGCGCTTAAGAAATTTTTCATCAATAAAGCTCCGTTCGTTTTTTTTTTTCATTTTTTTTTTTGTCTCATAAGTGAGGGGGTAGTTGAGTGTTATGATGAGGCTCAAGTATAGGACTTTCTCCAACAAACTCAAATGAGTCGTATATGCCTCCTCGTCTTTCTGGCGAGACTGGGCTATCGATCGCTGTGTTCTTCTATATGGTACTTTTTTTTAACACGCCTACATGGATTTGTAACTGTAGAACCATGGTCGTACAATTTTTCGTCCTTACTCGGAAGAATTGTCTGCAAACACGGCATTTTCCTATTCCAAATACTAAAAAAGACAGAAAGTTTGAGGGTCTCAACTTTATCCATTTCTTATTACTCTGTTACTCTATTTTCTCTATATTTAGTCTCATTTGAAGATCTAACGTTTTCCATTATTGGATTACCTCAGCATAAAAACCAATTTAAAATGAGCGCTTAGAAAATATAACTTTAAGCTTTACTTCATTTTATTTCATTACCGGCGATTCGTGAAATTGATATTAAAAAAAAAGAAAAAATTTTTCCCCGTATTAAATTAATCCTAACCTCATTTAACTAAAGCTTATTTTATTTTTATTTTTTGCCAGTTTAGCTAAAAATTTGAATAAAATTTGTAGGAACTCTTTATTGAGAGNGCTTATTTTATTTTTATTTTTTGCCAGTTTAGCTAAAAATTTGAATAAAATTTGTAGGAACTCTTTATTGAGAGAGAGACTGTACTTAATCCATTTATAATTGGTGGATTTCATATTGAATCGCTAACCTCATTGGTAGTATAGAATTATTATTATTTCAACAATGGATTTAGATTGATGTGTTTCAAGGTGTAATATTGAAANGCTTATTTTATTTTTATTTTTTGCCAGTTTAGCTAAAAATTTGAATAAAATTTGTAGGAACTCTTTATTGAGAGTGAGACTGTACTTAATCCATTTATAATTGGTGGATTTCATATTGAATCGCTAACCACATTGGTAGTATAGAATTATTATTATTTCAACAATGGATTTAGATTGATGTGTTTCAAGGTGTAATATTGAAANTCATTGGTAGTATAGAATTATTATTATTTCAACAATGGATTTAGATTGATGTGTTTCAAGGTGTAATATTGAAAATTATGGTTCACAGCTTTCAACTATATAAAAAAAAAATCATACATGCAATAAATGCATTTCATATGCAATCCATTTTCGGTAAAAAATTGTATGTAGAAAAATATGGTATTTTTTTTATATGAAAAATCGTTGATTCTGACTTTTAAAAGTGTATAAAGTGATTTAGCTATCAGAATTTAGATATTGCGTGATAATTTTGACATTTGAAAAAAAAAAGTAGGTTTTTCAATGTTAACCCTCTCTAAACCGTATGTACAGAATCTATGAGTTTTTAGAGTACTGTACTGATGGTTATTGTAAAATATCAAAATATATTTTTCATTTCCCATCTCTTAACGAAATCGTTAGTAATTTATATTCCCACAACCGGATGTTAATAAAATTGAACAAACAAGAAGAAATAAATGACTCTCAAATGATAATCGTCTGAATCCAACTCCATGTGTAATACAGTTTAACAAGAAAAAAAAACTTCGTTTTTTTTTAAATATTTGATGATTCATATGAATCAGCTTTTAGGTCGTTAATTTCTACTTTTAGACAAGAACTTGAATCGTGTGAATATGTCATTTTCCCCAGTGAGTAACCGTGAACTTTAGTCATATCAGTAGGTAGGTGTTGTTAAAAAGGTAAAAAACCGGTGTTTCAACAAGGCAAAAAAAAATACACTCCACCACACAGTTTACAGTTTCAATTTCTTGAAATATATCCAAGTGTTCAAGAAAATGAACGGAAGTAGAAAGAATATATACCATATGTGTAAGGTTTCAGAAAGAAAATATCTTAAATATAACTTAAAAGGTTTCTGTCTAGTGAGAACAGATCTAAATCTTTTCACTCGGTTATAAACTATTTTATATAAGATGGAAGTTTAAAATTGTTATAATTTTAAACTAATTTTGAAATATGATTTGATAAAATTCGATAACTTTTGAATAAAAATGTATAGTCATAGTCATAGTTATTATGTTGGTACTACTTGAATTTGATTGAAGTAGTGGTAAATGGGTTAATACAATTTTATTGATCTAATAATCGAAACAGTAGAATATGACTACTAAGGTAACTTTAATGTTAGTTATTAGTAGAATCTAGGGACAGAGAATTGTATTTATTATCAAAGATCTTGCATTTTGTTTAGAAATTTTCTACACCCGTTATTTCCCTACCCTTATTTTATCTATTTTTAGCTTTAGACTGAACTTCCCGTTTTAAATGAAGGTTTCTGTTTGGTTTTTCGTTACGTTGCATAGCAATGTATCATCATTGTTCAGTCTAGAATCGTGACTACTTTCTGGCACTATTATTCACAAATTTTTTGCATTGACTCATCATTTGTTATTTTTTAACAATATGCAACTGACGGAGTGAGTAATGTTTCTTGAACACAAAAAATATAGGTACATGTTTCATTCTTTTGAATTTGAAAACTGAAAGAAAGTAATGAGTTTAAACTAATTATTGGAAAGCACATAATTATTAAATATTAATTACAACAATAGTATTATAATTGTATCTTTTCTTTTGTAATTTAATAATCTCTTATTATTAATTCTGTTTTATTGTATTGATGACTAATAAACTTCAAATTTTAAACAGCTACGTAGACCCATGTAGGGAAATATAACCCTTGTACACATGTGTTACACTGTATAGAGATACAGGGTGTTTAATCTTTTTTTGCACCCTCTTTCTCAAATTTTATCGTAGCTCCTCCCACCCATACTGCTGCCAACAAAAGAGTGTGAAAAAATGACGTCATGCTTTCTAGTGTGAAAAAAAAAGTTAAACACCATGTATATAAAGCTACGAGGAGACAGTGTTTCCCAGAGGTTAGTAGAGCTACGTCGAGATACGGAGACTGTGGAGATACACGTTAGACCTATGCAAAACTGCGGAGTGATGTATGTACTCAAACTCAACTCCTCCGACGTGAGTATGGCAGCTCCTGTAAAATCACTTAAGTTAAGTAAGTTTGGAGTAATCCAAAGGTGGATGGGTGACCACCGAGTTGAGGAAACATGATCTGGTTCGGTGCTTAGTAAGGTATCAAGTAGGTGTTAGTGGGCAGATGCGACAATCTGTAATGAGTTACCACAACTTAGGCTTGACCTTAATTGTTGGCTAACATGTGTACTTTCAGAGCTCTGTAATAGAACAATCGTCGTGAATTAACATTATGATAGATGCAAACAGTCTCTGCAATGACGCTCCAAAACTGTAAAATAGAACATTTGCGTCTGTTTAGCTACGTACGGTAGATAGAGCTTACGTAGTTTCGTAAGACACACAATACTAAGGAAAAACTGTGTAGAGGCATACAGAGACTCGTAGACTACTCTTTGAGGAAGCTAGAGCTAGGTAAAAATACATAGAGACACCTGGCGACACACAGAGCTATGTAGATACACAAAACGTACAGATGCGTAATGACAAGTAGAGACTTGGTAGAAATCCTGACGGAGAAGAAGTTTCACGCCAAATCTTGAAACAGTGACCCAAAAACTTGGAGTATGGTGGGACACGATCTCGCGTCTTATGTTTATCGTACCTAACGCACTATCAATTGTGCTAAAGAGCCGATTGGGAAAATCCTGTTTCAAACTCTGACTATATGATGATGATCCATCAGTTATCACCAGCAAGTCTTTTTTTCCTGATGGGGAATTCATTATCTGTACTCTCATCCCTTGGCAGAAACGGGGAAGAATTTCTAGGTTATAGGAGTTTATGCTCATTATCCTTTTATGCCCATTATCCTATGCTTCAACTATCTCATAACTCGTATAGAGCTACGTAAATAGAAACAAGTATGGACATAGAGACAGTAGATCTACATGAAGACACGCTGTCACGTGATTGTCTTTAAGTTTGATCCGAAATAATGATGTATTTTTTTTAGATATTAGAGCATTTTTCTAACACCTTGCATCAAAATAGAGCAAAATACATGCTCGTTGTTTTCTTTGAATAGTATAGTCCAAAGTCGGAATTATTTCAACATACACTATTCTATTTTAGAACCTAAGCATCAAAGTAAAACAAAATAACACTGCGAGTTTCGTATGAGTAGCACTAGTTTCCAATAAAAGAAACTGAAAATTAATGTCATAATACTACAAATACAAGGATAGTCTCCATGGTTCGATGGAAATCGCATCCTAGGAGCCTATGTTTGGGCTCCAAACCTGGTGATGTATATCTATCCACTTTACCTGTAAATTCAACCAATAGTGCAGATGTTCTTACAAAAGGTACTATAAATAATTTTTCATGAGTTGTCAAAATAAATTGGTGAGGACAATGTATTTGACTCAAAATTACTATTGGATAGAATAATGCAGTTTTTAACACGCAATAAGTACTTCAAACTAGCATGTTGGATCATGGCACACCGACGGAAATACAGACATACAAACGGACAAGAGACTCCAATAAATAAGATACTTCCATCTGAACTTGGGTGCATTTTTAATTATCAAGTTGATGCTAATATAATTGTAACTAATACTAAGACGTTAGCGTAATAGAAACTTAAATATTATTTTAAGAGAAAATGCAGTTCTGCTAATTGTACTTGATTCACTCACATTTACCCAAAAATTTCATCAAATCTTGCCCAAGAAGTCGCATGATTTAATTAAGGCATAAGAACCTAACTTAAGAAAATCCAATATGCTTCACAAGTTTTCAACTAAACCTTACACATTGTATTTGTCCAATTATCTATAACTTAAGTAAAATTCTTAAAAATTTAATAAGGTTTGTCGTTTGTGTTAAAATTAGACCGATTTTCCATTAGACTGTTTTGTCAATAGATCGATCCTTTAGACTGCTTAGGCTTTAGACAGTTTAACTTTTAGACCATTTTGACATTAGATAGTTGTCGCTTGCACTGATTTTACGATTATCCTATAAATTCTAAAACTTTTTTAGTAAAAACTTCATAAATTAAAAAAACATCNTAGACTGCTTAGGCTTTAGACAGTTTAACTTTTAGACCATTTTGACATTAGATAGTTGTCGCTTGCACTGATTTTCCGATTATCCTATAAATTCTAAAAACTTTTTTAGTAAAAACTTCATAAATTAAAAAAACATCAGACACTATCAGGTTTTATGGCTTTAAATATCTATAAACTGTTACTTGTTTCAAGTAGGAATGAAAGTGTGTTAGTGTTTGCTTTACAAAATCGAGACGCTTTTGTAAACTTAAAATTAGCTATCAACGGAAACTATCTAATAATGATTCTATTTCTAAGCTTACTAATCCATGAAACAAATCGTGTCACACCATTAACCCCACTATGTCTAATCACTAAAATAATGAATCCAAAAATCACAATTTATAAAAACTCGTTTATTTTTTTCCCATCAAATAGACGAGTTGAGAGATAAAGTAAAAAGTTTTTTTTTACACTTGGTAGCATCAGTAAAGATTAGAAGATATTGCACAAGTTTAAATGATAATTGTTATGTTTACTAACCATAAATTGCTCGTCTTCGTCACTTATATACATTTATGTTTCAAAACATTAACCTTTCTCTAGTCGAAAGAAAAAGTGTTTTCAAATATCATCAATGGTCAATTTTCTTATATATCTACCCAGACTGATAAGCTGCATACTACTAACATTTAGTTTTTCATGAAAAAAAGTTATGAGATTGAAATCAAATACCGGAAAATTACTGTGATATGCTACAATTGTATTT
This sequence comes from Holacanthella duospinosa, assembly GCA_002738285.1. NCBI lineage: Eukaryota > Metazoa > Arthropoda > Collembola > Poduromorpha > Neanuridae > Holacanthella > Holacanthella duospinosa. The sequence continues at coordinate 575,502 of NIPM01000038.1, read as the reverse complement.
TTATAGCTTCAAAATTATATGTGAAAAGAATTAGTAATTGGTAATAATGTTTGGTACTGACGGATGTGCGTAATCATATACATATGATATATAGTAGTAAACCATTTCATGGAAAACCTGCTACAAACTCATTTTTTACCTACTTCTAATCATGATCATTGATCAAATAATAAAAAATGACTCAAAATGATTATTTTTTATACAATAGAAACTTTCAATTGTATTCAGCTTCAGAGTTATGTAAGGTTTCTGTGCACTACTGCGTGATTATCAAAACATTTTGTTAGTAAATGGTGTAAACCTGTTCATTAAATTCAAATATGATTAATTGAGTTGCCAAACTACATCATTTTTGAGTAGAAGATTCTAGGTATTTTTTAGTCATTTAAACTAGAGCGAGTGTATATTGCCTCAAGCCAAATTACTCTGAAGAGTTTTCACTAATTACAGAAATTTTGAATTCACAGAACCAAGTTCAATTAAAGTGATAGACATTTTAGCACCTTGTATATACTATTCCACTTATTTCAAATTAGAATTTCTAATTATTCAATTTTCATGACTGAAAGTGTCGGAGTAGGTTTTTGAAGCAGTCATGATTGCACAAAAGATCTGACGGTCGGGTCGGAATTTTTGTGCTTCGGGTCGACGGTTCCAATTATCAGACTTCCAATAACTGATGAAAATTTATTACAAAAGTAACCACACCTTACTCAAATTAAATCACCAATTAAAAATAAAATAAAAAATGACCCATATTTATTAGCTCCGGCAACTGAAAAACAAAATTTTTTTTTTGCTGGTTGATTTATTTGATAATGTGATGAGAAGTCGGCATTAGGGTTTTGAATTTACCGGTAAAAACTAGTTTTTGCCATAATAGTGGTAAAAAGTGGCAACAATGGTAAAAGTGGTAAAAATCAGTAATTACTAGGAACATATTTTTCGGTACATTTCATTACATGACGGTAGTCAGTTGTGAGCTGCAATAAACTCTAAATATAATAGTCAGAAAAAATAAAAATAAGGTAAAAAAAAAAGAAAAAAAAAGTACCAAAAATCGGTTCAGGTTAGGTATATAAGTTTGAAACCACTCCAAGTTAAAATATAATAATATTTACCAGCAACATTAAAAATGAAACTTGACACTTATGTATTAAAAGAGATGAATATCAATGATTGAGGTGAATGTTTCTTCGAGGTTTGGTGCTTTTGTATACTTTTATCAGGAAAATGATTTAAAGATGTCATACCATTGTTGCGGTTCTTTTAGTATACTAAAGTGTAATTTTTTTGTAGTTTTTGTTGCAATTTTTGAGATTGCTTCCTTCATCTTCATCTCCGCCTTCCTAAAAGCATGAACCATTAAAATCATAAAACTCATCATTGTTGTAATATCTAAAAAAAAAATCTTTTTTTTTGTCGATTTGCACATTTTCGTTTTCTTCACAAGTGAACTGAGAATTTAGCCCATTATCAAAGAACATTCAAAATGGCATAGTTGAGCGCGTAAATAGATATAATAAGTAAACATATATATTAAATTTTAAACATTTAATGCATCAAAGAAGTCAAATGTCAGTAGGGCGTGGTCAACACTAAATTGATTACTGTAATCTCTACAAAAGACGAGTTCAAACCAATGAGTAACCATTAATTTTGACACATTTTGTATTATTGGATAGTATTAAAAATTGAATTATTGGTTCTGCTGACAGGTCTTTATTTTATTTTTTTTTGAGAAGTATAGATTTTGACACGTTGAGGAAAGTTGGCTTTCACTACATTTACCTTCTAGGGCTTTTGTGTAATATAAAAATTCTTTCTTTTCTGACATAAAGTGCTTCTTAATGTAATTCATAGACTTTTTCTGGACGCGACAGGCGGTGAAAAGCGACAGTGAGAATTATGTCATGGAAGATTAGGGAACAAATCCGATTTTCTCTTGTTTCATCGAAAACTTTTGTGCCAAGTGGTACACCTCTCCCCCCTTACCAATTTTCCAGTGCTGACACAGTCTCACTATCCACGGTGCAACCACCACTATTTTATTTTTTTTTTACATCCAACCATAAATTACATTCAGGAAGGCTCACTTTTACATCGATTCCATGGAATCTTTTCACATCAGGAACAGAACCAATTTTATATAGCTTCTTTTGGTCGTTTGAGATATTGCATATGGTCCCGCGCCTTGGTGATTTATATGTCCAAGTAGTGTATTTTAAATATAAGGCTCAGTGGAAACTTGGAGATAACCGCGGAAGAAAAAAAAATTGTTTGAAGGAATGAGACAGGGACAAATGGTAAGAAACTTCAGATTATGACAATAGACAGACAATTTAAGTGAATTTTGGAGGTTTATATAGTTTTTGATTAATTATCTAACCCTCCAACTTATACCAAGCAGTAAAATATGATTTTTAGAACCATTCAACTATTGAGATCTACAGTAATAGCCAAAACCCTTAAGCGCCCGAGTCGCATCATCAAATTTCTGGTTTGACAAAAATCTATTAAAATTATTGTTCCATGATAGGAAAAATGGAAAAGAAAATGACTAAATAGAATAGTTATTCATTGCTATATGAATTACTCTGATAATTCTGTGGTTTGGTGTATCAAATAGAAAAATATTATCTCTAGAAATTGCATTCTACAAAACAAACTATATAATCCTGAAATGACATTTTCAAATCACTCAAATGGTATTGACTCATACTAGGATTGCAATATAGCGATCAGTGGTAAAAGAATATTTTATTTAATTAAAAGTCATGAAAACTATTTATACTGTATATAGGGTTAGCGAAAGTTTAGTACTCTTTGTACCAAAAGTGACTTCCTGGTGATTGGTTCAAGTAAGCATAATATGAGAAGTAACTTTTCGTACAAAGAATACTATACTTTGGCTAATTCTGTATAATTTATATATAAGTCTCTAAAACCATCTATTATGTGCTGCTCTGGTTGACACAACCTGGCATTCATTACTGATTTGTTGATTGGTATAAAGATTCCTTATAAATAGTTTCCAAAGACGGCAATTAGAGCAACAAGACATATTTATTTGTGTAAGGTTAGAACCGATTTCAAAATGGTAGGAAAATGCACAAGTGTATTTTTAGAGAAGGAGTAAAAGCATATCTAAAAATATAATAATACTTTTAGTGGAAAAATAAGAGGATTTATTTTTGTGGAACTTACTTTTGTTCTCTTTTACTGTGTATTGTAGGGAGTTAAAAGAGGACAAAAGAAAGTTCTACAAAAATAAATACTCGTATTTCCCCATTATAGGTAGATAGGGAACATACAATGTACAGTTAGATATGCCTGGACATAGATAGGCAGACGGACAGACGGACAGACGGACAGACGGGCAGACGGGCAGACGGACAGATGAACAGACGGACAGACGGACAGACGGACAGACGGACAGACGGACAGACGGACAGACGGACAGACAGACAGACAAAAATTTCATAAACCTCTACAACTTCGCGGTTTGTGAATAATTAATTAGTATTCTTTAGCAATTTATGTTTGGGAAATTTTAATTAGGGAAATCTTACACTTCATTAAATCACTATTTGGAAATTTTACTGCTACAACGTAAGAATCCAAAAGTATTGTTTACCCTGTACATCACGATATAATGTTTTTCACTATAGAAAAAAAGAACTAAAGACAATCACTTTGGCACAACTCAGCAGCTGCGTCTTCGTCTCTTTTCTACAGTCGTAAGCACCTTAATGTACATTTTATGGACGCTAAAGCAGTCTCGTATATTCGTATACCAGTACATGTTTTCGAAGATCGTAGACTGGAAAAAGAGCCCTTCCAAAAACCAACTTTGCAAAATGATTGATTTTATGGTAACATTTTTTTATCTAGTATATAGAAGTCTACAGAGTGTTTTCACCGGAAAACGAACGTGGGAAAGCGGTTGAATAACTCCATTATGTCTAAAATGCCTCCAGATTTGCTATCCGAAATTTTTAATCTCAAAAAAAAAAAATTTTTTTTCTTCCTGGAGAAACTTGGAACTAGGTTATTTGCATTCACTTGTACTCCACTGGGAAATCTTGCTAAATGCAATTTTGTGAGATTCTGAAGTGCTTCAAAACCATTTCCCCTAAATTTATTTCATTCAAGCGTGTAAAAATTATGTCTGGATAGAAAATTCACCTCTGCAGTAAACCTTATATTTGAAAAAAAAATAAGATTTAATTTTAAATTCAATATAATCACTGCGTATTCAATTCAATATAAAATGATGTTAATAGTTAGTAAAGTTGAATTGAATTAGTAGAATTATAATTTTCCCGTATCATCCCAAATTCCTGGGATTTGATTTTTAGCAATCCAATTATCTAATTTGCTAATTGATTCTTGACTAAGTTCTTCCTTCCATGAACCTACTTGTCCTTTTCTTATAAAATGAGTTTTTCTACTTTGTCCATGGAGATTTGTCAAGTATTCAGTGATTTCATCATAGTTGACTGAAGGATTTTTCTTCATAGATTCAAAACTAAGATGTTTGACTAATTTTTCAAATTCAGGTTCTGTCAACTCCTTTCCAAGGAAATTTGCTGTTTTTCTTACTATTCCTGGTAAATCCTTGAAAAGTAAACATTTTTTTTTTAATTAGAAACTCTACAATCAAAATTCAAAAGAACAAAATCTTCAAAATGAAACTATATTTCCAACCTTTTTCATTGATTCATAGGTAATGAATAGAACATTTGGTTCATTTCTTCTGTTCCAGAATTCACTGACGTGTGTCCAATAAGGAGCATAGAGTGCTATTTTTAATAATTATTAAAAAAAAAAACTTTTAATTAAGTTTTTTTACCTTAGTTATTTGATAGGACATAAGANTGTCAACTCCTTTCCAAGGAAATTTGCTGTTTTTCTTACTATTCCTGGTAAATCCTTGAAAAGTAAACATTTTTTTTTTAATTAGAAACTCTACAATCAAAATTCAAAAGAACAAAATCTTCAAAATGAAACTATATTTCCAACCTTTTTCATTGATTCATAGGTAATGAATAGAACATTTGGTTCATTTCTTCTGTTCCAGAATTCACTGACGTGTGTCCAATAAGGAGCATAGAGTGCTATTTTTAATAATTATTAAAAAAAAAACTTTTAATTAAGTTTTTTTACCTTAGTTATTTGATAGGACATAAGCGAAACTTTGTTAATAAAAACTTACACAAATCGGAGACATATTCGTCGACAAATTCATCTAGGGTTCCTTTGTAACCTTCAATAAGGACACGGTGGTGGTAGAAAGAGACACATTGGTCTTTAGGATTCCTAGCGACGTAGATAATTTTAGGACACTTCTCATTGGTCTGGATTCCGTTGGGGAGTAAAGTGAGTGGAAGGTGAGTCTTGATGTATCGTGGAGATTCCATAGTGTTTACAATTTCCATGGACGTCGGCTCAGCCCCTTCTTTTAACTTGTCACTGACTGTCGTGACTTTCCAGGTTGCATCAAATCTGTAAGAGAAAAGAGAGAATTCATACATGAAATTGTTGTTGTCAGAGATAGAGAAAAGTCATCGGAAGAGAAAATAAACAATATAGCACGAGAAACACTAATCCCAAATGTCAAAAGTATCAAATTTTCTGTTATTTCCGAGATGGTTAAATATAAATCCTTTATCTCTGTTAGGTACAGTTTGACCATAATTAAAGTTTCCACTACCTAATATCGAATTATTTCCGTTTAGCTAAGGAATCAAAATTCAACCGCAACAAAAATAGATAAGTTATTTAAGAATAAACTAGAAATGCAAAATTCCGCATTAAAAAAGTAAAGGTTACATTAAATACAGCCAAAAAACTAAAAGGAAAGCAAAGAAAGTGGCCATAATTATAGTTTCCAGTGAATGTTTCTTAGGTATACATTCTATTTTTGCGGAAATTTTTCACAAAATTTAATAGATTAATACTTAATTTTTGGGAATTGTGTATTTGATGATGAGGATGGTGGTGATGGAGCAGGTTCCTAATCCTGAGGGATGGAACTCCTAATGGTGGTCTCTAATGTTGACCTCAGGGTCTGACCCTTAACCTTACACTTTTAACTTCTAATTAATTTAAATAAATAAATGAAAATCAAAAACTTTCAAATTTTTCCAAAAAGGAACAGAGGACTTCTTTACTCTCTGTTCAAATTATCACTGAGCGGAACACGCTCAACACACAACAACTTTTCTGATAAATTTTTCCTTATGGGGTTCAGCCCCACTAACTACTACTACTAATATCTTTAAGCTTAAGGCTCTAACCTATGGGGAGGGCATAATTAAATTGAAAGGGAAGAGAAGCTTCAAGAGTCAGCTGGTTCTCCTCGCGGGATCCAGTTGACTTTTTGAATTTAAATTTGGTCCAACTAAGGGTTTCTCCGACAAATTGGTCCACTAGTTGCACGAATAACTTCATAAACACGTTATTGGATTGATTCAACCAATTTTCTTATTCTTGGATTGGAAATCTCGATCCAAGCAGTTTCAATCGCCATTCTTAATTCTCTTACCAAATAGAACAGCTTCCCTTCATCATATTCATTCCAAGGAAAAAATTTCCTTTCGACAAAGATTGGCGCTCTAACATTTAGAGCGACGAAAAGAAGTTCAACCTTGACAGTCCTGACTGGTTTGCATTTTATTAGCATGACTTGCGATAGGAGAAACTCCTATTTTTTAAAGGGTACGCAGGAGAAAGTTTCGTATTGATTTGGGGGGTGTTCAGTTTCCATAGCTATTCACCTTTGGCTTTTCTACTCGCCGTGAAAATACTGTCGAGTATCAAAACAATATGTTGCTTAAACTGATCCCTCATTTTGGACGCTTTTGGCAAGGTAATGGCGTCTTGGTGCAAGAAAATGCCAGTTGCCACACGACTAATTCCAAAAAAAAACTTTCTCCAAGCAAGTGAGATTCCAGTGGCGCTTCGCTCTGCACTTTCTCCAAGATTTGAATTTGGTCGAGAACTATGGGGTGACCTTGTGAGGGAGGTATATGATGAAGGGAAGCTGTTCTATTTGGTAGGAGAGTTAAAAATGGCGATTGAAACTGCTTGGATCGAGATTTCCAATCCAAGACTAAGAAAATTGGTTGAATCAATCCAAAAACGTGTTTATGAAGTTATTCGTGCAACTAGTGGACCAACTAAGTATTAATCTATTAAATTTTGTGAAAAATTTCCGCAAAAATAGAATGTATACCTAAGAAACATTCACTGGAAACTTTAATTATGGCCACTTTCTCTCCTTTCACTTTAGTTTTTTGGCTGTATTTAATGTAACCTTTACTTTTTTAATGCGGAATTTTGCATTTCTAGTTTATTCTTAAATAACTTATCTATTTTTGTTGCGGTTGAATTTTGATTCCATAGCTAAACGGAAATAATTCGACATTAGGTAGTGGAAACTTTAATTATGGCCAAACTGTAGAAGAAGTGAAAATGTCAAAAGCCAGAGCATGTAATTAAAACTAGAGAACTTCCTCAACGAATGACTGAAACTGATCGGTTTGTAAGCTAAATTGAAAAGTTGATGCTTTCCGTTGACGTGGATCATTTCCTCAGTAATAAACTACTTATCCCATACATTAAACAAATTTTCCCTATGTGGCTTTCTCCATTATTAGCCACGGACAATGGAACAGAAAGGGTTTATGCAAAGAATTTGACTGTCTGTCTGTACGGGCATATCTAATCTTCTATCTTTCATCAATCAAGTATCACTATGTTGTTCCATCTATCAGATTATTGAACTCTAGAGACACCACTATCTTCTACACACTACTGTAACACTTAAGACACTGACGCTACAGACATCATTATTATCTAGAGATACCAGACATTAACACCAGCCACTTTATTAATGGTTTAATTAAAAAGAAAAAAAAAGAAAAATGGACTTGCATCAGTTATTACTACACAAGACTCAATTAAAACCATGAATGTCGCATTTGTAGTTGATTTTTAATCGGCCCTACAGAGCATCAAACCGCACATTAAAGCACAGGCATATATAGATTGTTCAAACAAATTTGTAGGTTCGTCGATTAATTCGTTTGTACGTTAGTCATTGAAAAAAAAAACCATATGTGCGCCTTGTAGACTTTTTATTCAAGACTGTATTATTGTTTCTCATCAACATTTTCCAGTTTTGTTGTTCTTCCTGATATCTTCCTTTCTTTCTAACCTTCTTGTTTTTTGATTTGCAATAATAACTTATTTAGTTTTGTTTGTCTTGCCAACTTTCTGCTGTTCTCCCTTCCCACAACCTTTCTCCTTCTTGCTTTAAGCTTAAGCTTTCCAATATTTTCTTTCTTTCTAATCTTCATTTTCCTACTCATCCTTGTATTGTCCATCTAATTGATGCAATTTGAGATGGTAGCTACAATATAACTAGATGTCGCATGACTTATTTTTTGTTTTAGTTGTACTAGGGTTCGATCGCTGTTTTGAAAGAAATTCGAGGCGACTCGTTACTATTTTTCAACGCTCCGCATCGTAGTGAATCTTGAGCGAAGCGTACGTGCGTTTGCATACGAGATGTCTGACATTGGACATTTGCATTGACAATTTACACTGCTGATTCAATAAGGAGATGGGCTTATTGTCCTAACAAAAAGGCTTTTTCTCCCCAGAAGGAAAAAAGCAAGAAATAGTTTGGAAGGAAACAAATCAAGCAGTCGGAGGCATACAAAATAGTTCGGATTGGGAGAGAGGAGTCAATTTCAGATCTCGGAGAGGTTTCCCCTTAAATATNAATAGTTTGAAAGGAAACAAATCAAGCAGTCGGAGGCATACAAAATAGTTCGGATTGGGAGAGAGGAGTCAATTTCAGATCTCGGAGAGGTTTCCCCTTAAATATTGCACTCTGTCCTTCTTTAATGGTCACCTTACAATAAAACTATTATCTGCATAGGCCAGAACTGAGCGTTGAAGCGAAGGCGTCAATAAAATATGTAAACTTTTCCTCGCGTTCCTCATCGCAAAGTTATGAAGTGTTATGCTTAGCTTCGATAACATTTTTGCGATGCGACGCGACGCGATTTTGATGATATAGACATAAAAATCTATCACCTTTGAATTTCCATATGTTTGCAATGAGGAGCGAGAGGAAAAGTTTGGATATTTTTTTGACGCTTTCGAGTCAAATATCTGGCCGAGTCAGATATTTGCGATGCAACTCTTGCGTTGGAGAAGGGCAGAGCGCAACCTTTGAGAGAAAAGCGCTACATACTCTCAAATTCTCTCCTCTCTCCCAATGAGAACTATTTTGTATACCTCCGCCTGTTTTCTTCCAAGCTTTTTCTTCTTCTTTTCATGGGGCTATACATTTTCGGACAATAGCTCATCTACTTATTGAACCAAAATTCGAATTTAACAATGCAAATGTTCATCGCTTCGCAAAAACTTATGGAAATGCACTCACGATTCGCTCAACATTCACACCAAAGCCGAACGTTGAAAAATAGTAGCGCGTCACATCGCATCGCTCTAAAAACAGTTATCAAAACTAGGCATTATCGAAATGCAAAAACTATGATTTTTTGAGTGATAATCAACAAAATCAAGTAGAGTCGCAGCATAAATAGGCTATCGAAACCCAGCATTAGGGCTGACGACCTTCCATGGAATGACGCTGTATTACGATGCTACTGTAGAAGAGAAAATAAAATTAAAATATTGCGTCAATGCAGTTTAGGCATCCAAGCCAAATTACCCCGACTTCATATTAAATTGTTTGCTGTTGGGGAAACTGAGACGTCCAGTTAACTTACAGGGATACTATTATTTTCTGCTTGTCGTTACTAACTATAGAAGAAAGGCCAAACAAATCCAAGACTGAATTGAGTTCAACGGTCAACCTTAAATGCACTCCACAAACGAAACAGGCAATTCATAAAAGCAATGGACTTTCGGCCTTCTATCTCTCCCACTGCACATACCACAACTGAAAGGTTTTCCCTCTGCTCTTTAGTATGCGCGAATTCGAAGGAATCCAATTATTACCCTATTTCCCATCCTCTCGTGTAACCCCCAACTGGAAAATAGGAGATACAAATATCGTAAACAGTAATTTGATAATTCGTCTAGTTTGGTAAATTTCAGTTACGTAATGTTCCATAAGATTCAGAATAGCGAAGACAAAGAAATTGTTCGATAGATTAAGTTGACTTTCCACTGTTTCTAAAAAGTTTGGGTATTATTTCCTAACATCCTACTTTTTGCCTATCTGTCATACAGTCTGCCGTTCTGGCTTTCATATGAATCCATCAACTATTATCTCCTCTCTTCATCGGAACTTATCGCATTCCTATCCCCACTTTCTATTCACGGTTTGTTACGGGTAGCTACATATTTTTAAAACTCTCGAGACAGAATTATATTTTAACAGTTTGTGAAAATAGTGAAAGGAAATGGCTTTTACTTACTCAAAATATGGAAATCGAACTGTCAGGAGTGTCTTTGCTCCTTCGTAGTCCAAATTATTGCCTAGGAGCCATGTCATTTCTTGTGTCCATGTCGTACCTAAACTCCCAAGAGACAAAAATTAGCATATTTATTTCTAAATCATAGCTTTAGACATTATTCATGACCTCGTTGTAACCAACAATACCGAAAAGTATCGATTGACTTGCCTGATTTAATGAAGGATATTACCCAGACATCGTCTTCGCGCACCTCCATGTTCTTAATGTAGTCGTAGTGTAGAGCATAATCTTTCGGAAGAACACAGTCCTTGGGTTCAAATTTTACAAATAATTCTGGATACACAATACGGTTTTGTCTTGCGAGCATTTGCTCCGCCATTTGCTTATCCTCAATTTCTCTATAAATCATTTTAAGAGCTTTTTGTTTGACTTTGCCTGCGACAACACTCTTTTTACACTGAGGATCTGGTTATGAGACACACCTGCAGAAATATAAGGTGCCGTACCAGTTCAATGCCTGTATTTTTATTGACTAATGATAAGAAAACTTTGGAAAGCCTTTTTAATTGCAAGTGTCAATTAAATTTTATCATTATCATTTATATTTCAACTATCCAATCAAAGTAATGATGGCCCGCACCAATTCAATATCCTTATCAAAACACGCAATTTCAATAACTTTCGGAATGATCACAAAGAGTTAATCAAAAATTTTGTCCTCATTTTATAATTTTGTCAAGTATAAAAAATTAACCTTATTTAGTAGTATCACATGTTGAAGTAGTACAGCATGAANATTTTATAATTTTGTCAAGTATAAAAAATTAACCTTATTTAGTAGTATCACATGTTGAAGTAGTACAGCATGAATCAACTTAACCCGGGCCTTCTTTCTTCGCCTTTCACCAAAAACGGCTTGGGGCAGGCGATACACAATAGTAAATGATGGAAGTGAAGTTAATTTTATTGTAATCACTATAAAATATCTGTTCCGATGCAAAGCAATGGAGCAAAGCAGAGAGACAGAGAGAGGAGGGGTCGGCAGGTTCTCTGTTGAGTCAGGTGGAATAGATGCCAAGGGATCGTACCCCATTCCTCTAGTTCCTCATTCTCTCAACTACCCATCTTTCAGCATTACAGAATCCCCTTTCTTTAAATTTATTTATTTTTGCAGAGGAATGTTTTCTCAAACACACGCTAACTTCATTCCTTACAACTTTTCTATTTCGCACTCTTTATTTGCTGTCTTAAATTTTTTTTGGTGAAAGCGACTTTCTACGGCCCGGATTAATTTGGTTCATGTTNACTCTTTATTTGCTGTCTTAAATTTTTTTTGGTGAAAGCGACTTTCTACGGCCCGGATTAATTTGGTTCATGTTGTACAAGATCCGCCAAATTAATCCGTGACTTCTTTCTCCGCCTTTCACCAAAAGCGGCTTGGGGCAGGCGATACACAATTTAGTAAATGATGGAAGTGAAGTTAATTTTTATTATATCACTATAAAATATTTGTTTGGATTAGATACCCTAATGCAAACCAATGAGCATTTAAATTCATTTAAATAACCACCTTTGAGCATTACAGAATGGCGTTTGTTTACAAAAAAAAAATCAAAATCAATTTTGATTAGACATTAATGCAAAGCAGTGCAAAGAATGAAACCAGAGAGGCAGAGAGAGGGGTCGGCAGGTTCTCTGTTGAGTGAGGTGGAGTTGATGCAAAGGGACCATACTCCAATCCTCAACAGCTCATTCTCTCAACTCTCTGCTGCTGTTGTTAAATCATTTTTTACTAAGGCATGTTTTCTTAAACGTACGCTAACTTCACTCCCTTCAGCTTTTGGATTTCGCGCTATTTATTTGCTCTCAAATTTTTTTTGGTGAAAGCGACTTTCTACGGCCCGGATTAATTTGGTTCATGTTGTACAAGACCCGCCAAATTAATCCGTGACTTCTTTCTCCGCCTTTCACCAAAAGCGGCTTGGGGCAGGCGATACACAATTTAGTAAATGATGGAAGTGAAGTTAATTTTTATTATATCACTATAAAATATTTGTTTGGATTAGATACCCTAATGCAAACCAATGAGCATTTAAATTCATTGAAATAACCACCTTTGAGCATTACAGAATGGCGTTTGTTTACAAAAAAAAATCAAAATCAATTTTGATTAGACATTAATGCAAAGCAGTGCAAAGAATGAAACCAGAGAGGCAGAGAGAGGGGTCGGCAGGTTCTCTGTTGAGTGAGGTGGAGTTGATGCAAAGGGACCATACTCCAATCCTCAACAGCTCATTCTCTCAACTCTCTGCTGCTGTTGTTAAATCATTTTTTACTAAGGCATGTTTTCTTAAACGTACGCTAACTTCACTCCCTTCAGCTTTTGGATTTCGCGCTATTTATTTGCTCTCAAATTTTTTTTGGTGAAAGCGACTTTCTACGGCTCGGGTTAATTTGGCGGGCCCTGTACTTGAACATCCTATTACAGTCTTCTTGCTGCGTAAATTGATTGTAGGTATAAAAAAAAATTTATTTTTATGTTTTGTTTTTCTTATTCCAGGATTACTATGTTGGGACATGGATGCATCTCATGTAGATTTGAACTGTGAACTTCTGAATTTAACCAATTCACCCCCAGAAGGGGATGTTGCCAAGAATGGTAAGTGTTTAATGGTGATGGAGGTATGAGGTCATCCAATTTATTACAAAATTGAGTAACTGAAATTTATATACTTTTCTTGCGTGCTTCATGAAACTTTTCTTGTATTCACAAAGGTCATGGAAATCTAATGTATAATCCGATTTTTACCAACAAAGAGGGAGTTGTGCAATATAATTATATTTGTATTCATGAAAGCTCTAAAGCTCTATTTTTTTTAGAAACTTTTTAGTTTAGTCCAAAATAAAATATGGCATACATACAAAAATGGGACTTTTGGTTTGGTATATTGTCGTCATATAAGGTGAAATTCATAAAAATTGTGCCAATTTTTGCCTTACTTTATCACAATACCAACGACAATAATAGGAATGATTGAGGTTAAACGTTATCAGATTTTCAAAGCGTGGAAGTACCAAAAAAAGTAAGAAAAAAAAACAAAAAATAAAAAATGGATTTTAAAAGTTTTCATATAAAAAAGAAACCTGCTCATTTTTTCCATTTTGAATTTGATTAGTTTAAACAGAATGTTAGAAAGAGTAAGATTACTTTATTATTTTATCCAAATGGAAATTCTTATAAATTGGAAAACTTTGAACTGAGAAAGGTGAAATTTTAGATAGAGAGTATATGGTGTAGATTTAGTAAGAAAAAACTTTCGTTTCCAACCGGTTCCTTATGAAATTTTGGAAAATGATTCAGAGAAAAAGTTTGTCCGAGATAAAGTTTGTGAGGGGTAAATTCTAAATAATAAATTTTTCTCTTATTTTCTCTCCCCAGGTGAAAAGTTGATACAATGGGCATCTGAGAACTTGGTTGTAGAAGTTCTCTACCATTCACAAGTTAATACTTTAATTCAATGTGTGAAGAACTTACTCTCCAGCTTCACTCGGTACAGGCATATTATTCATGCAGGATACTCCTACCAAGGAACCGGATCATGGATTTTACAGGTGAACACAAACTTTTTACTATTTACAAAAGTCCACATACATAAATCTTTACTCACGTCCTATTATCCAATTCTCATGGGATCCACTTTACCCATCTGTTGTATCTATGCTACCTCCAACTTTGACTAACTATACGTATAAAACGGTTTATACAGCATGATTCTGAAAAGATTGTATAGTCTTTCTCCAAAACTAGTAACGGTGAGTCAAATCTTCACGAGGCTTAGTTACGAAAATCAAAAAGTGGAGAGAGTGTAGCTTTGTCCAACACCTAGTGAGTCAGGATGTACAAAGGGGATATTGATTGGATGGGTTAATCAGGGTTTTGGGGGGTTAAACCTCCTGTTGAAAACACTTTAAAATTTCAATATCCCAGGGGGATATGGGTTATTGGGGGTTATTAAAATTAATGGGCGGGTAAATTCAAATTTGTGTTTCACTTTATTAACCGCGAATTGGGATTCTTTTTTCCCTCTTCATTCAAAAGTAAACTAGCCATTTTAGTGAATTCAGCTGGTTATATCTGAATTTACTCTGTAGAAAATAATTGGCCAATTAAAATTCTCTGGTAAGTACACTTTTACTTTTACTACGATTTGTTATTAAATCTTAACTATTATGCCCAAAAAAAGTATATTGCTTAACTGTTACGTTATTAAATTTTTATTACTTGGTATGACACGTTTAACGGTTTAACAAAAATAAATACTAGACTCAACAATTTTTTGTTTTACCGCAAAAACTCCCAACTCGTCCCAAACAAGACCAATATCCCCATAAATCCTTATAACCCCAATAACCATGATTGCCCCGGAAAGGGGGATTTGAATATGAAAGCCCCGGGTTATTGTACACCCTGCTAGTGATGTGTGATGGTCACACCATTATGAGGAAAAACTGTGGGAAACTTCGCTCCGTCAATTTTTGGTTTAAGAAATGAAGTTCTAAGTTGTAGTTGAAGTAGAAGTTTTTCAGAAATTGAAGAAAGACGCAATTCTTTATTCGATTATATCGTACGTACAGAATCCACTAAAAGTGCTGGATATTCCACATGAAATGCATCCATTTTTCTCCAACTTTCATCGAATCTGTAACACGAGAGTTTAGTAAACTGAACTTCAAAATACCAAGGGAATATAGATTAAGCCAATCGGATTATTACTTATATTCTGAACTTGGTTTTACCGTCCGCTAACTCCACCTCATAATTTTTGAAGTTGACACGGTTTGCTAAGTACCGTGTGATAGTTTCAGTGAAAGTTGGAAAAAGAGGCGTGTATTTTATATGGAAGATGTATCTATGAGCATTGAGAAAGTGAATGTAAAAAACGTCTTGTCTCATCCCAAATGTCATTCTCTCCTCCCCTTGGTTACAGACAGAGGGTTTGGTAGATCCCTCGGTTGATAGGTTTCGAAAAGCATTGTCATTAAATATAAATTATATCCAGCTTAGGGTAGTTCGATGACAGAGATCCACTTACTACGTCATTCGGGCTAAGCAACTCGCTATGGTTACCGATCTCGATCGGTCCCATTCACTCGACTAGAAGTCTAGCACTGATTCAAGAGTCGTTTATTGATTTTTCAGTCCTCAATCAAGTGTTAGAGGTTATTACAGTCAGGATTTAATTCATCAGTAAAACATGAGCACGAGATATGATTACCGTATTAGTTGCAGATAGTCAGACTATCAGTAAACAAAATGAAATGATTCAGTTTATCAATTAACGATTTTTCCAATGACCATTTATGGTGAATCGATATGATTAACATTCCAAATAAAGGAAAAATGAAAATTCGAATAAATCAAAATCCGTTCATATCAAAAACCTTTTCATGAATTTAAGTGGTTCTCAACTTCCAAGGTGGGTTTGAGTTGAGTTGAGATATTCTTGACTGATTAAATACTTTGACTAGAGCTGGACCTAGATTAGACGTCATATTCTTGATTAGACGTCTAAAACCATATGACGATATGCAAAATTGTCAATAATATTTATCTCAGCTGAGTAAGATAAATGTCAACAGCTCATCCCTTTTCATGTAAAGTAAGTAAAGTATGCGTACTAGTAAAGTAGAAACATGCTACCAGACAACTGAAAAAGTTGTTTAAAAGTAACAAGAAAAATGATTGTTGGAAGCAGCATAAATACAGAGAGCATGTCTGCGGGAAGTGGGATTCTCAGAAAGTAATCTTACCTCCTCTCACTTACCTCTTGACTAGACTAGACGAAAACAAAAATGTCAAGTAAATCTACTTTTACCTGTTTTTTTTTAGATAAATATAAATTATAGGTTGAGAAGTGATTGTAGTAGATCTGCACCGCATTTAGAAATTACGTCTTGATAGTCTTAATGTAGTTTCCGTACATTTAAAAATACAAAGGAAGGAAATCGATTGAACAAATTAAATTACGGTTATTTTCTTTCAATAATAACCGAAAAGTGCAGATGTTGAGTCACTTTTTACACGAAGGAGTTAAAACACTTATTTCTTGTATGAAATTGACAAAACAACCAAAAATTGACTAAATTCGGTGAAATAAATATGGGGTAAATTTTCTTTTACAACATTTTTTTCCACTTTCACTGTGGCTCCATCTATATGTTATGTTGAAGTTTTGGAATACAGCGGGAGATTGGATAGCGGATAAAATTTACAAATTTTTCCTATCCTGAATGAGTCGGTCGTACAAAAACATTCTTTTAATATGTACAGCGGGATGAAAAGTGAAGATTATTGGTTTATTATATCATCCTTCATCTTCTATCATTCCTTCCGTTTCTCAAAAGAATAATATGGGCTTTCTCGTGTAGTTTTTTAGTACATCCGGAATTAAGTTTAACAAATCGAAAAAAATGGGATGAGTAACTGAAAAGGTTGTTATAAAAGGATGACAACTAAAGCCACGTTAAGACATAAGAAAAAGGAAAATGACGTCAAGTGAAAAAAATGCTTTCTAGAGTTCATAAAGAATAAATCTAACCTCAACAATAATGCCAACTATTGAAATAAGTTGTAAACTAAGCAATTTAAATGTATCATTAAACTCTTTCATCGTACAGAGCTACCAAAACTTCTGTATCCCTTCTTTCACCACCTTTCTACCCGAAACTGACAGAGTGAGTCAACAGACATGAATGGCAATTCATAATTCAAACCAATGAGGTCACCACACTAAATTTAAATTTCCACTCAACGCTTGTGACTTGCTTATTTGAAAATTAGTATGGTAATTTGTAAACCAACTTATAGTTTATCAACAAAAAGTTAACTGGAGAAAGTTACTTTCTCTCAAATTGCATAACGGGTAACTCAATGCGAGGGAATAAGGTAAAAATGAAGAGAAATTATCCAACAATAGCGTGGCGTGGGTTTGGTTATGAAGTTATGACTATGAATTTTATTGTTTTTCATATACTATTAAGTCTCAATGGGGTTAGTTGAGATAGTTGTAAAAGTATGAAATTGTAATTCTATTTTCGTATGGCAACTCCACCCTCACATTGTATTAACTTACTCTATTCTTTTCCAGTAAAAGGTAAAGATAGTCAGTTACAATTTTGTTGGGACACGCTGTATTACATTTGTTTCACATTTAAAATGATGCGCGCTCAATTAACTACTCTAATCTGATTAAAGACAAAATGTGTTTCACTGGGATGATCCAACCATTTGATTATTATTACTATACTTATTAGCATTCTATTGTTTCATTTTAGCATGTTTTATCTACATTTATAGTTAGATAAAACAGTAGGAACTTAATTTTCTGTTATTAAACTAATGAATAGTAAATGATTCTTCCCGCACTATTGATCCGTTCTAACCCACCCAACGCAAACTTTTCAAATTATGAGTCCATAATATAATTGTTATTTCGATAAAGTTTAAAGAAACGTCGATAAAACCCAAACTTTATGGATTCTAGGATCATATTTTATTCATAATTTCCTAGTTTCTTATACTTAAAAAACATGATAAATTTTGTACCTTTTTATCCAAATTTTCCACGTCGGCTTAAGAAATACAAAGGAGGAATTGTTAGTGAAGATAATTAAGTAGATTGACTCCATGATGCAATCGATAAAAACAGAAATTCAATAAATCTTATTCATCTTTTTATGTATTGGTTCGTTGGTTTGATTTGATAGTCACGAAAATAGACTAATGCAAGTAGATAGTTTTTTTTTATCATTTTTTTATTGTCCAATTTCAGGATGGAACATTTTCAATTGTGGATTTTACTGAGTTATGGGATGAGCCCGAAGTCTACCGATTGCTTCCTGCATATAAATCCGATATCACGGTTTCACTCCAATGTGCCGTAGACAACGGATGGTCTGAAACGAGATTTCGAAAAGAACCTTTTAGCAAATTGTGCCAACTGAGCGTCAATGGGACGGAGAAACTGTCGAACGTTCATAATGCTGGGGTTGGAACTTTTGTCGACTACCTCTCTTCTCTCATTGCCCCATCCCCTCTCAAGGAGATTTTACAACCATCGGAAATTGTCGGGAATATTCGGTTCAGTCACCCGACACTCTATGTCTTCCCAGGAGGTCAAGGGGATGCTGCACTCTTTGGTGTCAATGGATTCAATATGCTCATTGATGGAGGCTACTCACGGAAAGCATGTTTTTGGGATTTTACTCGTCATCTCGACCGACTTGATGCAGTCCTACTCACACGTGTTAATAATAATGACATGGGTGGGATTGGAGCTTTACTTGAAAGGAAAAATGCTTCACAAGTATTCCCTCAAATTGGTCATTTTTTTGGTAATATTATGGAAAAGAAGGGAGGAAGTAGTGAGTTGGCGCAGAAGGGACAGGACGATCTCATCCTAAGTCTTACTGATCAAGGCTATGAAATGTATGAAAATCTTCGTGGGATTAACATGAAACCACACTTTTGTGCAAGAGAAAATATGATCGAACCGATCAATTTGTATCACAAAGTTGGACATGGGAAATTAGACATGTATATTCTCAATCCAGTAAAGGATTCCAAAGAGCTCAAAGAATTCTTGTCAAAATGGAAATCAGACTATGGGAAACATTTTTCAACTGCAAGGATGACTCTCCGTGGTGATGGACAAGACAAGGAATGTCCATTTCCGGTATTGAATCTTGTCTCTATTTGTGCACTACTTGTCTGGCAACCAGCAAATCTTCATAGTCCTATCACACGAATACTCTTCCCTGGGTCTACACCCCAACAAAAAATTTTTGAGTCATTGACAAAATTGAAACATTTGGAATTTTTACGTTATCCTTCATGTACTGGGAAGACATTGGCAGCAGCTCAGAAGAGTACGATTAAGTCTGAGAAAATTATTACCGAAGTGAAACATCAATTGAAGTCGAAAGAAGGTGGTTCATACTCATATACAACAATTGAATCTAAAGTTTACAAAACTGGATCCGCTGGACATTCCCTTCCAAAAGAAACTAAAACAGGACAGAATAAAAAACAACAACTTCTTGGATCTTCAGCAGGTCGGAGTGAGACGAATTCAACAGCGAGTGTCACGACACTTGGAGATAGCTCTGGAATCGTAAAGGGAGATGAACCAATTGTAAAGAAGGAAAAACCTGAAACTCCGCATCGTAAAAGTGAAACAACTAAAACTGTCTCAAAAGTGATCTCTACTACGACAACTTCCACATTGGATAATAAAGTACGAGAATCTCGACTCTCCAAATTTTTGGCAACCAGTAAGACACCAACTGCACCACCAGCAAAAGTTCCTACACGAACTCCTATAGCATCTCTTCCACCATCGGCCAAAAAAGTTGAGTCAAAGGAACCAATCAAAGTGCAAGAAAAAGAGCCAATCAAATCCGAGCAACAAACAAAACAGACCAGTCCATCTAGTCCATCTAAAAAAGATCTCAATGGAACTGAGAAGCCAGTACCAAAAACAGGAATTTCAAAATCAATATCAATGGCAAAAGCAGGGTCAGCTGGAGATAAAGTTATTGTTGCAAGTTCTCCAAAACAAAGTAAAGAAGACACAAATAGAAAGGTCATCGAGCATAAGACTCGCGCAGCCTCTGTGGTGTCAGGAACTAAAGTCTCAGGAGAAGACTCAAAGACCGTTGTGAAGTCTGAAACAAAAATAAAAACTACTGCCGAACCAAAGCCTGAAACAAAAATAAAATCTACTGCCGAATCAAAGCCTGTTGTTATGTCAAAAGCAGCTCCTAAGCCAATTGTCGAGAAGCATAAACCACCGATAGCAACTAAACCAAAAATAATTGAGGAAAAGCCTCCTACCAAAGCTCGCCCAATGACAGCTAAGCCACCAAAATCTACTGGAAAAGCTCCACCAATCAAAAGTGTGGCAACAAAAGATACAGCAGTGAAGAGAATAATTGGAGGTGCTATAATTGGAACAGCCGCAACTGTTATTGCTGCGACAGCCGTAGTAGAAAAACCTGAACCATTGGATAAGGACAAATTGGAAGGAGTAGAAGAGAAAGGGATTGAAGAGACCAACGGATCAGTCAAATCACCAATCAGTGAAGACGGTTCTCCAAATTCCATTATACCTTCCATGGATTCCACTCAACCAAAGGATGAAATTAATGAAAGTAGTTCAAAGATAATGGAAATGGAATCTAAGGTCTCAGAGTCAGATTTCAAGGTTATAGAGACGGATTCTGAGCCTATGAGTCTCGAACCCGAGGAACCAATCCCAGAGCCCGAAATTGATCGACCTCCAACTCAGGACTCTTCCATTGATTCCAAGGATCAACACTACACCGTTGAAACACCGTCTTCCACCGGTACTGTAACTACTGATAATGACACACCCAAAGCACAAATCTACCAAGCCGTAGAGCCTGGAGATGAGGAGGATGAAGAAGATGAGTATCTCGTTGTTGAGAAATCACTTGAAGATGAACTAATGGAACAAGAAGTAGGCAAACAATATGAAAATGGTAGAGGTTCGGCTGCTATTGACGACGAACCTGAAGAACCTCAGTTCTCATCTCTTCCAATTTTCGAAAAGGCTGAGGAACCAGAAGAATCGGAATTTGTAAAATCCCAATTTACAGACATCAAATTACCTGAATCCAAAAGTACTGAGATGAAAGTGCCTGAGGACAGAATTGATATTGAAGAGATAAAGGAGCAATGCACGGATGTTGACACGGTTGAGGAAACAGTCATTTCCTCAGAGAAAAAAATGGATGAGACTTCATCACAATTAAGTAAATTGGATAAGTCTGGAGAGATGAAAGAAGAGGTTTTGTCAACAATAGAAGTTCCAACAATTCCAACAACTCTAGAACCACAAGGTAAATCTAAAGAAGATGAAGATTTAGAAGACTCTCTTGAAGCAGAAGACAAGGAAATTGATTCCATTCCACAAGAACCTGAGTCTCTGGAATACGATAATGAAAAAGTGGAAGAGAAAGAACAATCAGATATTTATGATATTCAAGTAGTTCCAACGTCTTTAGCAGCTCCAGACCCTAAATCCCTTCCATCCCAACCAGAATTGAGTTACGAAAAAGAAATATCTAAGGACAAGGTTCCGTCAGAAGAAATTAGTCCGAAAATTCTTCATTTGTATTCTGAACCGGCTGAAATTGAAGAAAATCTTCCTCATCAGGAAGCTAACCTCACTACTGCGGAACCATGTAAAATCTCTGGAGAATTGGAAACTCTTCAACCAATAGGAGACGAGTTGGAGACCAAAGTAGATCCTGAAGAACAACCAACGAAAACAATTTCAATTGAAGAAAATGTGGACAGCGGTTTTGAAAAGGAGGATGAGGCTCATCAAGATTCAACACCAAATCAAGTGAGGCTAACTTCTGAAAATGAAGAAAAATTGGAACCTTGTGGGACAATAGAAGACAAATTGGAGTCTCCTCATTCAGATACATCAATTAATCATGAAGAGGCAAAAGATGATATACAAGTCGATGATTTTGGAATAGAAGAATCTGAAAAGCATGTACTCATTGAAGAGCCACTACCTACAACTGATACTGAAGAACTTTCATCCACGACACTTCCAGAACCAGAAGTGGTTCGGACTGGGAGTGCCGTGAGTCAAATGAGTCATGTCAGTGGTCTCGTCCATTCCTCTACGACTGATGATGTTGGGGGTGATTTAGATGAAGCTGGTTTTACTTCCGGTGACATTGACCACAATGTAGACATGTTATCACTTGAGAAAGAAATTGAAGAATTTCCTGCCGAAGACGAGAAAATTGAAGAAAAAAGTGATGATACCAGCAGTAATGAAAAAGTTCCTGCTTCTGTCCACTTGGAAAAGATCAAAGGAGACAAGAAAGTGGAAGAATATGATCAGACGGACTCAGAATTTATCAAAGCGTTAGAAGAAGAAATTATCAAAGAAATCGATGTCACAGAAACTTTCAGCGCAAAACAAATATCGGTAACTCAAACAGCAGCCATCCCTGAACCAATCGTACAGGAAAATAAAAATAGATTGGCTGTTGAAGAACCAGTCATCCGTCGAAAGGCGTCGCTAACTTATGACGACGCAGTTGGTATAGTTCCCTTGGGTCAAGATCTGGAAACACTGGAGAAACATAAAAAAGTGGAAGACACCGTAACTATTGAAACTGGCACAGAAATTGATATTGAGTTAGAAAAAATCAAAAAGTCCGAAGGTCACCCAGAAAAAGAAGTCGCTGAAAAAGAGAATGAATTTATTCCATTAATACCTTCCGAAGTAGGTGACAGAATTCCCGATGGTATTGAAATTGTAAGCAAAGAATCCATAGTTGCTGAAACTCAACTGCCGCAGGAGGAGTCTATTGAGAAAGTAAAACCAAGTACTCCAGAACTTTCTGCCAAAACTGAAGAAATAAAAGTTATCGATGAAACTCAAAAACCAAAACTTCCTGATACTACTCAAATTTCTGAAGAAGAAATAATTGAAAAGGAGACGCCCGCTGGTGTAGACGTGTCTGAAAAACCAAATAAAATGAAAGTTTCCGACAAAACCGATGAGTTGACATTGGTTGACACTCTTCTCTCTGAGGAGATCCCAATTGAAGAAGAACAAGCTACAAGTCCGGACGTTTCCCCTAAACCTGATGAATCAGAGGTTCCTATTGAAGAACCATCCAAAATGGCCGTCACTTTATTATCAGAAAGTAAACCACCGATAAAAGATGAAGCAATTATGTCAGAAGTTGAAGTTAAACCTAATGAAATCAAGCATTCTGATGAAGAAAAAATATCAACAATGTCTGATTCTCAACTGTCAGATAAGGAGCCTATTGAAAGCGACAAAGTTGCTAGTTTGGAAGCTGAGCCAAAATCTAAAGAGGAAATAGTTGCCGACGAAGCTGAAACTGTTGTTCCTTCTGAAGTTCCTACCGAACGTGATGAAGTGAAGTCCTCCGAAGAACTTGAATCTGTAGTTACTTCAGAGGTTGCTTCAATGTCTGAGAAAGAAAAACTATTAGAGAAACTTCAAAATATTATTTCCGAAATTCCAGCGAAATCTGAAGGAGTAGAAATTCTTGAAGAAAGTGAAAAAATTTTTACTTCCGAGGTAGCCACAGAACCGGAGGAAGCAAAACTTCCAGTCGATGCTAAAGATGTTACTACTTTTGAAGTTACAGCGAAGCCAGAAGAAGCTGAAGAATTGGTCGCTTCGGAGGTCGCTTCAAAACCGGAAGATGAAAAAGTTACAGAAGAAATTAAAGACATTATTGCTTCCGAAGCTCCTTTGAAACCTGATGAAGCAGAAGTTTCCGAACAAGTTGAAAAAGTTGTTACTTTGGAGGTAGCTTCAAAACCTACAGAAGCAAAGCTTCCAGAAGAAACTTCAAATGTTACTCCAAAGGTTGTTCCAGAATCTGAAGAAGATCAACTTCCTAAAGAGGCTGAAAAAATCATTTCATCCACAGTGGATTCAAAAGTCGAAGAAAATCTTGTAGAGGTTGTTGAAACTGTTATTCCTTCCGAGGTTTCTGTGAAACTTGAAGAAGCTAAAATTGCCGACGAATTTGAAAAGATTGAGTCGGAGGTTGCGTCAGTACTAGAAGACGACAGACTTTCCGATGATAGTGAATCAGTCATTGCTCCGGAGGATGCTTCAATACCAGAAAAAGCTAAAATTTCTGATGAAAATGAAGAACTTGTCACTTCCGAAGTTCCTGAGAAACCTGAAGAAGCAAGGCTTACCGACAAAAATGTAAAAATTGATCCGGAAGTTGCTGCAACACCAGAAAAAGCAAAACTTTTCGATGAAGGTGAAAAAGTTGTCTTATCAGAGGTTCCTGAGAAGTCAGAAGGGACAAAGGTTGTCGACGAATCTAAAAAAGTGGTTTCAGAGGTTGCTTCAATGCATGAAAAACTTGAAGAAGTAGAACAAGTGATTACGTCAGTATTGGTTACAAAACCAGAGCAAGTTCCCCAATTAGATGACAAAGTTGATACATCGGAGGTTGCTGATTTACCTAAAGAAGAAAAACTTTCCGATGAAGTTAAAAAAGTTGTCACTTCCGAGGTTCCTGAGGTACCTGAAGAAGTAACATCTCTTCAACAATTTGAAAAAGTTGTTTCGGAGGTTGCTTCAATGCCTGAAAAAGCAATGCTTATCGAAGTTGAAAAAGTTATTACTTTAGAAGTGGCACCTAAGCCTGAAGAAGACGACAAAGCTTCGACTTCGGCGGCTGTAACAAAACCAAAAGAAGTAAGATCTTCCGACGAAGGTGAAAAAGATGTTCCTTCCAAGGCTACTTCAAAATCAGAACAAGCCGAAACTTCAGACGAAAGTGAAAAACTTGTTACTAAAGAGGTAACTCCAAAATCTGATGAAGCTAAAATTCCTGATGAAGGTCAAAAAATTGTCATTTCAGAAGTTCTTGAGAAACCTGAAGAGACAAGCCTTCCAGTCGAAGCTGTAAAAGTTGTTGCTTCTGAAGTGGCTGCAAAACCCGACGAAGATGAGAAAGTGATGCCTTCGGAGCCTACTTCAAAATCTGAAGAAGAAATTTCCGGCGAAGTTGAAAAAGTTATTTCCGAAGTTCTTGAGAAACTTGAAGAAACAAGCCTTCCAGACAAAGCTTTAAAAGTTGTTGCTTCTGAAGTTGCTGAAAAATCCAAAGAACCCGACGAATGTGAGAAAGTGATGCCTTCGGAGCCTACTTCAAAATCTGATGAAGAAATTCCTAGCGAAGGTGAAAAAATTATCACTCCCGAAGTCTTTACAAAACCTGAAAAAACAAGCCTTCCAGATGAACCTGCTAAAATTGCTACTTTGGAGGTTCATGAGAAATCTAAAGAACCTATACTTTCTGATGAAGCTGGAATAGCTGTCTCTTCAGAGTCTACTCCAAAATCTGAAGAAGTAGAAGTTCCTGCCGAATGTGAAACAACTGTCACTTCCGAGGTTCTTGCGAAACCTGACGAAACAAGACTTCCAGACGAAACTACTAAAAGTGTCACTCCGGAGGTTCCTTTGAAACCTACTAAACCAATACTTTCAGAAGAATTTGAGAAAGTTATTCCTTCGGAGATTACTTCAAAATCTAAAGAAGCAGAAATTCATAAAGATGAAAAAGATAAAGCTTCCGAGGTTCTTGGAGAACCTGAAGAAACAAGCCTTCCAGACGAATCTGCTAAATCTGATGCTCCAGAAATCCATGAAAAACCTAAAGAATCAAAACTTTTAGGTGACAAAGCTGTCCCTTCAGAGTCTACTTCAAAATCTGATGAAGTAGAAATTCCCTACAAAGGTGAACAAGTTGCTATTTCGGATGTTGCAGAAGAATCTAAAGAACCAATACTCTCCGACGAAAGTGAAAAAGTAATTCCTTCGGAAACTACCTTAAAATTAGAGAAAACAGAAATTCTTGATAAAGATGAAAATATTATTACTTCCGAAGTTGGTGTGAAACCTAAAGAACCTAAACTTTCGGACGAAGATGAAAAGGTTATTATTTCAGAGTTTACTTCAAAGCCTGAAGAAGCCAGGAGTGAAAAAGTTTTGGAGTCTACTTCAACACCTGATGGAACAAAACTTCTTGACAAAGGTGAAAAACTTGTCACTTCTGATGAACTTCTAAAACATAAAGAGTCAAAACAATCCGATGAAATTGAAAAAATCGTTCTTTCGGAGACTACTTCAAAACCAGAAGCAAAACTTCCTGATTTATCTGAAAAGCTAGTTACTTCAGAGGTTCCTTCAATACCTGAAGAAGTAATAATACTTCCCGTCAAAGATGAGAAAGTTGTCACATTAGAAGAGACCACAAAAACTGAAGAAACAAGACTTCTCGACATTGATGAACAAATTATTATTTCAGAAGTTGCACCAGAATCACCAGAATCAAGAATTCATGATGAAGCCGAAAAGCCGAAAATCCCTGTCACTCAAATGTCCAAAGATGAGCATGTTGAAGAGAAAGAAGTAATTGCTTCGGCAGGTTTCATTAAACCGGATGAAACAACACCTCCTCATGTTGCCGACATACTAAAAATAGATTCCCATTCATCTGAAGAAGTAGTTGAAAAAGTTTTCAATGAAATTAAAAATTATGAACAATCATCAACAATTGATACTGAAAAAGTTTCAAAAGAAGTCCAACTCCTGGAGGAATCAGACGTCGCTGGAATCCATCCAATAGAAAGTGAAATTGCTTCACAAATCAAGCCCGAATACGACTCCTCCCATATTGAAATCGAAAAAATGGCTCAAGACAAACTACCACCATCTGACACTTTTCTTCCAGAGAAAATAACATCTGAAACAGAAAAAGTAGTTACTTTAGAAATTTCTCCAAAAATCGACACATCTTCAGTAACAGATGTTCATGAAATATCTGATGAGCTTGAAAAATCAAAAGAGACAGAAATGAGATTGCCAAAAACAGAATCTGATGAAAAGAAGGAACTAACTGTTTCTGAACCTTTGACAACAACAGAAAAAATCTCATCACTTCAACATCCAATCACAATTGAGCATGAGGATTCTGAATTCCAATCAACTGGACTTGAAGGAGATGGAAAGTCTCTAATAGAGAAAGACAAGGAAGAAGTCTGTGAAGAAAGTGAGCTCCTTCAACATCATAAACTTTCAGATGAAGTCAAAGGTGAGGGAATTCCAACAGAAGTCCAAGACATGAAAGAAAAAGTAGAAGAAGAGCAACAGATCCTAAAAGTCGATGAGACAGAAGCCCTAACCTCGAAGATAATGAAAGATGAATCTATACTTTTACCACCAGTAAAAGAAGAACTCATCCCTTCACCACCGATTCCTGTTCCTTCTGCTATTCGTACTCCCGATATTAAATCTACTCCTATTCGGACACCAGACGAAGTCGCTGAACTACCAATCCACTACGAAGTCGAGTCCACTGTCGATCAAGTTCCGAAAGATCAAGTCATTCATCATCCTGAAGAAGATGAATCCTGTGAAGAAGATCATGGGATTGAGAATATTGGAATTCCTTTCTCTCCTGCACTCTCTCCAAGCGGAGTTCTCAAAGACTTGAGTCAAATTGAAAAGGAAGTGAAAGCAGGTCAGGATTCGACCAATGAGAAAACTCCATCAGAAAAGACAACCAAAGAAGGTATGTCTGAAGAATTATTAGGAGAACCAGGATCTTTGGAATTCCAATCAGTAGTGACCACGACAGTAGAAACAAGCTCAATTGAAGTTGAATCGAGAGATAAAATTGAAACGGAAAAAATTATATCTTTAGTGGGTGTTGAAAGTAAACCAGAAGATTCATTTTTACCATCTCAACAAGAACCAATCACCTCACTTGAGCTTAAGGAGGTGGAGAAAGAAAATAAACTTACAGAGGAGAAAGTAGAGAAAGGAGACGATTTAGTGGATAAAGTGGAACAATGTTTCACGAAAGAGATCAAATCTGGGTCAACTGAAACATTACCCGTATCAACGGAAACTTTCAAAGACGAGAACAAGGAAAAGGAGGATACGACTTCCCCATTGGCTCCTGACGACGACGCTCACACCATCGTCACCAAGGTGGAGGAATGTAAAATTAAGAAAACTGAAGACACTGTTATTTTGACAGAAAAAACAAAAATTGAAACCACAGAAGTCAAAGTTCCTACACCTAGTTCTCATGAACTAATGCTAAAACATCTGGATAAGGATGACACTGATGATCTTTTGAATGTGATTCATGAGGAAGAGAATGAGACATCGTCACCTCTTCAGGTCAAGACACCAACGACATCCGTCGTCATTACCCCCTCTACTCCACCTGTCACTGGGATTGATAAGGATGAAGAGCAAGTTTTTCATATTCCTGACACCACAGAATCTCCGGTCGTCCATCCAGATCAAGGAGTTGATGACAAAGGTCAGAAGGTTATACCAGAGGAGGTAGAAGATTCTCATAAATCACCAACAAAACATCAAGAACCAAAATTGGAGGATGAAGACTCTGTCATTGAAACTTCATCGACAACAATCACTCTATCCACCTCATCTTCAGTGATTGAGACAAAGGCAGTTGAAGTGAAAACAATGAAGTCTGATGTAATGGATTTAAATCTATCCCAACTTCCAGGAACGGACGAATTTGAGACTGACAAGAAAATTTCAAGTGATGATTCCTCAGTGTCTTCCTCTGCGATGACGGTTGTATCACAGATAATTGAAAAAGCTGAGGAGGAGGTTCGAGTTCAACATCATGATGAGATAACTGAGGAGAAAAAAACAAAATTTTATGTCGGAGACAGTGACGAACGACATCCGTCTGACAAATCCGATGGAGACGACGAAGAAGAGGGAATATTTGAAGAAGCAAATGTGGAACTAGATGACTCGGAATTCACCGGCTCAGCAGTAAGGACAGGACTTCTCACTGCCGTTGCCACGGTGAGTGCAACGATCATGAGACAGTCACCGGACGTAGAAAATATTCCATTTTCTTCTGCCCACTCGTCTGAAGCGAGTCCAGTAAGAGAAATATCCAAAACAGGAGGTGAAGGAACGGAGACAACAGCACAGGAGCTAGAGTCAACTAGTGAAAAGCATGAGTCACCAGTCAAGAGTGACACAGGCGCTGTTGAGTCCTTGCCACAATCGCCTGAAGGTAGCTTTACGTCAACAGTTGAGTCACATACTGAGCTTCATGATGAAACAATTGAAGTTTTAGAGCCAAAGACATCAGTTTCAAAAGATCCCAAGGGTGATGAAAGAGTAACAGAAGGACATAGCTCAACTCGAAGCTCTATTGGTTCTGAATTTGAAATTCAATTCCCGGGTGACATGACACCATCTCATTCTACCAAAGTCGAGACAAAAACTTATGAACTAACTAAACCCAGCCTTGAAGAATCTGATGGAAATGATGAACCAGTTGAACAACTTGTGAAAAAACAAGAACTTGGATCCTTACACTCTACCTTGGCTAGCACTGCCCCTTCAACTCAACTAATCAGTGATGATGAACCATTCGAAGAAGAGCCAATGTTTGAAAAGATGACAATAACTCATGAAACCCGAAGTGAGACTGCTGTACCTGCGACTTTTGCAGAAGTAAAAGAACTTCTAGTATCAACAATTACAGGGATACATAGTCCCAGTGACTCTTCCCCTGCGTCTCACACTATTACTTCAGTAGTCAGAGAGCACCGAGACAGTATTTCATCTGAAATTGAAGAACCAATTTTTGAAAAGATGCACCTACATCGAGAAGAAAAGAAAGATGAACCGATTTTTGAAAAAGTACATCCACATCATAAGAAAGCAGACTCAATTTCTTCCTCCCCATCAACGACAACGGATGAGGTTGCCAAGCAAGCTGAAGAATTTCGTCGAGAAATGGAAGGGATTGAAGCTTCATTTCCAATTTTTGAGAAAATGCAAGTCAAAAGTACCAAAGTCATTGAAGTGACACTCCCACCTTCAAAAATCAAGTCAGGTATTGACGCCAGTTGCATTAAATCTGAAAATGGAGTCCTTGAACTACAAACATCAACAGAATCAGACACGCCGTTGAAACCTACCGAGGTCGTATCCAAGGAACCTGAGGCAGAAAAGACTCTTGAATCCTCCGACTTCAAATCCACGATTATTTCCTCCTTCTCTACTATTACCGAAACTCATAAAACAGTTTCTGGAGTCTGCGCAGATAAATCAATTGAACACTTTTCTTCAACGGCTCAACCGTCACCTCTAACAGCTACCTTACCACCTTCCACTGTAATTCTCGAAGGACCTAAAACCATTACAGAAATAATCGAGACTGCTGTAGACAGAACTGGAAAGATTTATGAGCCATATTTTTCATCCTCAACTTCAACCTCCTCAATGGAGCGAGTTGAGACAAAAGAAAGTTCCACTATAGAGCCTCAAACTATAACTTTCACTTCAAGTGAAAGTTTAGACAAACGAATTCCTCAGGAAGAAGAAAAGGCCAAAATAAATACCACTTTTGGTGGGAAAATAGACGAAACTCGAGATTCTATTGGTCCTCCTCAAGATGAAGCTCTTCGTGCCACTTTGGAAAAATTTACTTCAGAAATCGTATCCCAAGCAGAAAATGTAATTGGAGAGGCTCAGATGAACAAATATTTGGATCATGGTGAAAGCAAACCAACTGCCATGTTCTCATCATCTCAGACCAACCAATCAGAAGGAGAGCACGTCGGATTCTCAACTCATTCTGACCAACAGCAACAACTCACAGGAGAGCATACTAAATTAGATATTTCAAATATTGAAAGTAGTAAGAAATTGTTAGAATGTACTGGAACTGAACGAACGAGAACAATCTCTTCATCGAGCGTAGAGAGTCATAATTCATCACTAAGTCAGAGCTCACATAGTCAAGAGGGAGTGGATAACAAGGGCTTTGATCCTATTGGTGGAATTACAGTCATTCAACATACTGTCATTGAATCTTATCCAATTGAGCAGGAAAGTCTTGAACAAGAAACTCCATCTAGGAAAACAACAATGAGTACGTCGAGACGTTTTAGTTCTTTGGATGCTTCTGAAATTTTTCCACATCAACCTCTTCTTGAGCGACATCGTCGTGGGTCAGAGACAATTGGTGTTCCTCATTTACCTCAACATCATGAACATGAAGTCCAAGAACAAATTAGTGATGGTAGTGACATTACTAGTCCTAAAGCAAGAAAAATTTTAGGATTGGATGAAGATAAAAACAAATTAAGCCAACAACGACATCCTTCAGGCACAGAACCGAGCCTTCCTGAAGAGAAAGAACCTAAGAGTGATCACCTGTCATCTTCATCCTATTCAGATGTTCACGACTATGAAACTTTTATTGTCACGAAAGATGGAGAGAGACAAGGACAGGTTCATCGAGATCTCGGCTCAACGGATGAATCATTTCATCAAGCTTTCGAGAAAGCTAAACAAAAAATGGAATTTGACATTTCCACTCAACCTCATTCTTTTCCACCGTCACATTTTGGAAAAGAATATACCTCAGAAGAATTCAGTGACTCAGGACAACATAGTATGGCCTACTTTCATCAACTCTCTGAATCAAAACTACCGAGTACGAGTCAAAGTGGTTCAGGTCAAGCATCTGGATTCTTTGATCCAAAAACAGAGAGTGGAATTATAAAAAGTTCAATTTTTCCATCAAAAGCTTTTCAAGAAGCTATATTAGAAGGTAAGGAGATGGGTGACATCAAATCAGAATGGAAAATGACCTCAGTCACTACAGTAACTTCAACAAAATCTTCATCACTTGATGGTAAAGATCAACCTAAAGAAACTGAGACTACAACCACAACTAGAGTTGTGTCATCAACCAGTGGGGATTCAAAAGATGGCGAAGAATTACCTAAAGAAACGACTACCACAACGACAGTACGATTAATATCTGGTGGGGCAGTAGTGGGTTCAACTGATGGTCAATCAGGACTCACTAAAGAAACTACAACGACATCTTCTGAACCAGGAAGCTCATCCAGTAGCACAGCACCATCTAGTACTAAGCAAGACGATGACAACGATATTTTGAAAAAGTGGGGGAAACCTCTTGGACTCCCTGGGATTCATCCTGATGATACGTCACTCGAACCAGGAACCAATGAGGGTCGTCTCACACCAAGAAAAGATGGTAAATCTTCTGGAAAAACTCCATCAACACCAAAATCCGGCTCACAGACAGGGAAACCTACCAAGAGGTCTACTTCACATTACAAAACTAAAAACCTTAAGCCGATTTATGTGGACTTGGCTTATGTCCCACATCATGGCAACTCAAATTACTCAGATTCAGAATTTTTTCGACTTATTCGATCCCGATACTATGTCTTCAGCGGATTAGAACCCAGCCGTGAAGTTTTTGATGGGCTTTTACGTGGAAAACAAGAGTGGGAGGATAAAAACTTAGGTACCACGAAAAATAAAATTTTTTTATTGATCAATTTATTTTCAACCAAAAAAAAACAGCATGAAACGTCTTGAAAACTGGTGTCATGGGGTTAATGACATTTTTTTTTTTTTTTTGATTTGCAGATGTTACGATCGTCCCTACTTATGACACGGATACGTTGGGTTATTGGGTAATATTCGAATACATCAAAGCAATTTCACAAAATTAAGCAAAAAAAAAAAAAAAATATATATTTTTGTTGAAATTTTGCCAAAAAATAATTTTTTTTTTTATTTTTTTTTTATTTGAAGGTCGTTGACTCGGAAGTTGCTCTTGCTGAAGGTCGTATTGATCTGGCACCTTCTGCATCACGTTGCACTATCAACTTACAGGATCATGAAACATCTTGTTCTGCTTACAGACTAGAGTTCTAAATTCAGTTATTACTTTCTCCAAAAAACAAACAAAAAAAAAGCACCACTTTCTCCGGTTTCTGTATCATCTAATAAGAATTTTCTCATAACTAACAGGAGCTAATACATCTTCTGCTTTTATCGAATTAGCCTTAATGGTTTTAATTTCCATCATCAGGGTTTTAGCCTATAAAAAGCACTTTTCATTCCTAAAAACTACATTTTATGATGTCATTTAAAAGCACTAGAGAGAAGGAATAACAAACTGGAGAATCTTTACATAATACAAAAAACTAGGAGATAACAAAAAAAAAAAAAATTTTTTTTTTTGTTATTTCAAAATTTCACACCAAGTGAAAGCTAACTTTCACTTAACTCTTTTTTTGTTTGAACTTCTCATTCGAAACTCTTCATTCTCAAAATCTATTATCATTCCAATTTTACTGGATTTCATTTATGATATTTCAAAGACTGTTTTTATTTGAATTTTACTCCAAAAGACTACTACTTTTTTTTTCATTGTTGACATTTCCAACTAATGGAAATGCTTTCCAAAACTTTTTATGATTTAAATAATAATTTTTCAAGTTAAAACTGACGTAAAGTAAAAACTTTTTAATTTAGCTTTAGCTAAAAGTAATTNAATGCTTTCCAAAACTTTTTATGATTTAAATAATAATTTTTCAAGTTAAAACTGACGTAAAGTAAAAACTTTTTAGTTTAGCTTTAGCTAAATGTAATTGTTAGTTACTTTTGAGTAGAACGTCCATTAATCTCTGTGCTTTAATACTTTTCCTTTGTCCTTTTTCTGTGATCTCGTAAAAATGTACTGAAACGAGGAACTGATGAACAATTTCTATTTCGATTTGACTAAAAATGGAATGAAATTACATAAAAAATGGGCACAGGAGAAAGACAAGATCACTGAAACTTGCTTCTAAAATACGATTTAAACTCCTTTCGTCCAATTTTTTCAAAATATTGCAAATTTAGGGAGATCTTACTTTAGCAAAAGAAAGGAATTTTTAGAATTACTGCATGCCTACTTCTAAAAAAAAATTGTAATAACATTCAAATTTAAAAACAAAAATTAGCCTCTTTACAGATGCACTTAATTACGAATTTTAGCACTGAAAGTAAATTTTAAAATTAGAGATGTAGGTTTTTAGATTGAGATAGAAGGTTTCGACTGATGAAAGTGAATTTAAAAGAAAAAAAAAAAGGAAGAAAAAAAAAATAGATTACAAATTACGAAAGTAATTGTGTAATCCACAAAATTAAATTACAAAGATTCCCACACATCTTTGTGTTACCAACTGCTAAAGATCTGCAGGATGGACTAATTAGTAGTAAAAATTTAGTTTAATCAGTGGTAGTTAACAAAAAAAAATACAAAAAAAAAACCCAACAAACTTGGCGTGTTACTTATGCCATAGCTTTTCAAGTATGAACCAACGAAATTGGCAAAAATTTCTGTAGTTGATAACTGCTCAAACCGTCTGAGTTAGTAGAAAAATTTAAATGGTTGAGCTTATAGAAATTTTAAAATTCATCAAAAAAAAAAAAAAAGAGAGAAAATTCAAATTTAATAAAAATTTGGCTTTTGGGGATTTATAGTCTTAAAGTTAGGATTACTTACTAAATTATTATTGTTACTTAAGTAAATGTTACTACGCTTTGAGGGTAAGCCGCTTTGAGAAAGCCTCAGCCTCTTATTGGCTAACTCTCAGCCTGTGTACGACTGCTACCGCCGAAAGAAAATGAAAGTAAATTGTCTAAAAACGGAAATGGTAAAAATTGGAATGAAAAGTTAAAATACTCATGAAAATGAGAAGAAAAAAAAAATTTTAAATAACGTTGAGCGTTGTTGATTTAAGCTAGTTTTCTAAGCTTTATCATCAGAAGTAATCTTTAAATTCAAACTAATAAGTGTCATTTGACTACCACTGTTCTTCTGTTTCCGGTGCTGCTGAGAACGAATTGCCTTTTAAATTCGGTAAATTACGGTGTCTATACCTCAATTTCTATCAAAATTTACCTCTTTTTCAGTTCTAGTAATGAATTATCTTTCAAACATTGCGTAGAATTGCTTCAAATCCTTTTTGCCTTCCTCCCATTGGTTGATCAAATTAATGCAATCAAATTCTTGCCTCAATGTGAGAAAAATGTGTATTTACTGAAGGAATCGTAATGAAATGGGAATTATGAATAATTATTGAAGTCAAAGGTGTGAGTTATGAAGGGAAGTGGTTAGGCTGTTATAGTGTTGAATTTTTGTTAAAATTCTTCTTCTGTGGTTTGCTAATTTTGAAATTGATTGGACGAGTAGAGAAGTGTGTGATTATGAAGGTAGTTTAATTGTAATAATTATACTTTTGTGTGTTAAATTTGGATTGCATTTGTATTATTATAATTACATGTTTTAATTTTTCTGTATTTATTCTCTAATTAATAACTATTTTAGTGTATAAGCAAGTTTGGAAATCAGCTGAATAAACCAAAATTTAGGTTGAAAACAGCCAATAGTAACACATTTTATTGAATTCAGAAAATGATCCCAAATAAATACTTGATAAATGTTACTTTATTTTGGCTTCAAGAACTTCTTTCGAGCTATTTCTTACTACATTTTGAAAAATGTATCAAGAAAGTGTTATAGCTTTAAAAATCTAATCAATATTCGCCGTTTATCCCGTTTTCTTTAGCATTTGCGGTGAAATTGTAGAGAGCATTATTTGGTAGCTGGTAATTGAGATCTTCATAAGGAGGGCGGCGCTAAAACAAGACGCCGAACAGATACTGACGTTTTGATGATTGCGCCGCACATTGAAAGAACAAAAATCTTCGATTTATCTGCTCGTCAAGCAATTTGTTTCTCAAGTTTTTCCCCGTGCTATTCTACTCAGGTGGGGAAAAAAATGAGAAGAATCGACTTTTTTTAAATAGAGCTTGGAAGAAAATTTTGGTACTCAGGTCGAGGCAAAATCAGAGTAGAAACGTAAAAAAAATTCTTTCAGGGAAGAAAAAACATTTTCTGCTCAGGAAGAACGACCAGCTTTTTCTGCCAAGCAAAAAGTGAGAAAAATAATTTCAAATCAAATTTTGGGGAATTAGAAACATCTTTCATTAGTTTTTCACAAGTTTCAAAAACGAAAATCACTTCTAGTTAAAGTCTGCGCATCTTTTTTCTTAAATGTTGACAATAAAGTAAGTTGGAGCTACAATTACTAAATCATCATCCTCTTCCGAACTAGAACTGTTGATTTTCAAAAACTTTTTTTTANGCAAAATCAGAGTAGAAACGTAAAAAAAATTCTTTCAGGGAAGAAAAAACATTTTCTGCTCAGGAAGAACGACCCCCTTTTTCTGCCAATCAAAAAGTGAGAAAAATAATTTCAAATCAAATTTTGGGGAATTAGAAACATCTTTCATTAGTTTTTCACAAGTTTAAAAAACGAAAATCACTTCTAGTTAAAGTCTGCGCATCTTTTTTCTTAAATGTTGACAATAAAGTAGTTGGAGCTACAATTACTAAATCATCATCCTCTTCCGAACTAGAACTGTTGATTTTCAAAAACTTTTTTTTAATGAACAATAACAATTTATTAATCCGAACTTTGTTTGAAATCAATTTATTTAAAAATTAGTCACGTGAAACTTTTTTTCTCAGCCTTGACGTGAGTAACCTTCTATTTTACGCTTGGCTTAAAGTGGGCAAAAATGACATTTTCATCTCAACTTTTTTCCTACACTTCTTCTCATCCTAGTCTGAAATTTCGTCACACTTTTTGCTCTCGATTTGTTGCATGTTGGCTAAGTTCCCTCCACTTTTTGATTCTACGCGCACATTAAGTCACCTTGGTCATTTTTGGAGAAAGGCGAAGAAAGCACAGTAAACTTTAATGTGGGAAATACTTTACAGGGCCCGCCAAATTAGTCCGGGCCATAGAAATTCGCTTTCACCAAAAAGAATTTGAGACAGCGAATAAATAGCGCAAAATCCAAAAGTTGGAGGGAATGAAGTTAGTGTATGTTTTAAAAAACATAACTGCAAAAATTATTTAACAGCACCAGAGAGTTGAGAGAATGAACTGAGTCGAGGAATGGGTTATGGTCCCTTTGCATCTACTCCACCTCACTCAACAGAGAACCTGCCGACCCCTCTCTCTGTCTCTGCTTTGCATTAGGGTATCTAATCGAAACAGATATTTTATAGTGATATAATAAAATTAACTTCATTTCCATTATTTACTAATTGTGTATCGCCTGCCCCAAGCCGTTTTTGGTGAAAGGCGAAGAAAGAAGGCTTAGATTAATTTGTCGGGCCTTGTATTTCAAGATCTTTCGCGTTAAGAAAAGTTTCATCAGTTGAATTCCTTTCGTCGTCATTCATAACTCGACATTGCAAACTACAACAACTTATTCATCAATATTAAATACTGTTCCACTGGCAGCATTACGGCATACAGTACAGTTATGTACCACATTAAAGTTTACTGTTGTTTCTTCGCCTTTCCCCAAAAATGACCAAGGTGACTTAACCTCAAAACTTAAGACCTTGGAAATAACTCACCGAAGGTTCATTTTCATAAATTTTTGATAATGAATTTAATTTGTCTGGACTGTGAAGATTAGTGTATTCATGGAATTCCTTATATTCAGAACTCATCACTGCAGTTTATATACCGATTCATGCAGAAGTAGTGTTTTTTGAATTTTTTTCACACTGCCGCCTCATCTGCCTCAAATATTTTATTTATTGAATAAGGTTTTTACTTTTATGGAGTTAATCTCAATTCTCCCTTTTCGCCCGCCCGCTCAATCCACGCATATGGTCTCCCGCCTGAATCTATTCTCCTCTAGAACGGATTCGACTTTAATAACTGAACCTCTCAGTATAACTTCAATCATTGAAGAGGTAAGATGTTTTTATTTGTATTTGTTTTAATTTTGTTAATTTAGAAAACTTCTGAATTAAATTTGAGTAGGAACAACAGGATTTACTTTTAATCATCACCGATCCAAGGTAACAATTTTTAATAATATCCAAGTAAAATCTTTAAATTGTTGTTTTATAATTGGATATTGGTGACTTAATTATTAAAAAATTTAAATATAATTTTTTTCATAAATTTGCTCAAAAGTACGGAAAAGGTATTTATTTTATTTCTGAAAATTTTAAATAAGAGGATGGGAAACTCAAAACTTTCTGTAAGTACTTCCAAATAAATAAAATAGTATAAATAAATAACAATTAATTCAAATAAATAAAATAGTTGCAATAACTTATTGCAACTAAATTGTGTCGTACTTTAGCTATACTGTACGAATAAGACTAGTGAAAAGATGGGAAAATTTTGCAGTGGAAACTTTATCTACATTTATATACCAACAAAATATTGTGAAATAGAATTATAGTTGGAATCAACTGTAGCGT
This sequence comes from Holacanthella duospinosa, assembly GCA_002738285.1. NCBI lineage: Eukaryota > Metazoa > Arthropoda > Collembola > Poduromorpha > Neanuridae > Holacanthella > Holacanthella duospinosa. The sequence continues at coordinate 537,226 of NIPM01000038.1, read as the reverse complement.
AATGGTATGATTACTTTTTAGATAAAATAACTGTGTATTAATATTTAAAAAATTGTTTGTGTTTCGATAGTTTTTAACTTCTTAATATGATTATGTTATGCTATTTCAGATTTTCCGCCGAGATGCTCAATACCAAAAGACGAAAAAGGTGCCAATTTCAACTGATTGCGGAAACAGAAATTTAAATCCCGATTTCCAATTATTTTGTTTTGTTGTTCTGGTTTCCAAAATCCACGTAATTTAGTCAACTATTTTCCGAAAATCAACATATTTTCATAAATTATTTATAAGGCGGTTATAAGCCTAACAGTAACTTTTAGTGTATAGGTTGAATATATTTTGAATTGAGGTTCGATGGGAAGGGAGTGTTAAAAAAATAAAAAACACCAACTACTTCTGCATGGATCGGTATCACTGTCCTTGGGTAAGAATAATTTCACATAAGAGTATAGACGTGTTAAAAGTTAGTACTCAGTTGCGTGTATTATGATTCAGGTTACAAACTTTATTCTTACCCAAGGACAGTAATGGTTCATTGCGTCTACACAACCTGAGGTGGTGAGTTGTGAATAAAGATTTTCATTAATAACCTATTCTTCAGAGCAGTGTTGAGAACTGGAAGGGTAGTTTCCAGTTCAGTTTTTTTCCAGTTCCTGAAGAAAGGTTTCCAGTTCAGTTCAGTTCAGTAATTTTATGTAGAAANTTCTGGTTTCCAAAATCCACGTAATTTAGTCAACTATTTTCCGAAAATCAACATATTTTCATAAATTATTTATATGGCGGTTATAAGCCTAACAGTAACTTTTAGTGTATAGGTTTAATATATTTTGAATTGAGGTTCGATGGGAAGGGAGTGTTAAAAAAATAAAAAACACCAACTACTTCTGCATGGATCGGTATCACTGTCCTTGGGTAAGAATAATTTCACATAAGAGTATAGACGTGTTAAAAGTTAGTACTCAGTTGCGTGTATTATGATTCAGGTTACAAACTTTATTCTTACCCAAGGACAGTAATGGTTCATTGCGTCTACACAACCTGAGGTGGTGAGTTGTGAATAAAGATTTTCATTAATAACCTATTCTTCAGAGCAGTGTTGAGAACTGGAAGGGTAGTTTCCAGTTCAGTTTTTTTCCAGTTCCTGAAGAAAGGTTTCCAGTTCAGTTCAGTTCAGTAATTTTATGTAGAAANTTCCAGTTCAGTTTTTTTCCAGTTCCTGAAGAAAGGTTTCCAGTTCAGTTCAGTTCAGTAATTTTATGTAGAAAATTTTTTTTCAGTTCAGTTCAGTTCAGTATTTCCCCTAAAACTTTTTGTTTCCAGTTCAGTTCAGTTCAGTATTTCCCCTAAAACTTTTTGTTTCCAGTTCAGTTCAGTTCAGTATTTGTTAATTACATACCTTTTCCAGTTCAGTTCAGTTCAGTCCAAAAAACTGAACTGAACTGGAAAAAACTGAAATATAGTGCATTCCCAACACTGTTGGGTATTGTGGGTGTTGGGAACTGGGAAGGTAAGTTCCAGTTCAGTTCCTGAGAAAAGGTGTCCAGTTCAGTTCAGTTCAGTAATTTTGTGTAGGATNAAGTTCCAGTTCAGTTCCTGAGAAAAGGTGTCCAGTTCAGTTCAGTTCAGTAATTTTGTGTAGGATTTTTTTTCAGTTCAGTTTAGTAAAGTATTTCAACTAAAGCTTTTCTTTTCCAGTTCAGTTCAGTTCAGTTCAGTACTTCTGCGTCTTCAACAGACTTCCAGTTCAGTTCAGTTCAGTCCAAAAATTGGAAAAGACTGGAAAGTACTGAACTGAACTGAACTGAACTGAACTGAATTCCCAACATTGCTTCAGAGTCAAAAACAAATTAAATTCATCATTATAAATTTATGAAAACTAACCTTCAGCGAGATATTTTTCAAATTTTTATTAAGTTTAAAGATTAATCCAAAACCTAATCGCTTGGAACGTGAATATAATTAATTTACTTATCATTATGGATCAATCAATAGTTTACCTAATGATCAAGGACGCCCATTTTATGCGTAAAATTTAAAATTGTTATGCGACATTTACAAAAAAATTGTGCGATATTATGCGCGGTGATTTAAAAGCTTATATTTACCTGATACACATATATACCTTGGAAAGAGTTCGTGTGCGTATATATGAGCACCACGGACGTTCCTTTATCGAAAACAAGTTGAATTAGAGCCATGAATTTCAAAAATTTAGTATCCCCGACAAAAAAAACACCCCCAGATATTTCTAGGTTTATCAATATTTTTGAAATAAAATTGGTTAAATGTGTTCGATAAATAAAAATCGTCAAATTACTGGTATTCTTACAACAATCTGCTCTTACTATGGTACAAAATGTACTAAAAGCTGTAAAAGTGTGACTCAAAATAAATTCTGCGTTCACGTTGAGATTATGCGTTATTACGCGAATTAACATTGCGTTAATCGGCTCCATTTTTCATAAATCGTGAACATTCTAAGTATCACCAATTAGTGTAGCTTCGCTGCGATTATGCATAGAAACGGCGTAATGATTAAATCAAATAAAAATTCATTGCTAATTAACTAATTAAAGTTCACAGCGGCTACTACAGGGTGAACCAACTTAATCCGGGCCTTCTTTCTTCGCCTTTCACCAAAAACGGCTTGGGGCAGGCGATAGAGAATAGTAAATGATGGAAGTGAAGTTAATTTTATTGTAATCACTATAAAATATCTGTTCCGATGCAAAGCAATGGAGCAAAGCAGAGAGACAGAGAGAGGAGGGGTCGGCAGGTTCTCTGTTGAGTCAGGTGGAATAGATGCCAAGGGATCGTACCCCATTCCTCTAGTTGCTCATTTCTCTCAACTACCCATCTTTCAGCATTACAGAATCGCCTTTCTTTAAATTTATTTATTTTTGCAGAGGAATGTTTTCTCAAACACACGCTAACTTCATTCCTTACAACTTTTGTATTTCGCGCTCTTTATTTACTGTCTTAAATTTTTTTTGGTGAAAGCGACTTTCTACGGCCCGGATTAAGTTAGTTCACCCTGTATTTGTTCTTCGATTTTGGTACACCTAGCGGCGAATATTCCAATTAAAGTTGGGATTTTTCAGAAAATACCTTGGAAGATTGTAATGCTGAGTATAATGCAAGAAACCCGACTCGTGTGCGAGGTTTTGTCACTGAGAAAAACAAGTCACAACTTTGGGACAAAATGGTGGCTGAAAACGCCATACTTGCGCGAAATCGTATAAATTTGACAAAATAAAAACACGGGTCTAATTAATTATCAAGTACTACATGTGTGGAAAATTTCATCGAAATTTGGAGCAATTCCTCTTCTACAAATACTGTCGACAATAAGAGTTCCTCAAATGACATCATCGGAAGTCAAAGATTACGTTATCTATCTGAAATGACACACTCGGACGTCATTTTTGAAGCCTCTCTTTTAGAGCTTATCGAGAAGGCTTTGTTTAATAAAACGCTTGTTAATATAGTTAAGTTAATTGAGTTAAGTTCCTTTTAGAAAACACTGAGAAGTTTTTTCATACTGATATCCAACATCACATTCATATCAACCACCAAATCAAGTATCTAGAATAGACCAAAGGTCTGAAAGTATTTCATAATGGTGAGATGCAGAATCAGCTGTTTACATGTTTCGTCTGGACTTGGAAGTCTCTGCGGGACAGTCATGTTCTTTGTATTAACTTTCTACACCAGGAATTACTACGCTGGATTCTTTGCACTCACTTCTGGTAAAATATAAGCTTTTTATTTAATCCATCCTCTCGCTTCCAGCCCACACGATGCAACCTGTGACTATTTGTGTCCTTACAGGATTTCAAACAAAAATAGTTGTGCATATTACAATATTTACAAATAGTCCTACATTTGCTTATAAGTGAAGGCACTAGTACAGTGGTCCACAGGTTTTTAAGAACGCTGGAAGCTACTTTTGACCCATGCTCTTTGCTGGGGAAAGCAGGATAGCTTTTTTTTTTGTAGAGAAAGCAGTTAGTTTAAATTTTTTCTGGGGAAACACTTTTCAATTTCAGAAAGACCATTGAAAAGTAGAATACGAAGTTGAAAAATCAACTCTTTAGCATGAATGTTTCAGAAGTTATAATGTTTTAAAAACTGAATTTTTTGGATATTCTTTTGAAACACGTCCTTCTCTTAGTACATCGTTTCAAAAAATGTCTAAGATTTTCAACTTTCAAAAAATCATAACTTCTTTCCTAGTGATCGTAGAGACTTAATTTTTTTGACGTCAAACGCTACGTTTTAATGATCTTTCTGGAACTGTGAAGAGGTTGAGTATAAAAAAAAATTTTTTTAGAAGATATACGCCACACAATTTTAAGAACACTCTTCCCTAGCAAAGAGCATGGGACAAAAGTGGCTTCCAGCGGACTTCAGAACCTGTGGACCACTGCATGTTATAAGGAAGAGAGAATTTGAGAAATGTGTGGTGGGCAAGTAAGAATGAGAATGAAATATGTTTTCTATTTTATTTAGATAATAAGATTAAAAAAATGAAGAAAAATTTNAGAATTTGAGAAATGTGTGGTGGGCAAGTAAGAATGAGAATGAAATATGTTTTCTATTTTATTTAGATAATAAGAAAAATTGCAAAATAAGTTTCACNAAGAAAAATTTCAAAATAAGTTTCACTTGGGAAAACTCTAGATATGTTGTTGTATATCATAATTTGAATTATGATTACAATTCTGTTAATTAATAGCAGAATTTTTCAAACAAATCGTAACTTTAAACTTTCGGACTCTTTAACGAGTCAAGCCTAAAGCTCTAGGTGTTGGGAACCCGAAATTTACATATGAGTCCAGGCAACAGAATCACTGAACTTGTGGGCGATGCGATAAAAGTTTTGTAATACAGTACTGGTCATAATTGTAAACATTATGGAAGTTACTTTTGGCCCGTGTGGTTTGATGGAGAAAGTAAAACTGTTTATAATTATGTCCAACATATCTCGTTAAGTAAATTTTTCTCGGGTCAAATGATGTTATTTCATGAAAGAACATGGAAAAGTAAGGAAACACGTGTAAAAAATCAGGTTTCTAGAATTCAAGGTTCAAAAGTAATGATTTATTGAAAATCAACTGTTTTCGTATGTAATTCTGATACGCTTATCCTTCACTGTAACCTAAATTCACGACGTTAGCGTACGGAAAGTTATAATTTTCGGTAATTTCATCGCCAAGGTTAATTTTCATACTCAGTTAACCCTCACAATGACCACCGAGCCACGGTTTCTCCCAAGCTCGTTAAGCTTTTTAGCTATAAGGTTCGATCCAGGTTTGATAAGCTGTTCTTTATATTTCAGCAATTTTCTCTGCAATAACTCTTCATTTAGAACTACTGAATCACAATGATCGTCTCGTGACCTGGTACTCTCCAAATATTTTGGATTCATTGGCAGCGTTTGCGGCTATCGTCAGTATTATCACTATTGGAATAGCGCTATTCTTCCAAGTGTTTGCTTACACGCATAATATACGTAAGAGCATAATTCGTAAATGGGTATTATAATTAGCATTTCTCGTTTTTTATTGGTGAAGTTGATGTTGGTTGAACGGCTAACTTTCTAATTTGGTTGCTCTTAATTACTCTTAATTTATTTAATATATTTTTAGCAAGTGAACCATTCGGTGGAAGTCACTATGCGACAGCAACTTGGACGTGGACAACTTCTGCATGGGCAGGAACTGTCTATTTCCGGAGCTCCAAACATGCCAAATATTACAATACACTGAAAGTTTCCTTATAGTCAATCCGTGAAAACCAAAATTCAATAGCATCATGCAACTATCCAAATTCAGGCTTCCAAGATCATGCGACGCCACAAGGCTCATCAGGCCGATGCCACTAAGGACAATGCTACTATTTTTAAATCAATAATTCTTAAAAAAATTTACATTAGAATATTTTATAAAACATGATCTATACATCTTCAATATTTGCCGATTTTGAAATTTTGAAGTTTTAACTCCCGGTAATAACTACTATACTGATGTAGCGGAAATGCATTAAAGAAACGATCTCGAAATTCATTTTCCCAGTTTGTCCAAACAAAGCCTGAATATTCATTTTATCATTCTCGAAGTTTTAAGATTTAAGATTAACTTATAATTAAATTTGCAATTGATTAGTTAATTCCAAGGTGTCATTCTTTAGTTTTTTTTTAATTTTAATTTTTTTAATTTTTATTAAATTAAAACAAAAGATTTCTTAAAAATCAACATTTTGATCATGGGTATTGTCCGACTCCAACTAACCTTAAGAGCAAAACTGAATGCATAAAACCATGTTTAAGCAATAATATTGAAAAATAAAAGTAAAAATTCAAATAAAATTTTTTTTTTTGGTTAGGATGAACGTATAGATTTTCCGAGGCGATGCTTCCTAATATATGTACATAGAACCTATACAACCTATAGAATACTTCTNTTATTAAATTAAAACAAAAGATTTCTTAAAAATCAACATTTTGATCATGGGTATTGTCCGACTCCAACTAACCTTTAAGAGCAAAACTGAATGCATAAAACCATGTTTAAGCAATAATATTGAAAAATAAAAGTAAAAATTCAAATAAAAAAATTTTTTTTTGGTTAGGATGAACGTATAGATTTTCCGAGGCGATGCTTCCTAATATATGTACATAGAACCTATACAACCTATAGAATACTTCGAAATCAAATTTTAACTAACAAATAAAACTTTCAGTTTTACTAAAGCTGTGAAAATTCAGGAAACTCATCTTATCATCAATACACGAATTTGACTTGATGCGTTCAATGCTGTTAGGAGTCATTCAATACCCGATATGGTACGAAAGTTATTTCAAAAAACGTTTTGAAAATTTAATAAAAATTTAAAAAGGGAAAATTTTGAAAAAGTAAAAATTATGACACATGAGAAGTAGTTTTAACTCTTCAAATACAAATTTTCGGCTCATTGGCTCCATCCAGAGGAAATGCCGCAAAGTAATGCGAAGAAACTCAGATTAAGGTGATAATAAAGCAGAAAAATAAATTTCTTAAAAAATTTTTAAAATAATATTATTAATATTAATATTTTTTTAAAAATATTAATATTTTTGCTCTAAACATGGTTTCATGTGTTCAGTGCTGCTCTCAAAAGTGGAGTAGAACAAAACCCAACATGATCAAAATATTTATTTTTCAGAAATTATCTTACAGATTTAATAATAATACGAAAAAAAAATAACTTACGACAAAACACAAATTTTCTATTATTCGGATTACCTGAGCAACCATGACAACAATACTGTTATTTTGTTTTGTTAATGGATATCACATGTCAAATTCAGTATTTTATTGCTTGAGTCTTAAAAAACCATTCCCTAAATTCCAGTTTCCGTTAAGCTAAATTCAAATTGAAGAACGGTAGAATGGCTTGGGCAGATTTCTTCGGATATGCGGAGTACAAGAACAAAGTTGCGGAGTTATTGGACACTTGCCCACATCCTTTCACAACTCGTCAGCCGCCAATTGGTCTCCGATTGTCAGATCCAATTGAATTCGACCGTGATGGTTATCAGCACTGGTGTATTAACCTCGGTGACGAAATGGTACATATGAGAAAAGATGGGTAAGGTACTTATGACCCAATTCAGACATATGTATTTCCTCTATATAGTTTTCAATTCATACCGCCTTTTTTCAATTCATATTTAATCACATGGTCCATTTTTATTTCATTGTCCCCCACTTGCTCGTAACGCACAGAGTTACATGGGACATGCTGTACATTCTTTAATTCCATGCGATTGTAATAGGTTCAATTCTTTTGATAGTTAATTATTACTACAAATAAGTCAAACCCACTGACATAAATACTATTTGGTTTTCTGTTGGTGGTTAGTAACTCTGTGAACATTTAGGCAAGTTGTTCGAGAGCCATTCCGAATTGTTTGCGGATCCAGCAGCTATCGAATCAATTTGGATGCCTTGGAAGTTGCCGCTAGAGAAAGGGGTCTAGTCCAAAGAGGCGGACGTAACTGGAGGACAACCGCATGTTCCAAAGCCCTTGAACTCTCCGAAGAAAGAACTTGGGGGAATTTCAGTTTAAGATTTCGAAACTGTGAACACTTTGTAACCTTTTGTCTCTTCATGGATCCCAATGACCCTGACGATACAAACTACGCTGGTTTCAGCTTACAGAGTGGCATACTCAACGACTATGCGACAATCGGTCTTGCGGCGGAATTTGGGAATATGCTCTCAAACATTCAATGGTGATCGTTACTGCTAACGGTCGCGGTAAGTTTGTTGTTCTTAATTAGATTTAGTTTGACGGGTAGCAATTCGGAACAATAACGAACATGCGTGGACGTGGCAGGATTCGGTAATGTCTCGAAATGAATCCAAATTACTCGAAATTGCTCGACATGTTTTGAAATACTGCCTTGGAATGCCATGAAGTGGCTCGAAATGTCTTCAAAGTGTTTTGAAATTATGTTGAAATGTCTTAAAATTTCTTGAAGGGAAGTATTGTGGAGTGAAAAGGTTTGAAATTACTTGGAGTGATTTGAGGTGGGTCGAAATCGTTCCCATATTTGCGGTAATTTATGAAATAAAACATTAATTTAAATAAGCAAGTATAGTAATGTCTATAAATGGCTCTGGCGATCGTACTACGATGAGGCATAAGCATCATTGAATTCTTGAAAAGCGGGTTGACGGATTATATTTACAGCTATTCGGAGATAATAGTAATAAATTGGGCCTATAAGCTAATCAGTACCAATGTAGAGTTGGACGCAACCAATGGTTCTCTATGAATAGTTTAATTACGTTGTAAGTTATATGAAAAATTAACATTAGTAAGCGCTTCGAATCAATGAGAAATAGTTGTAAAATGCTGAATTCTACAGCACGTATTCGATACATCTAAACAGATATGGTAAGTCAGATAGAGAGATGAACAGACAGACACGACGACACCATAAGCGCTTTCGGTTACGATGTTCATGGATAATAGCCTAACGACAAATTATTTGACTTCTGAAAGATGCAAACAGATAAATTTATGTACTAAAATAAAATAAAATTTTTTTTTCGTTCGTTCGCAGATCATGAAGATGGAAATCACCCTTGCACATGGAATATTGATCTGAAATTGCTTTTACACCATCGCATCAACCTACACCAACACAAAACCATCAAACAATTTTCTCTACCTTATAAGTAGCAATTCCACTGAGATTGCGCCCAGNACCTACACCAACACAAAACCATCAAACAATTTTCTCTACCTTATAAGTAGCAATTCCACTGAGATTGCGCCCAGCAATTCTCCAGAAATTATTTTTGAAAGCAATTTATATCCGCGATGAATTATTGCTGACAAATTATTGTTTTGATCTGGGGTAATTCCATTGCCTAGCAATAACATGGAAATTCGCAACGTTTTAAACTTGTTTAATAGATAAACCTTTGGAAAAAGAAATTAAAAAGTAAATTTTTTGTCTTCCTACCAGAAACTTCAGCAATAATAATTGCTAAACTCAGCAATAAAAACCGATTCGCTGGTTCTTTCTTGCTTACAGCAATTATGACGAAACAATCAGCAATAAATTGTTTGCCATCAGCAATTATGATTGCCGGTCACATTCCATCAATCAGCAATTATTGCTTATACTTGCTGAAGAATTGCTGAGGGCAAGCATTCAGTGAAATCGCCACTTTAGAGTTCTAAACATAATCTGGTTTCTCCGAAAACTACACTACTTTCTCTGGTTTCTATCATCCACCACATCTCCATTTACTTTTTGTAATAAATTACATCTCTAGCTCCAAATCTGATACCATTGGAAATTTTTTGTAGCTTTTATTAATAAAAAGCAGAGCTAAGCAGAGGAAACTTGAACCTTCACAAATAGAAAGAGCTAGTTAAAAATTTAAAAGCATGTTAATAAATTGTTGCTTTAATGCAAACAGTGCATTTGGTCGGCCTTGCTTGTTGTGTATATTTTATCCTAGTTATTACTTCTAAAAATTGTATTTCTTCAAAATTCATTNTGGTCGGCCTTGCTTGTTGTGTATATTTTATCCTAGTTATTACTTCTAAAAATTGTATTTCTTCAAAATTCATTCATTTAATGGGATTTAGTGCTTACAACTCGAAAAGTGCGTTTTAGTCCGATCAGTACTTTATATATTGGTGTCATTTGATTCCAATCGTCAAGATCCATATTTTCAGAAATCTGAGCAGGATTTATTTGTAATAGTTCGAGTTGGTGCTTAAAATGCGATTACTCGGCTTTGATCATTAGTAATCAATCATATTATCATTAATCAATCGTTTGGTTAGACCATATGNAATGCGATTACTCGGCTTTGATCATTAGTAATCAATCATATTATCATTAATCAATCGTTTGGTTAGACCATATGAAAAAATGTTTATAATAGGAGCAGCTCATTTTGAATTACTCGAGTTCTGCGCTAGGTGTAAAATGGGTTTTCGCAATGTAGGACTGTAATATTAGTATGCGCTGAGAACCATTGAGAAACTGTTGTCAAATGCCTATGTGCGTTTGGTAGAAGACGTGATGTCTTGAGTTTAGCAGTCTTTGTACAATTACCATGTGTTCAAAATCTACTTAGGGCAAAATTGACCTGGAATATTGAAGTCCACGAAACTTTAGCAATGATTTTCAAAATAAAAATTCTATACCCATGCTGGCTTCAATGCCATCTGGGCCATGTTTCACCAATTTGCAATTTGTTAAGCTAGTTGTTGAGCTAGGTTCCCATGAAATTCTCAGCAGTGCCATGTCACTTGGGATTCGACTCATGGGGAGCGCTGCTAGCTTCCCACACATACAGGGTGCTAGAAAAGTCGATGGAGCATGGAGAGAGTATTGCTTAGTAAAAGAGGAGAGAAAAAAGAACGCGTCGTGTTCGTCCCTCAATCCACTCTCCTTCGCTCAAATTCCCGCCAGACATTTTTCCCGCCCAAATATTTTAGCTCCTTTATTTTCTGGTCTGACGCTAATCTCACACACGCACACATTGATTCATTGTTTGATTGACCATCAACCTACCATCACTTCTCATTTTTAAATCTCTGGATTCTGGATTCGGTTAGGATCAAGAATACACAGGTTTGAATTCATTTCATTCCCATTAGCGCGTGGTGCAACACTCTAAATATTCAGTGGGATCATCATTTAGGGGTTTGGTTGGGATGAGAAACCTTTCTCCATGCTCCATCGACTTTTCTAGCACCCTGTATATGATTAGTTAGGGAATGTGGAATGAGGCTTCAACGCCCAGGGATTGGAGAATGAAGCTCTAAGGCTAACAACTCACAGTTGTCAACTACAGTAGAGCGCAAAAGTTTCTATGCATAGAGAAAGTGTTAACTGAAAAAGATATGCACAAAAAATTAGGGGGTTGGAGCCCCCTATCTTATTCTATTCTAACTCACGTTGAACTCATTTATTTCATGTTTAGAGACTTTTGCCCTTTAGGGTAATCCAAGGTCTTCGGGTGTATTTAGGACGAGGTCATTGGCTGTGGAGCATCATTGTCATCCTTAGACCTTGGTCCTTTATCCCGTATCCCTACAGAGCTTACTCTAAAAACTTATTTGTAATAATCAAAATCAAGTCATAAACAACAGTAAAATTAACTGAAAACTTACATTCTAGGATACAAAGAAGATTAACCACCCTGCATATTTATAATATTACTAAATAATATATGAGGATAATTAGATTTTGAATTAGCTGTGACTAATTTTGGTTTAATTTGTAGCTAGAATTGTTAAATAGAATAGATTTTCTACANCTACAGTAGAGCGCAAAAGTTTCTATGCATAGAGAAAGTGTTAACTGAAAAAGATATGCACAAAAAATTAGGGGTTGGAGCCCCCTATCTTATTCTATTATAACTCACGTTGAACTCATTTATTTCATGTTTAGAGACTTTTGCCCTTTCGGGTAATCCAAGGTCTTCGGGTGTATTTAGGACGAGGTCATTGGCTGTGGAGCATCATTGCCATCCTTAGACCTTGGTCCTTTATCCCGTATCCTTACAGAGCTTACTCTAAAAACTTATTTGTAATAATCAAAATCAAGTCATAAACAACAATAAAATTAACTGAAAACTTACATTCTAGGATACAAAGAAGATTAACCACCCTGCATATTTATAATATTACTAAATAATATATGAGGATAATTCGATTTTGAATTAGCTGTGACTAATTTTGGTTTAATTTGTAGCTAGAATTGTTAAATAGAATAGATTTTCTACATTTACTAGTCACTAGTTGACATAGTAGTATGAAGCGAGTTTGTAAATCACCTTTACCAAAATTCCCATTAGTAATAGTAACGAGTAAGTTAATCAGGTTCAGACGCATAATTGAAAGTGATTCATACCTTAAAAGTTCTATTCTATTGAATTATGAAAAGAGCAAAAAAAATTTGACTAACGCCTCTTGAGACTATGATACCCTCACATTATTGGGTGATCGCTCATCTGGTAGTTGAGATGGCCTTCTCACAGGTTGACTAATTAAATAATAGAAATGCTGTAGACAAGTTTAAAAGTTCGGTTGAGTCTTTAATGAAGTGTGTCAGAGTAGAGAGAGAGGGAAAGGGTAAAAGTCGGAGCGGGTACTTTTCCCCTTCCTCGCATAGTCCGAAAGTTCTCTTTCATGTGAAAGTGATTATCTGCCATGCGCAGAAGAGTGGAGGTGTTGTTGACCCCTTTTCATATACATCCCTTGTCTCTGTGCATTTCCTGTAGTTCTTTCACTAAAAAAAATACTTTCCCCAGTCTATTTTCTCTTTCACTAACATCAACCTTTTCTTCCTAGTTCAATACTCTCTCTACTTTTGTTGTGATATCTCTACTTATGATTACTACTACATCAAGTTTAGACATACTTGGTAGATTGGCTTTAAAATTGTGATTAGTTATATAGTTAGTTTTCAACTATTACATAATAGAAGTGATAGAAACTGTGAAGACTACCACCAAAGACATGGGTAAGTTAGAAAATATCTATTTTTATGTATACAAGGGTAACTATCATCAGTGAGTGGGGTGGTGCAGAAAAAAAAAGTTGCATGCTCTGGTGAACAAATGTTGCGAGACCAAAGCCCATCTGCTGAAGTATAATACAGACGGTTAACTATGCATCACCCTTCCTCTGACTCATTTCATCAACATTGATTTATCTGGAAATCAATTACTTAAAATACAGGGTGTTTTAAGTTTGCTGGAAATTTTTTGTTTTCTACAAATCGCGCATGATGCTATGCGGTAAGAGGGGATAATATAGGAAATAAGAGGGACGAAATTCAAAATTCACTGGATGAACGCAAACTTTAAAAAAAAATTTATTTACAAGCTGGATGACATGTGCCAGCTGGATGACAAGCTGGTATATGAAGTGGCCTAAGGCATAAAAAATATAAGCCAATAGGAAAAGAGGTTTTAAGGAACCAAAATATTTAGGACACTCTGTATATTAAACTTTTGAAATAGATTCAGGACCGGATATACCAGACATGACCAAAATTTCTAACATCAACATCAGTATAATCAACAAAAATTTATGGACTCGCTACAACACGGATATGATTTATGTAATACAATTTCTAATTTGTTTTGATTTTTGCAATAATTTCAAATATTTTAATGCATTGTAGACGTATATCGACAACATCTTATTGGCAATTAATCCTTACAAGGAACTAAGCATTTATGGATTAGTAAGTCAACTTTTTTTGTTAGATGATAGAAAATTAAAAAAATTTTTCACAAGTTTTTCAATTTTTTCTTTAAATTAGGACTTTATTCACGAATATTCATCACTAAAATCAGCCATCTTTCAAAACTCCACTATGTCATCTAAAATACAACTTTCACCACATATTTATTCAATAACTCAAAAATGTTACGCACAATTGATAAATCCGATTCTTGAGTCAGTTCCACAATCAATTCTCATAAGTGGGGAAAGTGGGTCAGGGAAAACTGAAACAAGCAAGTTTGTACTTCAGTATCTTTGTGAAATTAGTTCTAATGAGAACTACTGGCTACAGGAACAAATATTAGAAGGAAATGTTATACTCGAAGCTTTTGGTAAGAATTTCGTTCTCTATCCGATCAATCTAACCAATTGAAAAATGATTTTGTTCTTTATTATGATGTATACAGGAAATGCAACTACTGTTCGTAACAACAATTCCAGTCGATTTGGAAAATTTCTTCAAGTTTACTTTAATCACAATGCAATCACTGGAGCAGTTGTAACAAATTACTTGTTAGAAAAGAGTAGGATCGTTGGCCAATCAGAATTAGAGAGAAATTATCACATCTTTTACCAATTGCTCAATGGAACTAGTATGGAAAAATATGGTCTTCAACCAATCCACTACAAGTATTGTAACCAATACGTCCCACAGGCGGGAAATCCAGCAGATCATGTCAACTGGAACCATCTTCTGGTTTCACTAAATGTCTTGGAATTTAGTAGCGAGTCTATCAATATGATTTTTAGTCTAATAGCTGTGATCCTATGGTTTGGAAATATTGAATTTGTGGTAAGTTTTCAGAAGTTCTTGAGATATTTCTGAATAATATTTGTTTAAAGTACAGTATGTTTCAAAAAAAATTTCTCTACAACTCATTTTTAAAGTTTGGAACAAGGCAAATGGATAAAACATTCGGTGTTTTCAAAATACAAAGTATATTGAAAGAGACAATTTTGGAAGATGGTATAAAGAGGATGTGTTCACTTTTTTTGTACCGAGTTTTCTCGATGATCTCCCCAAGTATCCAATAAGAAAATTTAAANTCTCTACAACTCATTTTTAAAGTTTGGAACAAGGCAAATGGATAAAACATTCGGTGTTTTCAAAATACAAAGTACATTGAAAGAGACAATTTTGGAAGATGGTATATAGAGGATGTGTTCACTTTTTTTGTACCGAGTTTTCTCGATGATCTCCCCAAGTATCCAATAAGAAAATTTAAANAAGAGGATGTGTTCACTTTTTTTGTACCGAGTTTTCTCGATGATCTCCCCAAGTATCCAATAAGAAAATTTAAAATTCACTTACTAGATCTTAATTTAAGGGACCACCAAAAAAGTAAGACATCCTGTATATAAAGTATTTGACATTTTTTTTTCTGACTAGGCACTTGACGAAGACATGGAAAGAAGTGGACTAACACAAGAATCAGTTGACATCCTTCAGAAAATATCAGAACTTTTGCAATTACATTCAGAAACACTTTCATCGCTTCTTTTACAGCGGCAAATCACAATTCGTGGTGTAGTGACAGATATTCCATTTAGACCAACAGAAGCATCGGACAATCGTCACTCAATGTCACAGTATCTCTACATGAAAATATTCAACTACTTGGTATACTTTATCAATGGACGAATCAACAGAGAGATCCAACCCACTGCCCAATTCATTGGACTTTTGGATATTTTTGGATTTGAAAATTTTGGAAAAAATTCATTTGAACAACTCTGTATTAATTACAGCAATGAGAAGCTCCAAGGCTACTTCAACGAGTACATTTTCAAAGTTGAACAGGAAATGGTAAGTAAAATTTTAATACAGAATTCCTACACATTTTCGCAACTTGATAAATTGAAAGGTGAAAACATTGGATTCAAAAAAATATTAAGCATTTTCACTTTCCAAGTTAGCAAGACACTCTCTTATAACTTTTTTTTNAACATTGGATTCAAAAAAATATTAAGCATTTTCACTTTCCAAGTTAGCAAGACACTCTCTTATAACTTTTTTTTTTAGTGAAAATAAAAAAAATATAATAACTTTTTTTTTCAGTATCAAAGTGAAGGATTAGACTACAGTTNTTTTTTTTAGTGAAAATAAAAAAAATATAATAACTTTTTTTTTCAGTATCAAAGTGAAGGATTAGACTACAGTTACATTTCTTACTTGGACAACAGCAGTTGCTTAGAATTTTTAGAAAGGGCACCAAGAAGTTTACTTAAATTACTCAGTGAACAATGTCACTTACCAAAGGTCAACTAAATTATACTTATTTATTAGGTTTTCTAGCTAGATTTAACTAAAATTTGACAATTTTTAGGGATCCGATGGTTCATTTTTACAAAATTTGACTACTGAACATGGTACCCATGTCTCATTCAGTCTCCCATCTGACCGACGCTTTTGGAAGGAAAAATTTAATGTAATTCACTACGCAGGCGCTGTGACGTACACTGTAAATGGATTCGTAAACAAAAATCGACATTTAGTCCAAGATGGTTTCCACAATTATCTAATGGATAATGAGGCTATCAAAAGTATTATAAGTTGTAACGAGAGGACCACAACTGCAACTTTAAAGTATAAATCCACACTTATTGAAGATTTTCGACAAGAATTGAGTAGTTTGATGGGTGTACTTCAGTCATCAGAACCTTGGTAAGACTAAACAAATTCCAATTACTTATTTACACTAATTAAAAATATAAATTGTATACCATTTCCCAGGTACATACGTTGCTTGAAACCAAATTTAACCAAGGCACCTAATAACTATGACTCCACTTACATTTTGGAACAACTTAATTACCTTGGGATTGTGGATTTGGTCAAAATCAAACAGTCTGGGTATCCAATCAACTATACCATTCAAGAATTTGTGAACAAGTACAGAGTACTTGTCAACACAAAAGTCCGAGTTACTTCAGTCGAGTAATATTACCATTCATCGCTATCATAATAAAAAACAAATGTTAAAAAATAGGTCAATAATTCCCACCATTTTTTGTCATTTCCAGTACAATCATCTCCAAGGTCAATTGTGATGGAACAAAATTTTCAAATCCAGAAGATTTTCAAGTTGGTACTTCAAAAATTTTTCTAAAAACGATTGTACATAATCGTTTGGAGTCTGCGCGGAATCAATTAATTCTTCAAGCAACTGTTCAAATTCAAGCAAGATGGAGAGCTTTCTGGGTTAAAAGTCATTTCAGAATACAATTGAAATCTGCCGTTATTATTCAGCGCTACTACCGGAGTCTCAAACAGCGTCTTCATTTTCTCAAACTAAAAAAATCAGCTCTAATTATTCAATCACATCTTCGTGGTAAATTTGGTCGAGAAGTTGTTAAAACTATGAAGGAGATGAAACGAATTGAGAAGGAATTACGTGTAAGGGAAGAGGAAAGACGAAATTCAACAGCTGCGATTGGTTCAAATTATAATAGTGTAGATGAATTGTTGGATTTACTATTAAATGAAGAGAGTGGGTCATTCGATGTCAAGAGACAAGATGAGGTCATCAAATTATCAGTTTCTATTAACTCATCTTTTACTAGTCTTACCGATGATGACTATGATATCAATGAAGAGGATGATGAGAGTGTCAATGGAAATGAGAGTATGAATTCAGATTTTGATAGGTCAAATAATTCTATCAATACCATTCAATCACCAATTATGTCCACAGTACCTTCTGATGGATCTGAAATTTCTGAACCAGTAAATACAGAAATTCTACCAGAAGTCAAAGGTCAAATTGACTACAAAGGATTGAAGTTACCAAAACAACCAACTCTACCTGAACCAACACTCCCACCTCCACCCCCTCCTCCTGTATTTTATCCACCTCCAATCCCAGTTCTAACCAAGAAACCATCACAAAATGAACCAATTTATGAATCTGTTCGATTGATAAATGGTATCAATGAACCATCCAAAGATACCAAAGAAGTTACAACATCTACTAGGATGGTTGATAAACCAATTACTTTCCCAAGAGTTCCAGAAAAATCTATTATTACAAGAATAATTCCAGAATCACCAAGTCCAGTAAAAGTAGAGGAACCCACAGTTACTGAAAATGGAAAAGAGAAAGTTGATGGAGAAAGTGAGGCAGAATCTGATGAATCCGCGGCACAAATTCGACAAAGTCAGACTCAAAGTTATGATTTGATAAACTATGCCAATGACTATTTCAATGATATTTACGAATCAAATTTGATGGATACACTAAAAAAAAGACCAAAATTGATACCAAAATCCGATATGATCAAGTATACAAAATGTAACACAATTAGTAATTCTCATATCTATTTGTATGATCCGGATAACGTCCAATTTGCACTCAATATTTGGAAGGTAAGAACTTGAAAGATTAATTTTNACCAAAATCCGATATGATCAAGTATACAAAATGTAACACAATTAGTAATTCTCATATCTATTTGTATGATCCGGATAACGTCCAATTTGCACTCAATATTTGGAAGGTAAGAACTTGAAAGATTAATTTTTGGCAGTATGTGTCGTGTTAATAAGTCGCAATTTTCGATTTCAATTAATTCAACTTAATTCAACTTAATTCAAATTAATTCAAATTAATTCAACTTAATGTATTAATANTTTGGCAGTATGTGTCGTGTTAATAAGTCGCAATTTTCGATTTCAATTAATTCAACTTAATTCAACTTAATTCAACTTAATTCAACTTAATTCAAATTAATTCAACTTGTATTAATAAAAAAAATTTTTTTTTCAGGATTTGCAAAANAAAAAAAATTTTTTTTTCAGGATTTGCAAAAATATTTGACATCAACAAGGAGCGGAACTCCGTTCATTCGAAGTTTAGTAACACAAGGATTACAACAAGAAGAATTAAGGGATGAAATTTATGTTCAAATTTTAAGGCAACTGAATGGAAATGCAAATAATAATCAATCACTGAAATTAATCAGTTTGCTCCAATTCATTATGAGAATTTTTCAGTGCAGTAATGAATTGAAAAAGGTAAATTTTTAAAATATCTTTCATAACCCACTAATTTATTCACAAAAACATGTTCTATAGAGCAATTTGTTACCAAAAAAAACTAGATGCCTAAAAATATGCAACACTGTACAAATCATTTTATAATTTTTTTTTTCAAAATATTCATAATTTGTGTAATTCTTAGTACTTGGGACAATTCCTTAACAAAATTTTATCATCAAACACGGACTCTCGTATACACAATCACATTGTCAACTTATTAAAATCTACTACTGACGTTTGGGGAAATAGAAAAATTGTTCCATCGTTAATTGAGATTAATGTAAGAATAATTTATGTTTTAAATTTAGGATTTTAATTCATATTAAATGATATTTAAATTTCAGTACTATTTTCAAAATACTCAGCAACTAATTCATCATATCAAGCTATACTTGTTGAACAATAGTTACTTGCTACTCAATATCCATCCTGTGGATACCTACGGAAGCCTCATTGCTAAGCTATCACTTTTACTCAAAACAGAATTTATTGACGATGGAACATGGGGTATTTACGAATCAAATTCTGAACTCACTGAGATGTACTACTTGCCAAAATACGATCACATCTATGACCTAGTATCAAGTTGGGAGAGGTATGGACAACAATTATTGTTCTTACCAAATTTATTCCTATATACAGAGTGTTTTAAAATGAGGTAGTCCCTTTTTGAAATTATATAATATCTAATTAATTGGTCCACAAATTCATGTTATTTGACTCACTGAGAAGCTGAGAAATGACAAACACTTTTGGTCATCATTCCCGAAGTGGGAGATAAAGGTCAATCGAAGATTTATTGAACTGATGATGATGAATTTAAAATTAAGATTGCATGAAGGAAATGAGTATTGAAACCTCGAATTAAGTTATCCTTTTTTGTTTGGGCACATGTCCAAGTGCTGAAACAGAATGAACCAAATTTATGTAACTTCTTTGTTGGAAAAATTCCGATGCCATCGTAATGCTAAATTCAAAACTTTTCAGTTCATACTCGTTGAATGATCAATGATCATTGTTGTTGTTTGTTTGTTTGTTTGTTTATTTGTTTGGTAATTTATTCAAGTGTAGAGCATAACTTTTATAAAAATGATGCTCTTGTCACTGTCGCTGGACATGGCCACAAAGTNATTTATTCAAGTGTAGAGCATAACTTTTATAAAAATGATGCTCTTGTCACTGTCGCTGGACATGGCCACAAAGTTCCTTCTGTTCTTTGACCTTTAAAATGAGCTAAAAACAGCTAATTGGTCTTTCCATTGACGAGTTTTTAATTTTCAAAGAGAGGCACCTCATTTTATAACACCTTATCCAATTTTTTCGAAANATTTATTCAAGTGTAGAGCATAACTTTTATAAAAATGATGCTCTTGTCACTGTCGCTGGACATGGCCACAAAGTCCCTTCTGTTCTTTGACCTTTAAAATGAGCTAAAAACAACTAATTGGTATTTCCATTGACGAGTTTTTAATTTTCAAAGAGAGGCACCTCATTTTATAACACCTTATCCAATTTTTTCGAAATTTACTTGATTTTTTTTTATAGAACAAACGAAATAATTTTGCAAACAAATCCGCCAAATTTGCTTCTTGTAAATCCAAAAAAGAAGCTAGTTTTGAAAAAACGTCTTTTCAAAGGAACACTTCCTTCACCATCACATCCACTTGAAATTAATCTAAATTATCTTCAATCAATTCATGAAATTGTTCGACTAGACAAGTATGCAGTGACTGAAAAAATTGGAATTGCTCTAGCAGGAATTCAACTACAACTTGTACATGGAAATTATAAACCAGAATTACTCTATAGAACTGAGGACGCTTTGCCACCAAGGCTACTTCAAGCTAAGAAAATTGACCAATGGGTAGGTATTTTTGTACTTTTTGGATAACCTAATACCCTCAACTCGATCCTGCGTTCAGGACACCAAAGATCAAAAAGTATATGATCAATTACTCAATTTTTTAACATTATAGACATGCACGCCACTCTATGGATTCCTCAAAAACTAAATTTTCGAAAATTTAAATTAGACAAGAGCAGTTTAATAGTAATTAAACTAGATTAATTTTTGATTGGAAAACAGTTGCTCTTGTGGAGATCTATATAGGTTGATATATGCGATCAGCATGGGACTTGAATAAGGGCTCACTAGCGTAGCCACCTGCACGAGACTGGCGAAAGGGTACAACGTTCANACTAGCGTAGCCACCTGCACGAGACTGGCGAAAGGGTACAACGTTCATATTCACTCAACATGATACTGCGTTTAGTCCTTATGAATAATAATGTGACAATGTTGTCATAGGCGAGACAATTTATTGATGAAAATAAATGAGTATTGAATAAGTTACAACATCGAATATTTTCTGCGCATGTCTAATGCAACTGGACTTGGAATAGGATACACATTGAGAAGTGTCCTTAATGCGGGCTCTTGCTGAGGGGATAGANTTTTTTTTTATAGAACAAACGAAATAATTTTGCAAACAAATCCGCCAAATTTGCTTCTTGTAAATCCAAAAAAGAAGCTAGTTTTGAAAAAACGTCTTTTCAAAGGAACACTTCCTTCACCATCACATCCACTTGAAATTAATCTAAATTATCTTCAATCAATTCATGAAATTGTTCGACTAGACAAGTATGCAGTGACTGAAAAAATTGGAATTGCTCTAGCAGGAATTCAACTACAACTTGTACATGGAAATTATAAACCAGAATTACTCTATAGAACTGAGGACGCTTTGCCACCAAGGCTACTTCAAGCTAAGAAAATTGACCAATGGGTAGGTATTTTTGTACTTTTTGGATAACCTAATACCCTCAACTCGATCCTGCGTTCAGGACACCAAAGGTCAAAAAGTATATGATCAATTACTCAATTTTTTAACATTATAGACATGCACGCCGCTCTATGGATTCCTCAAAAACTAAATTTTCGAAGATTTAAATTAGACAAGAGCAGTTTAATAGTAATTAAACTAGATTAATAGTAATTAAACTAGATTAATTTTTGATTGGAAAACAGTTGCTCTTATGGAGATCTATATAGGTTGATATATGCGATCAGCATGGGACTTGAATAAGGGCTCACTAGCGTAGCCACCTGCACGAGACTCGCGAAAGGGCACAACGTTCCTATTCACTCAACATGATACTGCGTTTAGTCCTTATGAATAATAATGTGACAATGTTGTCATAGGCGAGACAATTTATTGATGAAAGTGAATGAGTATTGAATAAGTTGCAACATCGAATATTTTCTGCGCATGCCTAATGCAACTGGACTTGGAATAGGATACACATTGAGAAGTGTCCTTAATGCGGGCTCTTGCTGAGGGGATAGAAACGAGGTCCTTAACGCGGAATCATGTTGAGAGTGTCCTTAATTTAATTTTTTTAATTGTATGAGGGTATTAGGGTTAAAATATTTTATATTTAACTTAAAAACTACTGTATTATGTCTTGATTTTTTTTAATTTTTGTTTTTCAGATCCCATTGTTAGAAGAATCTCATTACCAAATTACACAACTAAAGGAGAACAAATTTTCCCTTCAACTCCGATATTTGAACTGTGTCCGAAAACTTAACTTTTACGGGACAAGCCTGTTTGAGCTTAGCTACTATGGATATCTAGATTACGGTATTGTTTTGTTTTTATTATGAAACTTATTTGAGTCAAAAATTTTCTGTAAATTATAACAATTTTGAATTTTATAGATCCACATCTTCTCCTTGGAATCAATGCAACACAACTTCTTCTAATTCAACAAGATTTAACGGTGCTAAATGAATTTCCTTATGAAGAAATTCAAACATTGCAAATTCAAGATGAATCTCTCGTGATCAATCTCTCTGCTACAAAATTTGTTTTTAAAACAAAATTTACAGATGATATTTTCACACTCATTACAAGTTATTATCCAAAATTGAAGAAAACGGAAACAAAATTTTCACACCCACTCATCACAAATAGCTATCGATCAAAATTATTAAGAAATCTTGTAGATTCAAGAAATTTACTCATTACGAATAACTACTTGAACCTTGACACAAGTACTATGAAATCTAAATCTAGGAAACAGTATTCTACATATTTTACTTACTCCAAGACTCCTATTACACATAGTCTCCTCAAGCTCAACCAATCAGAGGAGTTGACAGCTTTAGAAACTTTTAAATTTATTCTCAACTATACGCAGACTGATGGACAACTTAAATTATTTTTGAACAAATTGGCAAATAATAATTTACTCAATGAAGCTTACTTGCAACTCATCAAACAAAGTAATTCAACAATGCCAAATTCAAATATTACACGAAAAACATGGTCACTACTCAACTTACTCGCAAATTATTTGTTGCCAACCAATAAGCTTATTATGAATTATCTTGTGAGTCATCTCAAGTACTACTCCATGGACAGCGTCACTGTTGTTGGTGACTATGCTAAAATTGTTATGAAGGTACGTATAAACCACTCTTTACTTGATTTTGGCACAAATTATAAAAATTTTATTTTTATTTTTTTACAATCCCAGTCACTTCAAAATACAAACTCTCATAACAAATTGACAAAAACAAATAGAAAATTTGTCCCTAGTTCAACGGAAAT
Source organism: Holacanthella duospinosa (assembly GCA_002738285.1). Lineage (NCBI taxonomy): Eukaryota > Metazoa > Arthropoda > Collembola > Poduromorpha > Neanuridae > Holacanthella > Holacanthella duospinosa. The sequence continues at coordinate 513,754 of NIPM01000038.1, read as the reverse complement.
CAACTTTGTGGTCCAATTCAAATCAATTAGTATCAAAGTATACCTTTTGAATAATAATTACTACACCGTAGAGTTGGCCAACCATTACGATACTGTTCAGGATGTGCTCGGGATTCTGTTCAATTACATTGGCTTAGATGGACAAGATTGTCGTGGTAAATTTGATTACCTAATAGTTACCACTATACACCTAAAGATGTCTGTTTTAGTAATTTGTTTCGATGAATTTTTATTTAAGGGTATGGAATATATGAAACGAGTACGTTGAACGGAAGTTACTTTGAAAATTATCTGGTTCCTGCATCATCATTGGTTGACGTCTTAAGTCGTTGGGAAACCAATGGTAGCAGTCCTAACCGAGGAAACCAGTCGGCGCAAAAATCCAAATTTGTATTTAAGAAGTATTTAAACAAATTTTTGAATCTAAACAATCCAATTGAGAAAGAACTTCTACTTCAACAACTTCTATTCAACATCAAGACTCACAAGTATCCTATAAATACAAACGAAGGGGTAAGTTAACTAAATTTATGTCTATGATGGTATAATTTGTTAATTTTTCCCAAATTTTGCTAACAAAACATAAGATTTTTGTATCTTTTCAACATAAAATTGGTTTCATATTTTATTTCTAGGAAATTCTCATTGCACTTTTGTCTCAAATCCATATTGGTAACTATCAGCAAATGGATCCTGGTGAATTTCCAGACTACTGTAGTATTTTGAGCAAATATTTCCCGACAAATTTATCCGTAAATATATCCTATGAACGAGTATCTTACTACCATCAGAGTCTTGTAGGTAGCAAGGCTGAAGATTCATACAAAAGTATTTTCAATCTTCTTACTTGTTGGCCACTTTACAAAGGAAGCCTCTTCAATGTAGTGGTGAGCAAAACGATGAAAATTTGTAAAAAAAAAAAAAAAAAAAAAAAAAAAAAAAAAAAAAAAAANTTTCATTTTGTAATTTAAAATACATTTTTTTAATTTTTAGCAATCGTTTACACCATCTTGGCCAAGAAACCTATGGCTCATCCTTGACGAAACAGGAATCTTCTTACTGGAAGAACGGACCAAGAATGTAATTGCCAATTACAATTTTACTGATTTACTTAATTATATTCCAACAACAAATTATCTCATGCTAATTGTTCGTAATGAAGCAAAAGGTGTTAAAATTATTCTACATACAGTAGAAAGTTACAGTATTACATATTTAATTAGAGAATACATAAAAGATACGTAAAAATGTGTTAATGTGTTAGGAGCTTCCACGCAGGCGTAGATCCTAGAATTTTATTATTCTCAGAGGAGTGATAACTTAGTTATGCAATATTACAGTAAAAACAAAATTGTTTTGTTATTATAGTGCTTCTAAAAATTGAATTAAGACTGTTATTTAATTAATTTCCTTTCGCAATTTTGGATTTGAAAATTCTTATGCAGTATTTAATTTTTAGTACAAGCTCGGCCAGAACATGCTAACTCGTAAAATGCTCATTTAACAATACGAATTAATGAATATTATAAAAAAAAAATATAATAAATTATAACTCTTGATTGTGTTATTTGTCTAACCAAAAGTTGTTTTTGCCCAAAATTTATTTCAAACGACATAACTTAACCCAAGGTCAACAAAACTGGTTTGTCCAGGAACTAATTTCATTAGACTAATAATTCAGGTAATAGGAGTAGGCGTAGGAGTAGTTGTACATTACTAGCTAAAGTAAATAAATTTATTTAGTTTTATGCTTACAAAAGTTACTACCAGTAAGTAAAAATTAAGAAATTGTAAAGTAATAGTAACAGAAGTTAACATATTAATATTCACGATGGCATTCTCTTTGACAAAAGCCGGATTCGAGAGTTGGATTTTGGGATTAGCCAATGCAATTGAAATCAGTATAGAAAATGGTAGAATTTTGTAATATTTATGTTATCATTTATGCTGAGTAAGTTCATATTTTTATTGTAGATGGTGGTAATATAGACGACGGGAGTGAATTTAGCGTCAACAATATGTTCGACGACAGTGGAGTAAAAGAAAATACCACTTTTCAAGATAGAGTGTTAGTTGCACTGGAAATATTGTCAAATTCGATATACAGAAAGGCAATAGAACTGGAAAACTTGGACGAGGTACACTCCTGATCATAATTATAAAACAGAAGTTATTTTTGGCCCGTGCTTTTTTGTTGCAGAAAATATGTACCTGTATAATTATTATTATGTCCAATGAGCATGATTTTAAGGAATTTTTTTCTGTTATATGATATTTTATACAGTGGTTTCAGTTTAATGTCACTACCCCTTAATGTCGCACTTCGCTTATTGTCACCCTGTTGGCTTTCCCCCGGCTAAACTCCATGCTCTCATGTACTAAATACTCTGCCTATTGATACACCTCCTATTGTCAACCTCCGCCTATTGTCATCGCATTTGAAGAGAATGTACCCCACATAACCACACTTTAATGGCAACTTTCGGTTCTCAGGCCCAGAATATACTCGTGTTTGTTTAAATGGTGTGGGCGGTCAGAGACCCTTGGGGGAACTGTTTCATTAACCTATTTGTTGTATTCTACTATGCGATCCTCGATCGTGAAAGTTTACTTTTTTAAAGACTCAGCCGCAGTCGCGGGTTTATTCCAACCGCGAGTATGCCAACTTTAGATGGGCACATGGTTAGAATTGAGAAACTTAAAGTTTTAATGTTAAGCAACATTGAAAGTGAAGAATTTTGCAAACAAGTACCGATATTTTGGGAGTTTCTGGCACGATAATATCTCAAAGCCATTTTTCTGGTATATTGCAAAAAAACTTGCCGATTACTTTAAGAAGTAATTTGCTTTTAGAGTATTCCAAATTCAGGTAATAACTTCAAAAGCTGTAAAATAAATCGAAAAAGGTATCGTATCATAAAATGCGCATCTAAAACCAGAAACTTCGGTTTATGTAACCTAATCTATGAAGTATTAGTCAATTACCATTATCGGCTTATGTCAACTCCGCCTACTGTCAACCGATTTTTTGGCTCCCTCGGAGGTGACATTAAGCTAAAACCACTGTATTAAAAAACATTGAAAAGTAGGGAAACACAGGTAAAAATTAGGTCTCTAGGATCAAAGGGTCAAAAGTTATGATGTATTGCAAATCGAATTTTTCGAAGGTAATTCTGAGACGCCTATCCTTTATTGTTATGTGTGTGTCTCGGAATTATGTTCGAAAATACATGAGTTTTAATAAATCATAACTTTTTACCCTTGCATCCTGGAAACCTGATTTTTTCCCTTATTTCCTTACTTTTGTATGTTCTTGAATAAAATAACATCATTTGGCCAGTGAAAAATTTACTCAGCGACGTAAGTTAGACATAAATATAAAATATGTACTTTCTCCAGCAAAAGAACACGGGCTAAAAGTAGCTATTATATTATCGAACCAACTAAACTTTACGTTGCGTGTGCGTAAATTTTCACGGAATGACTAAAAAACTTACCGGTAAGGCTGACCGAACTCCTTACCACAACTAAAACATTAAACTTCTTCTTCAGACGTTGAAATGTCTGTTTCTGAATCACTTTCACTGCCGAGGGTGATAACTAATTTGGGATACACAGCATAGTTCAGCCACTAATTGGTTAATACTTTTGATTTTAACTGGGAAATCACTTTGGTTGATATTTAACTGGGTACAGAATTCCTCGCTCCTATTCTTTAGTTCCGTGAAAAACTTTTTTACATTTTCAATTATCTGATTTATGTTCTTGTTACTAGTTTGGTTTTTGCGTTTTGGAGTTTGACTAGCCATTTTTCAAAAACAAATTAATAATTTAAAACAATTAACAAACAATAAATAGTTGAAATACAAACAAACTCAAGTTTAAACTAAATAAAAACCTCCTATCCGACATGGGCAACCCACCCTACCCTGGTAAGTTTTTTAGTCAGTCCGTGAAAATTTACGCACACGCAACGTAAAGTTTAGTTGGTTCGATAATAGAACCAACAAAAGATTACAGTGCGTGTGCGTAAAATTTCTCGGAGTCACTAAAAAAAATACCGCGGCTTACCGCTCACACCTGACCGAGAATATAAGATTACCAAGCCAATTTTCTCGGTCAGGCTAGAGCGGTAAGCCGTGGTATTTTTTTTAGTGAGTCCGAGAAATTTTACGCACACGCACTGTATTCTATTGTTGGTTCTATAATTTTCCCTGTTTTATAATATTTTCCAGCACTGTATATTGTTAATTTCATAATTAGGATTAATTATGAATTATGACAATGAAACCTGAGAGACAAGTATATGGAATATTATTACAGAAAAGAAAATTAGAGATTATAGCAGCTACTGCTACTACATCTGATGCTACTGAAAAATCTTTTACGCAAGATATGGATATACCCGAACGTTAAATTTATGACAACTATTGCAGTATTAGTTTCATGCTAAAAGTTTGTTAAAATTTCGGAAAATTAAAACTAAGGACAAATTCGTAATGCTAAATATGAGTTATAGTAAATGTAAGTTGAATTATGTGCATTCCATGTACATTCTTATGATGTAAATAATAATGTATGTTATTCCACATACAGAGCGTTATTTGGGAAATGGTAATCGAGATTCTCATACCAACATAATGAGAGTGATACTGATGAGTTTGCTCATTTTATCAGCATTATCAAACTTAGCGTCACCCTCCTTATGACAGTATGGGAGCAGCCTGATTTTCCTCCGGCTCAGCTCAAGAAAACTGTTGCCCAGACAGACTTAATTTCTCCAAGCCTGAGAAAAGTCGGGCTACACAGTTGCCACATCAAGGTATTTATAATTATAAAATGTAATTATAATACTCTTATAAGCGATTTTCATTGCCAGAATTCATTAGGAAATTTACGCTATGAGAATTCGGCTGATATGTTAGTAGCAGAACTAACTTGGGTTGAAAAACTTTTAAGAATGTTTTTCCACAGTATTTTGGGTAGTGTACATTACATATGCATGTGCTAGCAAAAGCTTGAATTAAAATTCTGCCTCGAATGCCGTGTGAGATGTTTAAAAAAAGATTACGTTAATTTCCAACAAATACTGCAGCAATATAATTACAGGTTTGTTATTTATTACTAAAATAAACAAAATACTAGATCTAATAGCACAGGAAATAAAATCAATTAAGTTTATACTGTATGGAATTAGAAAATGAAAATAAGGAACCGAATAAACTAAATATTCTAACAAAATCAAAATGAGAAGATTATAACATTAACTAAGGTATTAAAATCACAAAAAATTTTCAAATGTTATTAACTATTTAGAAATGGAGACAAATAATGTTAGAAAACATTTAGGTTTAGGCATTTAGGCAAAAGGACAGGATTCCACACGGAGGGGATTTTAAGAAATTTCTTCGAGATTAAAACTAAAAAATTTGATAATTATAAAAAATGATAATTCCTAACAGTCGAACAAAACATTTTTTGAAAGTAAAAGTGCGGTTTGTCACTTTCACTAGTCACTTTTGTTTTGTTAAACAATTAAAAATTCGTCCGCTTTTCAAAGTGAAAGTGATAGTCATCACTAAACTGAAAGTGAAAGTGACCATTTTTAACAAAAGTGAAAGTGAAAACTAATTTTGTGTACATAATTTTTAAATCTGCGTATCTTTCACTTCCACTTTTGGAAAGTAACTACGAAATTCAAAGTTAGCTCCCGACATGACTTTTCAATGTGAGTGGAAACTGAAAAATTTTTCATAATGAACAAAATCATTCTTTGATGGGAAATTGCTGACAAAACACATCAGACTTTCTCGAGTTGATTCAACAAATTTTCACAGAATCTTTAAACTTTTCTATCTTCTATACCACTGGTTATAGTGGCACTGCATTAGTACGTTTTGATCACTCATTGCATGAAACTGGCATATTATGGTAAAATAATCACAAAATTAAGAGTAGCTAAGTTTAGTAAACAATTAATGCACAATTGACAAAATTGTGAATCCCGATTCACTTGTACTTGAACTTTTCACCAAAATCTCCACTTCCACTTTTTAAAATGTTCATTTCTACTTTTAAAAATTTCCGTTTTTGTGCACTTTTGAACGTGGTAGCAATTTTTTATTAAGGTTAAGTATAACGCCGGATTTAGACATTCGCCACCCATAGGATGAGCGTTGNATAAACCTCCACTTTCACTTCCGATAGTGAAAGTCACAGTTTTTGATATTTTATAATTTATGCTGTAAGAATTTCTAAGGTAGTCTCACTACACCACGCTATTTTAACTGAATTTTAACAACCAATATCAAAAGCTTGGCTTCGTATAGTGTTTCATGACTGTGACTCAAAAGAGTTTTTGGGGTTGGAGTCGACTCTCAGACTTGGGAGTCATGACTCTTTTAAAACATGAGCAAATGTGCATATCGCTCTTATTTTTATTTATTTATTCTCATCTTTCATCACTAAACGCAAGGTTCCTTGACAACAAGAAACTTTGTTGATGAACCTTGATTAAACGTTTAAAAAATTTTAATTTCAGATAATCCTACCAGATTCTCAATCTTTGTATTACATGACTCCGGAGTCAGAGTCGTGACTCTGACTCTGACTCAGAGTTGACTCCCAAAATTCANGTCGATGAACCTTGATTAAACGTTTAAAAAATTTTAATTTCAGATAATCCTACCAGATTCTTAATCTTTGTATTACATGACTCCGGAGTCAGAGTCGTGACTCTGACTCTGACTCAGAGTTGACTCCCAAAATTCAAGGAGTCAGAGTCATGACTCCGAGAGTCAACTCCCAACATTTAGAGAGTCAGAGTCAATACTCCCAAAGTCAGTGACTCTGACTCAAGCCAAACTAGAAGTCATTGAGAACACTAGCTCCCTAAAATTCGGAGTTCGCTCCGATTCACACTCCTAGATAGAAGATGAGTTTCTGCATCAATTTCTGCAGGCACGGCAGCCATGGCTGTCACCCCCGAGAGAAGAAGGCGCAAGAGCCACACGATGGCTTTCGCACCCAAAAATTTGGGGCCATGTCGAAATGAGAGCTAGAGTCAGACCATAAAGCTCAACAACGGAGTAAGAGTCATGGAGAACATTAGCCTTTAATTAAGTAAGAAACTATGCCCATAACTGTCTGGGCCTAACCAGTCCACACACGTCGTACTGGTGCACTGTACCCTATCTAAGAGAAAATACTTGTCAAACCACTCAATATTCTTAACTCTTTGAAGTTTGAATCACTGAATACAAACGTTTCTTCTTCAATTTTTTATTCAATCAATAATCTGTACCCGATACCAAACTGTGGGTATGGATAATAGAAGATCTAATTTGAACCTTGACGGTAGTGGTACAGAATCGATTGTTCAACTTGGGTTACCGCAGGGTTGGAAACGAGAAGAAAACACAAGACAAGGTGGACTCTCTGCAGGAAGAGTTGATGTAAAATTTACAAGTATTTTGGCTTCCTAATATGTTAACAGTTTATTAATCCTGACGCCTACAACATATTAGAATAAGGTCTATTTAAATGGTCGATCTATATAATGAAGCTAGGGTCGAAGTAAAGCACCATTAGCTGATTGTATCAACCCTATGTATCAGTCCATTGCAATGAACTGAGCCTCCTAACAAATCAACCTAACAAAAAAATCTTAACACAATTGGATTGGGCTGATACAATCAGCGGACGGTGGTTTACTTTTACTGGGAGCTAGTAGTGCAGTAGTGGTGGCAAAATGTTTTTTTCAATCGTCAAGCATTTTAATGTTACTATACCATTCAGAATATATGAACACTTTATTTTTTTCACACACAGATTGTATAGCAAAAGATAAAAAGTGTTCACATATTCAGCATGGTACGGTATGTCTATTCTCGGATTAATCCTAGAATATGTATTGCTTGGTAGTAGAGTTAGAAGGTGCCTTAATTCTATTTTGAATCATATTTCAGGTTTACTATATCAGCCCAGATGGAAAAAAGTTTTGGACTAAACCTCAATTAGCTAGACACTTCGGCGAGTCAGTAGATTTGGGAAACTTTGACTTTCATACCGGAAGGTTCACATCAAATTCCATTCGCAGTAGTATAGTGGAGAGATTAAAATTGAATTCACATGCAACTGATTACAGGCAAGTTCACCATCCACAGGTTGATAATGATACGATATTGTACTGTATTGTGTTAAAAGTTTTGACATGAAAAAATATCATAGGTTAGACTCGTTTACTATATAGGTATTCAGAATCTTTATGCGACAGCACTTCAGCAGTCAAATATACGCCTTTTTCGTAGCCTAATCCATAGAATAACTCGAGCACTCATTCGGAAAACATTTTAAAGTGCACTACGGTTATAACACATTTATTTGGAAGCCGAAATTCCCAGATCTGATAACGAATTGTCCTCATATAAGTAGATAACATTTCGCTCCGTCCATATAGACAAAAATAAGAGTATTCATAATCGAGTTAATTACTTCGTATATTTTATAAACGAAATGCACTATACTAACAACTTACTCCAAATCCTTCTGAGTCTCTTTGTCGTTTGGAGCGTCTCTTTTTTTGCACATTCCCTCAATTATATTTATTAGTTCTTTAAGTTTAAGTTTAGGTGTTTGGTAAAAACTTTATTAAAAGTTTCGGTGTTTCCGAGTGTTCGGCGTATCCTATGGATTGGTTGGGGTGAAATGTGTAGGATATTTTGACTCAAGGCAGAATTGCTAAGGAATTTCTTTACTTGATATACAGCAAATATATGAAAAATGATGCGACCCTAGTTACACCGATCCGTCAAACGGCGTCAATTTTCAAACAGCCTGTCACCATTGTGAAAACACACAAAAGTCGTGTCAAGATGGATTTCAAGCTTGGAGTACAAGAAAGCCCAAGACAGGTATTGCTTAGCTAAAATCCCTACTTAGCACGTGTTGGAAAGATTTTGATGTTACTGAGTGGATGGGTGTCTCTTAGTTATTCTGGGAAAAGCGATTACAAGGACTGAGAGCCTCTGACCCTTCCGGAGCGGAATTGCTACCTTCGGAACTACCCTCTGGAATTGTCCCAGCTGGTCCAGGAATTGATTCTGATACTGTTTTGCATTCCATCGCAACGGCTCTTCATTTAGCCACTCATCCTATCACTGGTCAATCGGGAAACAAAACAACAATAGAAGAAAATCCAGGCGTATTCATAAATCCAGACCAACCACTCATTCATGTAAGACTAAAATCTAGAGAGAAAAATATTTATTATTGAAGTTAAAATTTAATTGTTGAATCTAGGAAATGCTTGTGAATGAAGACGATATTCGTGCTCAGGAGGAAAAGGTTGCTCTAGCTCGGAAGAGGTTAGAAGAAGCGCTACTTAGCTTTTATCCAAGCTCAACAGTCCTTCGAGTGCCTATCAATTCGGAACCAGAACAAACAACAGATTATGAGAAGGTCACAAACAACGGGCCAAACGTGAATGGAGTTGATAATAGTATTCATTTGAGTCAAAATCCGCATAAGAAGTTACGAGTATGTCAAAAGCCGCAGGGATATTCGATTCATCCACAGAGACACTGAAGTTTTCATATCCATTTATTACAACATTATAATCAATTCACCCATGCAGTACTCAAAGAAGACAAGAACATCTCTCAAAGGAATAGGTTTTCAACTTCCAAGCAGTGTAGGAATATGATATTTTTACAGAATATTTATATCGTTATACATAAATAAGAGTGGAAAACAAAGGTTTGCACTTAGATAGATTATAAATTACAAGTGCTCTGTAAAAATTGCTGGTTCCTACTCTACACTTCTTGGAGGTAGAAGAGTTGTTCCTTTCAAAGGTATTACTAAGGTTTGGTATAGTTCACTACCAGCAATGGAAGATACCTTAGCTTATTAACTCTACAGTAAATTTACTTAAATGTAAGTTCCGCCTTACTGGATGGAACACTACATACGAAAGTCGATTTTTGCAAACACTTCCTTTACTGAATGATACATAGTTATCTAATTTTTTATCACTTTTGTATTCATTTACCATTCAAGCAATCATTTTACATTTTCTAACTGCAGTATTATATTATGTTACTGTTCGATTTTTAAAACAAGGCTATTGAACAACGCCAAAGAAATCGTAGCTCGAACAAACTGCTGTGTTTCCAAATAGCGACCTATAAATTATGCCAAGATTTACTACAAATTCAATTAGAATTTACCTTATGGTTATAAATATATTCGAGATCTTGATCAGTATACCAACAATTCCAATTTACTTAAGAATCTTTGTCATGGGTTTCAGATTATGTAACAAGATTTCAAACACCAGAGATTTTCTACATAAAAAATCTCTTAAAATATTTAACTTCATTCGATTCAAGTTTTTTTTTTATAATTTTATATCATCATGTGTTCCAACTTAATTGTAAAAGCTTAAAATCAGCACTTCGCGGCCGTATCTACCGGCAAAATCGTAAGCTTTGGTGACTTTTTGAATTTTTTTGTGTTCTGTTTCATTGCATTCATTACATGATCTGATCATAATGAAACAAAAATGAANTTCAAACACCAGAGATTTTCTACATAAAAAATCTCTTAAAATATTTAACTTCATTCGATTCAAGTTTTTTTTTTAAATTTTATATCATCATGTGTTCCAACTTAATTGTAAAAGCTTAAAATCAGCACTTCGCGGCCGTATCTACCGGCAAAATCGTAAGCTTTGGTAACTTTTTGAATTTTTTTGTGTTCTGTTTCATTGCATTCATTACATGATCTGATCATAATGAAACAAAAATGAANGACTTTTTGAATTTTTTTGTGTTCTGTTTCATTGCATTCATTACATGATCTGATCATAATGAAACAAAAATGAAAGTTACTTCAGGTCTGCCTTACTAAAAAAAATTTGATATGGTGATGACGCAGTTGCCGGGTCTCTGAGCTCGAGTAGTAGAGCCAAAGACCGAGTATTGGTTTTTTTTGGCTTTGGTTTTCCTGTGTTGAGCTTGAGACGAAGGAGGGTGAAGAGCACCTTGTACTGTGTATTCTTCTGAATGGGAGAATGAATGGGAGTAGTGGAGATGGAAGCCCTGAGAGTCGTACAATACCCTCATAACTGGCGCTCAACATTCTCATTTGTACCGTTTGTTTGGAGTTTACTTTTGCATCACTCATTCTCACCAACAAATCCGCACCCGTATTCCTCTTCACCCACCCTCTCTCACACAACAATCCCGCCTAAATAAATTCCCTCCAGTCCCACTCTATTTCATTTATCCATTCATATTCACGGTTGTAACTAGTGTGTAAAGTGACTACCAAATCTCACTGAGTCAGAGTCATTGACTCACTGTAGTTTAGGAGTTGACTCAGGAGTCATGACTCTGACTCCCCATATTTTCGCGAACTGACTCTGNTGTAGTTTAGGAGTTGACTCAGGAGTCATGACTCTGACTCCCCATATTTTCGCGAACTGACTCTGACTCTGACTGAGTAATTAAAAAATGTTTAATATCATCTTTTAAATATAGAGAAAAATTCTATAAACTGTATAAAAATTCTATAAATTGTAGGCGTCACTTTGCTTTTCTCTCTCTTTTTTGTAAATTTAGATTATCTTGAATCGATGTTGATGAACTTTGACTTTCATTAACTGGAGAATTTTTCACATTTAACACAATTCAATCATCCTCCATTCTTAATTCAAAGTCCGTAAGAATGGGACGAACACAAGACACAAACAGATGATTTATATCAGAAAGAGTAAACATTCTTAAGTAAAATGAATGCAATGGATAAAATGAATGAAACGTGTTTGAACATGAATGAATACCAAAAATTGGCTTCTCTGCAGGAAATGCACAGAGTCATGACTCTGCTACTGATGAGTTGAGTCTGAGAGTCATAAATCTGACTCTCAAANGGAAATGCACAGAGTCATGACTCTGCTACTGATGAGTTGAGTCTGAGAGTCATAAATCTGACTCTCAAACAGAGTGAGTCAGAATCATATAATGACTCTGACTCCCAAATAATTCATAGAGTCAGAGTCATGAGAGTCAGAGTCAGAGTCAGAGTCATGACTCTGGAGTCAGTCACTTTACACAGTAGTTGTAACTTCGATCATTGTGAACGCTTCCGCTTCTCTTAAGAAAAAAAATTCGCTTCCGCTCCCGCTTCTGTTAATAAAAAAATCACGCTGCCGCTCCCGCTTCCGCGTCTGATACCCAGCTTCTGTTTCCGCTCCCGCTTCTCTTGAGAAAAATTATCACGCTTCCGCTTCCGGTTATCTTAATAAAAACTTAATTACACCTCTTTAGTAATGAATAATAATGCACACTGCTGCATTATTTCCGTATATTCATTTTTCAACAATCCGCTAAATTCGAGCGTATGACATGGTATCGGGTCGAAAATTGTTTTCCATAGTTTAAAACATGTTCTAGTATCAATTTCAAAAACTTTCAATGCAAAATCGCAGTATTACTTAAATTTTGTTGCGCCGATAGGGTGTGTAATTAATTAGATCCCGAGGGTAATGTCAAGGGTAAGAAAGAAAACCGCTTCCGCGTCTGAGACCCCGCTTCCGCTGCCGCTTCTGTAAAAAAAATTTTCCCGCTTCCGCTTCTCCTGAGAAAAATAATCCCGCTTCCCCTTCCGCTTCCGCGTCTGACACCCCACTTTTGCTCCCGCTTCCGCTTCTGTAGAGAAAAATTTCTCACCTACCGCTGCCGCTCGAAGCGGGAGCGGGAGTGTTCTATCGCACTTTAGCAAGAGCGACGCTTCTTTAGTTACAACCGTGCTCATATTCCAGTCAAACAGTAGGTAAGAACAAAAGTTTTTATTACATGATTTTAATTAATTATTTTATTATTAAATGACTTGTTTTAGGAGTAAAGCACCATCCGCTGATTGTATCAGCCATTGCACTAGTATAGTAAACCCAAGGTTTCTTCCCAATGAAGAATTTAAAAAAAAAACACTACCTGGTTTCTCCGTAACTCGTAACTTGTCCAAAATTGATTTTTTTTCATAAAAATAACAAACTGAATAATATTCAGTCGACTCCCAATAATGAAGGAGTCAGAGCCATGACTCCGAGAGTCGACTACAATATTTTAGAGAGCCAGACTAACTGATTGTAGTATTCATCACTGACTCAGTACAGATCGTAGCGAATATTAGTGTTCTCCATGACTCCCAGTTTAGCCGGAGTCAGTCATTGACTCTGAGAGTCATGACTCTGACTCTAATTGTTGGGAGTCGACTCTCGGAGTCATGTCTCTGACTCCTTAAATTTTGGGAGTCGACTCTGAGTCAGAGTCAGAGTCATGACTCTAGACTCCGAAGTTACATAATACAAAAATGGAAAATCGGGTCTGAAATTGAATTTTTTTTTATACATTTAGTTTCCTTGTTTCTAAGTTTGCTAATTTTCTAAGTTTCCTTGACAACAAGAAAATAAAAAAGCCACTTTCATCAGGTTAAATAAACAATTCGTAACTTTTATTTAACTTTTTTTAAATATTTCTTTGTAAAATTAACTATCGAAATAATATTTGCATGTAAATTTTGTTAAAAAATAGTCCCATATGCCCAGGTGTGCATGTTCAAAAGAGTCATGACTCCGAGGTCTGGGAGTCGACTCCCAGAGTCATGACTCTGACTCCTAAAACCCTTGGAGTTAGAGTCATCAAATGACTCCCGAATCCCAAAAACCCTGGGAGTCAGAGTCATGAGAGTCAGAGTCAGAGTCAGAGTCAGAGTCATGGAGAACACTAGCGAATATTTAAAAACTGATGTGTATATGAACACATTTTGAGTTGTGTCCATCTATGATGGGTGTTATGATGTAGTGGGAGGTGCTGATTTGATGGTGAGAATGAGTGTTTCAAAAGTAAATTCCAATAAGAACCATGTCCTATTTCCCCAAACGGTAGNATTTGATGGTGAGAATGAGTGTTTCAAAAGTAAATTCCAATAAGAACCATGTCCTATTTCCCCAAACGGTAGGTCAGTACCTTGAGCAGGCTCACGGACGAACACGGCACGAGACGGGATCCAACCCGACAAACACTCATCTCCCAACTTCTTCTTCCACGTACCTACTTTTAGTACATCGGATTATTTTCAAAAGTGTAGATTACTTAGGTTATCGTTTCAAAGGAATGCACCAAGAGTCACTGATGAAAAAAAATTTAGATGAATTCTCCCAAAAAGAATTGAGCTCTCTGCCCGTCTGCCCATTTCTTCTTAAAATGTGTAACAGAAATTGTAGTGTACTTGAGTGTAATGTAGTTGAGGAGCACTACACTACTGTGAGAGTAGTGACCAGTGCAGTGAGGGCTCAATCAATTTTATGAGAAATAAATAATAAACGTTAAAAACAAAAGTAGGTTATCACGACCAAGGTATACAATGACGTGATTTTCGTTATTGAAGTGTGAATAATCACGTGAGTTACGTGATTATCCGTGATTCAGATAAATGGGTTTATACTTGTATTTAGTCGATATTTGCTTAGAAATCAGACTTTCTTTTGTGACAACCTGAGCGTAATAGGCTTAATCGGTAATTTACATATGGCCAATACTGACGAATCGTTAATCGGCATATAGCCGATGAATTACTAACGGTGCAACGCTTACATGTATTGGTCGCGCGTATTCCTGTGTAGCTTAGTACTTTTCATAATTATTGCTAACGAACATGTAGATGCCCAAATAAATGCGAATACAGGATAAAATTTGTTTTAATTTTGTAATTTTTATTTTTGTAACTATTGCACAAAAAATGTTTTATTATTAGTGCTACAATACATTTTTTCACGTAATTAGTCGAAATTGGGTTAACACATAACCCTAAAAACCCTAACCTAATTTAAGACCTAACCCTAATAACTTAATTGGACACCTAATCTAACAATCTAAAAATCTAACCCAAGCAACCAAAATAACATAGGCATCTAAAGGTGATGCCACACCAGACGAGTTTCTACAACTTTATGACGCGGCAGACAAAAAACTGCATGTTGAGCATTCACACACAGAGATAACTCTCTGCCATAACTCCCTGTGACAACTCTCCAAAAGTTGTCACAGCTTTTTTGAGGCGGCAGCAGAAAACTGCACATTCACACTAAGGAGCTGCTTCGCTTTCGGCAGTAAAAAAATCTGANACAACTTTTTTGAGGCGGCAGCAGAAAACTGCACATTCACACTAAGGAGCTGCTTCTCTTTCGGCAGTAAAAAAATCTGATGTGCATCACTTTTTTTCCAGCTTCGTCCAACCAAGCTGTTTTTCGAAACAGAAAAAGTTGCTTCTTCTTGATTGGTTGATTTTTGGAAGGAGGGAGCTTAGCNGCATGTTGAGCATTCACACACAGAGATAACTCTCTGCCATAACTCCCTGTGACAACTCTCCAAAAGTTGTCACAACTTTTTTGAGGCGGCAGCAGAAAACTGCACATTCACACTAAGGAGCTGCTTCTCTTTCGGCAGTAAAAAAATCTGATGTGCATCACTTTTTTTCCAGCTTCGTCCGACCAAGCTGTTTTTCGAAACAGAAAAAGTTGCTTCTTCTTGATTGGTTGATTTTTGGAAGGAGGGAGCTTAGCCGCATCAAAAAGTTGGTTGTGTCTGCAAAGGCAACTTTCTCTCAAAATTATTTCTGTGTGTGAACTCACAACACTTTGTGTGAGCACACAACAAAAAAGTTGTCTGGTGCTACGGAAACACGTTAACGCAACACGCAGCAAAAAGTTCCGTACAAGTGTGGTGTCACCTTAACACAACTAACGTGACCTAATTTAAGACCTACCTAACAACCTAACCACCAAACTTAACAACCTAACGTAAGAACGAATCCATAAATACCTAAGAATTAAAATAAGTCAGACTCACCTGTCTGGTTAATTTTAATGTCTGATAACTTTGTTTTCAATTAAGAAATGTTGTTATCTTATTTCCTCCGTCAACTTAAAACAAGCGTAAGCAGTGTCCATTTGAAAGATGCAGTCAACATTAAATAAATTGTGTAGCTTCCACTTACAGAATTGAGTGAAAACAATAGGAAATTGTTTTTTTTTTGTTTTTGTATTGATTTTGCTGTCGCTAAGGTAATAAGGTTTGACTCTTAATTTGAGATCCTTAAGNTTTTTTTTTGTTTTTGTATTGATTTTGCTGTCGCTAAGGTAATAAGGTTTGACTCTTAATTTGAGATCCTTAAGGACCTTGCCCCAAAAATGACTATGATATTCGTAATCAGCATAGAAAATGCTTCAAAATGACATACCCGTTGGCTTCAAGGATATACAGTTTTCCTAAATCGTACGCAAACAGTGTGCAATGTTGAAGACATTCTTCCACTTTTTTTTTCTGCTCAAGTAAACCATTAATGTTTGATTTGGCGGTGAGGTGGCAGGCGCTAGAAAAAAGAAATAAATGAACCCTTAGTAAATTAAAAACATCGGATGTTATAAACATTTTTTATTATTTGGCTGTAATGAACCTAATTTCCTGGTAACCTAAACTTCGTTATAGTCGATGTATATTTTATTCCACTAGCATGGCTTCTCTCACCTGAATATTCAAATACTGAAAGCTCAGCTGAATGACTTCTTTTCAGTTCAGTAAGGCTTTCTAATAGAATTGGGCTCACGATAAATTACTAACCGAAATCCTAACGGTTAATATTTGTTGTTTCGATTGAGAGTAATAATAACGTAAATTCAAAATAAAACTTAAACCTTCAGTGAAGTAAGACAATAATTTTTGATATATTCGCAAAAAAAATAAAATAGTAATGGGTGTCAAAATTATTGTCAATATAAGAAAAACCCGAACCCGGTAATTCGGCCATTTTCGAACTTAGTATTTAACTTTTTCTAAATGAATTTTTGTTTTTGGACAACTAAGTTCCTGTCAGTATTTAAAGACGCTAAAATCATAACGAGCGACGGTTTTGCTTTTTGAGTATGTCGTTATTTATCTATCCGACAACTTTGTTAGGTCAACGATATATTTTTTCAACGATGCCGTTTTCAATTTTGAGCATGCGTCGTTAAATTGTTATTGTCGTTAGTCAAATTTTACGAAGTGTTATACTATCGACGTTTGTGAACATCAGCTCCCAGGATCGTTGTTTGTTGCGAGGGATGTGTTGAGCGGGAAGACCAGTTCTACGCCTAAGAGAATGTAAAGTATGGAGTGGTCGGACATACTCTGAGAGGGACAATTTCCGTCGAAAGTCGATTAAAAAATGTAGTGTTCTCCATGGCTCTGACTCCGGAGTCATGACTCTGACTCTGACTCTCATGACTCTGATTCCCAGGGTTTTTGAGAGTCGGGAGTCATTTAATGACTCTGACTCCAAGGGTTTTGGGAGTCAGAGTCATGGCTCTGGGAGTCGACTCTCAAACATTTGAGTCATGACTCTTTTGAAACATGCGCACATGGGCAAATGGGACTTTTTTTTCTCACCTACTTTTATCACTTAACGCAAGCTCCTTGACAAAAATAAACTAAAAAATAAACTTTCATCAGGTTACAATACAACATGTCGTAAATTTTTTTCATGAATGTTGGTCGACATCCAGACTCAAGGTATGGCAATGGAGCTACAAACAAAATGAAAATGAAAATATTATTTCGACAGTTATTTTTACAAAGTAAATATTTAAAAAAGTTATGAATTATTTATTTAACCTGACGAAAGTGGCTATTTTAGTTTCTTATTGTCAAGAAAACTTGACTAAACGTATAAAAAATTTTAGTTTCAGATTGTCCTACCCGATTTTCCATNAAAAATTTTAGTTTCAGATTGTCCTACCCGATTTTCCATTTTTGTATTATGTGACCTCGGAGTCGAGAGTCATGACTGACTGACTAAGAGTCGACTCCCAAAATTCAAGGAATCAGAGTCATGACTCCTAACATTTAGAGAGTCAGAGTCATGACTCCCAGAGTCAATGACTCTGACTCCGGCCAAACTGGGAGTCATGGAGAACACTAAAAAAATGACCCATTCACAACCTAAACAATTTTATAAAATGTCCGCACTCTAATAGATTATGTGCCCAACTATGAAAGCTGCCGAGGTGCATGTCTTCGAAACATAACTTCAAGTGGCGGGGAAAGGGTAATTCAAAAATGGAAATCAATTTAATAAATTAAATTCTAAGAAGTAAACATTTAAAGTTAAAAATTCATTCAAATTTTATTTCTGCTGTTTGACTGAAGCTAATCCTCCATTAGCACATTCAAATGGGTGGTATGAAAGTGAAAGGTGAAGAGTTTCTCTGGCGCGTTAATTATTTGTACCAGGTTAGTTTGGTTTAATTCAAAATTATTTCTTTTGCATGTTCAATAGATCAGATTTACAGAAACAGGGGATCAGGCACCTCATGGAAATCATAATTTTTTAGACCAACGACACGACGATTATATTCGGCCGATAGTTCGATTTAACCAAAGAGTATTAAAAAAAAATAGCTCAATTTTTTAACCTAAACAAAGCAGGGCAAGAAATACATTGTTAGGGAGTAGTTTAGGAGCAGGTCGTTCCATTAGTTTCATGAGGTTTAAAAAAAGGGGGGTACTCTTTGATTAAATCCAACCCGGCCGATCACGAGACTATATTTTAGAAGCTTAACCAGAGCACCAAACTTTTTTAAACCTAAAGGGAGCTAATGGAAGTTAGCAAATTACCATGCTTACAAAATTACTGCCTAAAGTAAGTGAAGCGACAAGATTCTAAAATGGCTATGGGAAGTCAAAGATAGACTTCCAATTGAAAAATCATTTCCATTAATTTTGACTATGTTATTCCCATCGTATCTATGTAATTGGGAGCTATATTTTCTTTCATTGTTTCAATTAGTGTAATTATGTGATTTAGTCATGTCAATTAAGTGTAAATCTTGCGGTTTTTGTTTTTAAAAGNGATTCTAAAATGGCTATGGGAAGTCAAAGATAGACTTCCAATTGAAAAATCATTTCCATTAATTTTGACTATGTAATTGGGAGCTATATTTTCTTTCATAGTTTCAATTAGTGTAATTATGTGATTTAGTCATGTCAATTAAGTGTAAATCTTGCGGTTTTTGTTTTTAAAAGGATTCTGGAAGATCTAAGCAGCGGTAAACAATGAATTAACTAAAATTAATAGTTGAATATCATTAAAACATCTTTCTTGCTTCGAAATGATATAATTCCTTATTAAGATACCTTACGGGCCCGTCTCATTTAACTTTTACCCTAATCTGACCGAACTGATCTCTAATACTATTAATTTTTGGTTTCAGGCAACAAACAAAGTGGCAGAAACATATCCATCACTAGCAAGACATTATGGTTATGTGCTAACCACAATTTCGGAAAAGACACCAGCAAAATTGTAAATACGAAAGATAAGATGTTGTATTTGAATCGAAGAATAATTTAATCAAATGAAGCACTTTAGGGATTTTACTATCAAGAGGTCAATTTGTAAGAAATGCCATCTTCACTTAATTCCAGGCGTAAACGCAATGCATAGGCTTCAGAGAAGAAAATTTATGAGAGGTCGTCCAACTCAGGTGAGAAATTATTTCACTTTTGGTTTGGTACTGATATGATTTAATCACACAACAGGTTCGGCTCAAATCTGTTCCGTGATTTAGATTTCGAATTCACAGCTGTGAGTCCGAACGCCCTCTGGTAATTCTAATAGTCTAAAGCCAGTAAAAGTGGTTTGAGTTATAGCGTCATAAAAGTCGCCCAAGGACTTAAACCAATTTGTAATAAGACAATTGCCAACTTAAGATAAACCTTGCAATTCGTTTTTCGTTCTGTATTCAAAAGTTTGTAATCCATACTAAAATAATGGAAATTTTCACATTCCCCCCACGTTCTACTCAGAGTGATTGAAGTTGCTGACGAACACTGCACACACTGCAGAATCTTAACAAGATAAAAACTAAATAATTCCTATTTGTTTAAGAATGGACAATACACATTTTTTTTATTTTTAGGTAATCACATGCACGAATTGCAAGTCAACGAAGAAACTCCCTACACATCGGCCCGGTTGAATGGTATATTCCGATTCCGATTACATTTACTCCTTATTTATAAATATTGAAGAAAATAAATCTTATTATCGTTTTTTATTCACTTTTTGAATGCCCTTTTTCTCCACCACTTTAGGTTTAATAGCCATAACTACTAAATGTTCAATCAAGGTTGCTATGAGGAGTTTTGAAAAACTTTTTTTTTTGTAAATTTCTCATAGCAACCTTGGGTTCAACAATCACATGTCAGCCACAGGGTCCATGGAGACCGTTTGTCGCTTCGCTTTATAAAGCCAAGCGACAACAAACGGTCTCCATGGACCTTGGTCAGCCGGAATTCAGTCGACAAAAGGCCCAAACTCCCATGCCAAATACCAAGGTTGCTATAAGAAATTTACAAAAAAAAAAAAAGATGTTCAAAACTCATAGCAACCTTCCTAAATACCAAGATCCTATAAAAGCGCGTCTTTCAATCTGTCTCCATGCGGCCTTGCGTACGCATGAAATGTTTAAGCCAAGTTAATTAAAATTATTCCTGCTTAATGCTAAGTATAAGTATTCCCGCACCCTCAGGTGTTTGGTGAAACTATTTTAGAAGTTTATCGAAAATTTTCAAAATTTATTGTAAATTATTACACATGAAACAGAACCTATGGAAGTAATGATAAAGTGTGTCTTGGGAGTCTCTCTCTAGTCATCTGAAAAGGAAAAAGGATCATGGTGGTCACGACGGGAAAGATGAGCCGTGGCAGCACGTGGACGTAGGAGTCACACTCATTCTCTAAGTTTTTACATTTTGATTTAGACCTTTCATCTTACAAACCTTTTTTTTTTTTAAATTAAATTAAACTTCTCCTTTCAATTTTAAAAGATAAAATAAAAAGATTAATTAGCATTACTATTTATGCAATCTCTAAAAATACTTATTATTGTTCCGTTACGATTGAGACAATGCATTTGTCCAAACTAATCTCAAATTGATCAAATTGTTTGGAGAAAGTTGTTAAACTTTATTACGGCAAGATGATAAAAACATAGCAAAGGGGCTGCAAGGCGCCCTTGAGACGTTACGAAAAATTAATCCTGACGTAAACTAAGTTTCTATGGCAAGCAAAAACAATTTGTAAGAACAAAATAAAATAAGTACAGAAATATCTGTATTAGCAAGCATGTTGGTCGTAATCGTAGTGCAATCTCAAATAATCATTGATGATTTGATAGAGTGAGAAGAAATATTAGACTTAATTATTATATCTACTAATGAGCTAAAACTCCCGATTCATCATCAGTCTCTCTCACCTAAAATCTAGTGAATAGGAAATCATCTTTTGTCATGAGTGAACGTATATGTGACATGCGTTAACAAAAGGCAAATCTCCATGAAAATCTTAAGAGCTAAGGTTTTCATCAGATCCAGATTGATCAAGTTGACTTTCTTGTTCGATTGGTTGACCCTTTCGTCCTTTGGAAAACATTACAGATTCTTCCTTGAGCCTCTCGAAACAGTCATTCATAAAATGAAACTAATCAGTAATAACCCAAATAGTTGATTAGGAGTCACATTCAGTTTAAATGATACTCATTTGCTACTTAGATAATAGTATGTCTTACATAGTTTGTAAATATCCGTATCCATCGCGCAGGTTTATCTGGTCGCTGATACTGAAATGCAAAGACCATCCCTTCGTCATCCACGTCCCACTGAACTATTGACGACCAGCTGAATGTGATCACTTGTGACTAAAAAATATAACTTTGTGTAAAATAAAATGCAATAGCTAACACAAAATGTTTTACCTCTAACGTCCCATCGTCTTTACATGCATGTAGCTCAAAGCTCGAGGCAGAGACAGTGGCGATGACATGGCCTTCTTTCCGTGAATCGCATGAACAATGTGGAAATACAATTCCACCATAGCCGTCCTGTTCTCGCACCAATTTTAAATACTCATGCTTCTTCGTCGCGTCTTGCAGAGCTTTCAACTGGTAAAGTCTATCTCCTGCTTTTATATGGCCACGATTAACGTCATCCACTGCCTGATACATTCAAACACATCAATTCGTTACAAGAAAAATAAATAAAAATAAATGCAAAAAAAAAATTAATTTATAAGAAAAAGTTAAGACATCTTTCGACCGTTCCTTAGCTTTACATAATAATACCTAACGACACGGACTCAAATGAGCCGGACGGAATCATACAGTACACTACTCTGATGAATCTGAATAAGACCTGATTTTGAGTGACTGATTCGAGTAGTACACCATTTGAATAAATTTTCTCATAGAATTTTCATGATTGCACAGAAAAATTCGCTTACTTGATATAAGATAATGATTAAATTAAGCAAGTTGGAGTTTCAAATTTTTGCACTAAATTGCACTTTTCCATTTTTTGGTTGTCGATCATTTAAATAAAGCAACTTCATATTGAAATTTTACCTGCCAGAAGAAATACATCGTCGCTTGTTCATCGTACGAGAGACTCAGTTCACGACTAACAATAAACAACCACTTCCGCAAGCAAATACACGTGGATGTGGCCGTACTGTAATTTTGAATGTAAAGATTATGTGGAAATTCATTTGGAGCCAATTTCCTTTCTGCAACAAAAATAAATTATGAATTAACTAGTCTCACTTGCTAAGTACT
Source organism: Holacanthella duospinosa (assembly GCA_002738285.1). Taxonomy (NCBI): domain Eukaryota; kingdom Metazoa; phylum Arthropoda; class Collembola; order Poduromorpha; family Neanuridae; genus Holacanthella; species Holacanthella duospinosa. The sequence goes on along the minus strand of NIPM01000038.1, from coordinate 491,040 downwards.
TATATATTAAGTTATAATAAATACTGAGTGTACGGGTTACTTGTCACAAGTCGCATGAGTTTTCTTCCGTTGTTGCCCAAAAAGTTGTACACCATTGTTTTTGAATGGTTTTAGTAAAATTCGATTACACCGTCCATAGAATTACANGCTAAGTACTTATATATTAAGTTATAATAAATACTGAGTGTACGGGTTACTTGTCACAAGTCGCATGAGTTTTCTTCCGTTTTTGCCCAAAAAGTTGTACACCATTGTTTTTGAATGGTTTTAGTAAAATTCGATTACACCGTCCATAGAATTACATTAATAAAAACAGGTTAAAAATTTGAAAATCGACACCACGTGGCGTTTCATACATTCCATTACAAGTTTATAATCTACTGAACGAAAATATAAATAAAAAATTTGCATTTTAGCCATGCTTAAAAATAAGTTGTAACCCTGCTGGAGTAGCCCTCTTTCTTTGGTTTTCGTAGAATTACTTGAGGGGTTTCGCAAAATTTGAAATTTGACCGATTTAATCAGCCAAAAACAATCGTTACAGAGGGGTTGTGGACTTTTGTGGATTGGTTCAGAATGACGAGAAAATTTTATAGGGGCATCGGTTACTCTATATTGACGTGTAGGGCCTATGAAAGAAAATTACGTTTGTCTTGTGTGAAGTATTTGTGACGGAGTCTATACATTGAGTCTCATTCTCACCAAAATTATACTCTACAATTTCAAACAAAGCAAAGTAACGAGATGCTTCCAGACTTAGACCAATCTTTGTCACTAGAACTTTATATACTTCCTCTGTATTGGCATTTTTTGGTACGTTGACTGAGACAACTTCTCGATCTGGCAGAAGAATTTTCAAATCTATCTTATTTTTAGCACTCTGAAAAAGAATAAAAAAATAATTAAGGAAAGGCTGACCATTGTTAAGCTGTCTATTTACTAAATGAATTAACTGTTACCTGGTCATCATCAGTAAGAAATTCCTGTATGATTTCATTTTCACCTATAACTCGAACAGCGCAAACTTTTTCTAAATATTGTTCCAGTGCTCTTCTCCTACTGTCTAATTGTTGTTCATTGAGACTAAATGAAATAAAAATTTCCTTTGACAAACATCAGTCAAATTAACTCGTTGAATTAGGCTAGAGCAGACTATTTTGAGGAATCTTCAACTCACGCAAACGGCCATTTGCTTGGAAGCTTGGGAAAACTGAATCCCATGAATTCCTTTTTGAGATTTATGTTGAGATTAGAAAACTCCTTGTATCTGCGAGCACACAGTTGACGTCCAGCCATGTAGATGTTATAAACCACAAATCGCTCACCCGTTTGGTCATTGTATTTGTATTCATAGTCAGGAATGGAAATTGGCAAGGACCTCTTCTCACTATAATCATACGATGGAAAATTGGTTGTTTCTTCATTTGGTTCTAATCTGTCTGCCTCCTTCAATTAAAAAAAATTCCAATATTAGTAGAACTTAATAATTAAAAGAAATACGTTATACCTGTTGCGATACGGAAATCACTGTTAATGTCAGAACATCACCTCCAGATTTAATATGGTCCACCACTTGTCTATGTGTAGCTCCTTCAACATTCACTCCATTTCTGAAAACGAATACAATAATAAATACAAAGCATTTTACTATGAGAAGTGTAAATCATTTAATAAATTTAGTGAAAATGAATTTTAGTAAACTGTTCTGCTTACACTTCCAGAATCCTGTCTGCTTTCTTGAGTCCAGCAACCTCCGCCGCGCCACCATCGAGAACGGCGCTGACATGTTGTAAAGGTGCATACAACTCTCCATTGATACTTTTGAGCTGTCCCCCTTCACTCACTTGCCCTCGGACATTAAATCCAAACCCGGTTTCTGTTTTCACTATTTTGACAACACGTGGAGCCCAGGGAGTTTTGCTGTCATCATTGCTCATACTGTGTTTGTATATTTGCTCTTGCTGAAATGAAATTGAACTTTGATTGAATCATTCATGCTCACTACATTTTACTTAGGTCATCCTCATCACCAGCAGGCTTCCCACCAGGGGTGGAGTCCCCACAACTTAATTAAATCAACAATTTACTTAAAAAAATTAAAGTGGGCGGATACAACTGAATACTGGTTACTACAATTTATTGCTTGCCTTCTTGTCAACCGTCGGAACTCCACGACAAACCGTCGAATAGTAATTTGAAATTCTTCGACAATGACAATGCTTCTGTTGTTCAATTTACTTGATTTTCAAAACAAAATCTAACGATTCAATTTATAATAAGCAAATCTTAAGCACAATGAGTAGTCTAACGTACTAATCTGCGGACCTTTTTCTCACCTTCCATGTGTCATATCTTTTACTTTTACTCTAGGCTAATGGGGTGCAGTGGGTGCATGTATGGATTAATGTCTATCTCAAAATTGAGCGTACTTGTGAATATCCAAATTATTATTTTATTTTACCAAAACAAACTAAAACCTCGGATTTNAATTTATAATAAGCAAATCTTAAGCACAATGAGTAGTCTAACGTACTAATCTGCGGACCTTTTTCTCACCTTCCGTGTGTCATATCTTTTACTTTTACTCTAGGCTAATGGGGTGCAGTGGGTTCATGTATGGATTAATGTCTATCTCAAAATTGAGCGTACTTGTGAATATCCAAATTTTTATTTTATTTTACCAAAACAAACTAAAACCTCGGATTTTTGTGAATGTAATTTTTAATTAAATATTTGAATTTTTATATATTTATATAAAATATATTTATATATTATATATATTATATAAAAATATATATATATATAATATATATAAATATGTAATATGTAATATATATTAAATATATATATATATATTTATATATGAATTGGGCTTATTAGAATATTTGAATATTTGAATATTTATATATTTATATATAAATATTAAATATATATATGAATATTTATATATTTATATATTTATATATAAATATTAAATGTATATATAAATATTTATATATTTATTTCACAATAAATATTGAAATATTTATTGTGAATGTAATTCTTAATTAAATATTTGAATTTCTCTGAGGGCAATGAACTCTGCAGCGAATACGCAGACGGATGAATTTTCCTCTCAGAATGGTTTTTTAAGTTTCTAACCTTTGTATGCTACAGATTTGAAAGTGTTGTTTTGGATATTTACAAGTACGCTCAATTTTGAGACAGACATTAATGCATCAGGGTTTATTATTAGCATAAGGTAGCAGCGGGTGCATTATAATCTTCTCTATGTTATTTTTACTCTAGATTAGACTAATACACTAGTCTTCATTTGGTTTTATAATTGTGGCTGAAAATTATTTGTATTTTTAAAAATTAATCATTCGAAATTTTAGCGAAAATGTTACCAAGTATCACGTGATAAAAGTATCTTATAAATTTAAAATCAGTAATACTTGTATGTTAATACCGACTAGTCGATTCAGAATAACGGAACATTTGCATTGCAGAGCACTCCTTCCTCGACAATTGAAGTAAGTCACATGTCGCTCGATCGACAATTAACAGTATATTCAGAATGTCACAAATTGATGGCGGTCAAGTGAAATTTTGAAATTTTATTTTTGAGATTTACTCGAAAAAGCTTTTTAAATGCTCTAACGTAAGTTTACAAAGATCAACGACCTTCCGAGCAAGCCCATCGTGAGAAAACTAAAAATATGACAAGATATTGGGGAGGTTCAAGGGGAGAGTAATAAATTAAAAATGTCGAATCTATTTCGTTAAAGTCATCAGCAATTCTAGCCATTTCTCTTCAAAAGTTTGTTTCTAAACGTTTCCACTATTGTTGCATGTGTTGTGAACACTAAAAATGTGTTCGTAAATTGAAAAACAATTTATCAAAAGAAACTTCCGAGTTCCATGAAGCCGAATGAAAAATGGATGCTCCTTTTGTTCTTTAGATTTGAATTTTTTGCAAACAAAGGAAGAACTACCATTGGCTAGTAGCCTCTAAATAGTCCGATCAATCAGAATAATCCACGCGACGATTCCAGAGAAATCTTAGAATCGATGCGTCTTTCTTTGTTAGCTAGTGCCCCAACAAGCTCTTTACAGAAAGATCCATTCTGTCTATATTTTGTGCAAAAATGTTCTCTGCAACTTTTTTAATTTTTTTTTTTTTTTTAATGTTTCCAACTCAGAGAAATAAATTACAATTACCTCAATTACAAAGAAAACAACAATTTGTCAGGTTTCGAGGGAGATATTAGAAATGAGAATGAAGATTTAGAGGATTTGGAGGAGCCGCTGCCTCCAATTGAGAACGACAGCGACGAAGACTGGGAACCAGAACCTGGTCCATCAGTTCTAATTGAGCCCAGGCCTTACTATTGTGCCAATTACTACGAGTAGTAGTGCAATTGGATATCTTGGGATACTTTTTGGTCTTCCAAGTTCCCAAAAAAACGAGAACCTTGCCATGTTACTTGTAGAAAATTTGGAAGCATTGAAAACTTTTTCATGTCTTGTTGATCATTGTGAATGAGATCTTTTATTAGGTCAAAATGGCCTTTTCCTATTATTTCTACCGAACTAAATGGTTATCTGACTTAGAACATTTTGTCCTGAGGATTTATTTTCATTTTACATTAAAATTACCTTAAAAATATGTGTAATGTTTCCAGATTGACACCTTTTGCTTGTTTATAGTGCAATAGTTACTTGAGGCATAGCTAGATGGTCTTCGCGCAGCTTAAAATTTCGCCAATCTCATTATGCAATAGTATAGGTAAAACATCGTCGTTATGCATTGTGAATAGAATTTAAAGGACAAGGGTTATCTGCAAAAAAAAATTTATTTCATAAATTTTGAAAAATTTGTAAAACATCAACAAAATGAATGGCAGGTTCGTAAGTTAAGCTAACTTTTAGTTCAATTGATGTATAACCTTCCCGAATTCGTGATTGAGATAATCTAGAAATAGGTCAAAATTAGAAAGTGTGAAGATCTGTCGTGCACAAGTTTAATTTCTTCATGAGATTGACAAACTTTTGAATTTGAAAGCCCGAAAAAGGTTACGCCCAAATCGTTCGACAGTACACTAGGCTTTCTTACTATCTAATTGGCCAAACCTTTTTTCGTAATTTGTCTTAAAAAGAACATTGATACATGCTGACTTTAGGAAGATTACACAAACAAAAATTAAAATTAAACTTCAACAAATTTGTTAAGGGACAATGATTTAGGCTACATGTACAGAGTCGCGTCAGCGAATTTTATTTAGACGACGATAATAATTCTGAATCGTGGCTACAAAGATGAATGTGTAATGGTAGACTCAATTGCGTTTAGAGTTACGTCATAAAGTACGCTTGCGGTTGAAATCGGTAATGAAAAATACAAAACAATGAAGCAAAGTAGAGAGAGGGGTCGGCAGGTTCTATGTTGCGTGAGGGGAAGAACATCCACAAGGGTCATACTCCATTCCCCGATTTGATTTCCTTTCACAACTCTTCATTTCTCATCAATACAAAATTACTTATTGCCTGAACAAATATCTGGTTCGATTAGGTATCCAAGAATCATCCCTAGGGACGTTATAACATCTAAAAACTCACATCGCGATTAGAAAAATTCTTGTCGCGAAACTATTTCGAGACTTTCGCGTCAAACTCATATATTGAATTTGTCATCGCATAAGTGAAATTCACTGTCGTGACTATGTACAGTAGCTTTAAAGGTAACAAAAAATAATCCTAATGTTGCTTAACAAATGAACTTATTCAAGTAGCTAATGAACAAAGGCGACCAAATCCATAATTTGCATAAAATTGCATAATCATTAGCTCTTCGCTTACTTTATAACTTAAGTGTCACCGATTGCAGAAAAATGATGACGACTGAAATCAACTTGTCCCTCATACATCGCATATAGTGCATAATTTCAAAATAGCGCTTTATATTGCCTAATCCTGTAGAAAAATGCACAACTTTGCCTTCTTTTGCCCTATTTTTCGGCGTCCCTAACGAAAACTAGAAGTTATACATGCTCGAGAAAGACCTCACTCAAATTTTTGGAGATAGTACATGTTTTTGATCCGCGATATGTCAAAGATTCATTGCTGGCCATTGTATTCAAACTTCAGCCAAACTTCTCATATTTGGAAATTCCGCTCCATAAAATAGTTAAGCATGAAATTATTATTGAAACATTATGGGATAAAAACAGTGACCTATCTCCATTTTCCATCTCGTCCTTTTTTTCTACTGTCCATGACGGCAGACGCCCTCTCGACACGTCTGAATTCTGGTTCTCATGTCTCACAAAATTTTCGCTTTCTACTCCTGAAAATCAGTGATCCCCAGCGGCGCATATTAATCGTCACAGTCCTCGTAAATCCGAATTGACACAGTCAATTCGGATTGACGAGTATAAAATTGCATAAATTAAAATATTTAGAGTATAATTCTGAGTAATAAATCGCATAATTTGGTTTGCCTTGCTAATAAATAAACCTAAAAGAAGATAAATGATTAAAAACCCAATAACCTGACCTAGACAGACATGGACATAAATCAGAAGTAAATTTAACAAAATCCAAGTGTATTTCCTTGGTTCGCTAGACGGTGTAACAGTATAATTTTTGGTTTTGTTAGTTCAATTTGCTAGGTTTTCCTTCAGGTTTATATGGTTTATAGTTTCTGAACATCCTCAACTCCTGTTTCAGTTTAGGTAAGTTTTTGCAGTTTCATTTATTCTCATTCTTTTGCTACTTTGAGGTTTTACTTGCGAACCTTGTAATAGCTGTTGTGTATAATTGCTTATAGTATCCTTGGTTCTTAGCTCATTTTTCAAGGATTTTGCTTCGGCTTATTTCTTGAATTTTTGTTAGGCATAATTTTTTTAGGTAGTATTTCTAATTTTAACTCCGATCCTTCAACACACTATATCTGCACACTCCTACTACTTATTCCACATTTGATACGTATCTCTGCTGCATTCCTGTGCTTTAGCTCACATATCCTAGCTCTATACTTTATCCCGCTCACTTCTTTGTTTTAACCCACAAACCTTTTGCGTCACTCCTCCACATTAACCTAGAGTAAACGGGAGAGATATGGATGGCATCTTGAGGGCACACATAGGTGCAAAAAAGGTGCATAGTTTAGTATCACTCACAAGTTAGTTGTAAGAAGTGAGTATAACAAATTCAAACTTTTTGGAAGTGTTGCACAAAAACTCGAAAGAAAACCTATCAAATGTTGAGTTTCAAAATTTTGACCACTCCACTCCACTCCACTCTCTCCTACTCATTCGAATTTCGAAGAGGCATCGACCCCAAGCTTTGCTTAAGTTTGGATTAAGATAAATCCGAAATTAGAAAAACAGGGTTGTCATATTCAATATAGAATCCTTAGGCTAATCGGCTTTAGGAAAAAATGACAAAATGAAAAAATGAAAAAATTGACAAAATTGACAAACTGCTGACCGAGTTATAATAAACTCGGTCAGGTATCCTTCCTCACNTAGAATCCTTAGGCTAATCGGCTTTAGGAAAAAATGACAAAATGAAAAAATGAAAAAATTGACAAAATTGACAAAATGCTGACCGAGTTATCGAAAAACTCGGTCAGGTAACCTTGCTCAGTATTTTGTCAACTTTTTAGTCAGGGCCCTCAAAATCGGCCTCTTCGCTTGTAACCATGTACTGTACTTACAGTGGAATAGAAAATCATCATCAGCACATTAATCCGTCTGCATATGCACGTGTTAACTCAACAATTCAAAGAGTATGATCAACGTTTGCTCATGTGTGAGATTAATTCACGTCAGAAATTTTTATTGTATACAATTCTCGATAGATTGCACTATAGGGCAATATGGGAAAATTTAGAATTAATTCACATGGGAAAAAAGAAAAAACTGAAAGGCCGTATTAATTCAATGCAAATAAAGACGGCTATCAACTGATGTATCATCGTAAATCACTATACCCCGTGATTCTGCATTTGTTTTCATTGGAGACAAAAACTGTTTCACTAGCACGTATCGGTTACAACTTCCATTATTTTCTTAATTTAATTGGAATTTTTATTTTTAAATTAGTCGAATTTATTGTTTACCTGCAGATATCGGTAAACATCAATCAAAGTCCAAAATTAAGTTTCAACTCGTGATCTATAAAACTCAACTTGTGATCTTCAAGGTAAAAAGTTGTTGTTCTACTCTTACAAAATCAACCATCCATTCCAGTCCACTGTGAAGTGAAAGGAGTGAAGAATTGGAATAGTTGGCCTTTTAAAATTAATTATTAATTGTAAAAGTCCAACTATTCCAATTCTTCACTCCCACTCCCCGAAAGCGAGTGAAGAATGGCCAACACTGCCTTTTTGTTTGTTTTCAATTTCTCCTGTTGTGAGGGAGGAAACAATGGGGAAAAGTTTCATTTGAAAACCCCTCACTTTTCTGTTTCGGAAAATAAGAAGCCAAGTTGTCTCTAGATTGAGCTCATTAGAGAAAGCAAACTCTACGACAAAGTGAAAGTTTTATTATTCGTTATTTTATTAACATAATAATCGTTATGGCATCTGAATATTGAACTAACAAGCACTTTTGTACTAAAAATCGATACTGAAATGGAGATCAAATCAGTCAAAGGTCAGCATGAACCCCTTATAATTGAAAAGTGTTGCTCACTAAACGCTAAACGAATAAGTCATCTTTCTCTTTTTAGTAAGTTACAGTTAAAAATTTCCATTGAAAAAGAAGAATGAATTCCGTATAAATTGTTTCTTCATGAGAGTAAAGTAACAAAAGTTAATGATAATTTAGAGTTTTGTATTGAATAGATCAACGTTTTTCGACTTTAATAAGCTCTGTTGACACAGAACCTTGGATTAGATAACAAAAATGTCAGATAGTCGGGAGTAGTATGTATAGGATGATTTTCCCATCAAGATGGCGGCCAAAATCTATTTTTGTTCACCCTAAGACCCTNAGATCAAATCAGTCAAAGGTCAGCATGAACCCCTTATAATTGAAAAGTGTTGCTCACTAAACGCTAAACGAATAGTCATCTTTCTCTTTTTAGTAAGTTACAATTAAAAATTTCCATTGAAAAAGAAGAATGAATTCCGTATAAATTGTTTCTTCATGAGAGTAAAGTAACAAAAATTAATGATAATTTAGAGTTTTGTATTGAATAGATCAACGTTTTTCGACTTTAATAAGCTCTGTTGACACAGAACCTTGGATTAGATAACAAAAATGTCAGATAGTCGGGTATTACGAATAATTGTTCAGTGAATTTTTGGAAAGAATATTTATAAATAATAAAAATATGACAAATTGATACTATGTCTCATTTGTTTGCTGAATTAAAATGAAAAGTAAATTTATTTAATTTTAAACAATTGTTTTAACGCAGTAATCCGTCTGATCTAAAATTCATATTTTTGTTCGATAGTGTGAACACTCAAATAGTGACAAATTCAATTGAAGTCTCACAGTCACCTTCTATTGCGGTTATTAAACTTAAAATTATTGAACAATTTGAGGGTATTTAATAGCGAAAACTTGTTTAATTGTATATTAACTATTCATAGCTTTTTACGTAATTTTGTGATTTGGTATTCGTATAATTTAAAGAGAAATGTTGAAATTTGTTATTATTTTTTCGTTGNTCAATTGAAGTCTCACAGTCACCTTCTATTGCGGTTATTAAACTTAAAATTATTGAACAATTTGAGGGTATTTAATAGCGAAAACTTGTTCAATTGTATATTAACTATTCATAGCTTTTTACGTAATTTTGTGATTTGGTATTCGTATAATTTAAAGAGAAATGTTGAAATTTGTTATTATTTTTTCGTTGTTTTACCACTTGCTTTCTTCTATCCACGTTCATTTGGTACCTAAACTCGAAAATGAAAATTTTTATAACTTTTTAACTAATTGTTTTTATTTTGAGCCAGATTCAGATGAAGGGATTGAGAAACCAGATCCCGATTTCAACACAACGATATTAGAAATTATGAAGAATGTTGCAAATGTCAACGAACTTAGAAACAAAAGCCTTTCCTACCAAATCGAAAAAGGATGGGAAACAGCGACAAAATAAATAAAACCTAAACTGTTGAATTTGAACAAAAAAATTTTTTTCATTTTTCAAATTTTCAAAAAAAAAATTTCTCAAAAAACTGCATATCTTCCAAAGTCCATATAACTGCAACAACGCTCGGGTTCCATCCACTGGCTATGAGAAATGGTATTCACTGACATAAACCATAGATGGTACAAGGGGGGCAACAAGAAATACTTTGGGCCTGTCGTATATAGTAACTTATAACCCATCTTGTAGGAAGTTGGGTTTGAATTAAATCAGCCAATAGGAGACCAGGGTTGAAAATTATTTTAACAAATGACTTGAAACAGCTCAACAGAAAATTAATTAGGTTTAAGCTGCGATGCAGGAGATTCAAGAAAGAACGTCTTGCATGCTCTTCTAAATTTGCAATAGATGTTCAGATTTAAGAAGTTGGGACTTTGTTGAAATCACAAGGGAGAATAGTGGTTGCTTCTAAGAAGGATTGTGAAAACTAGGAAAAGTGAAACAGGTTAGAAAGATGACTTTCTTCGCTTTTTCTTTGCCCTTTCACCAAAAGAACCAATTTAATATTCGGGGATTATTTTGCAACCTTTCGGTAGCAAATAAATCTCCAACCAACCGATAGTTGATGACTCACTTGCAAGATCAAAGGAATTGTCGTTCATGAACTTCTCCATGTTACTCGATTTCATCAACGAAATCCATCTGATAAAGATCATTTTATCACAATTGTAATGAATTTATTCAACATTATTATGATACAACATGGTTCATAAGTTACTACGGGCTTTCAAAAATGTGTAACTAGTCACAGGAATGACCAATCGACACGGTTGAGATGCTAAGTTAAATAGCATTAGAAGGAATACCATATTTTTCTGGACTATACCTGCCACAGGTTGCTAAGGTCAAATTCGTGTCAAATGTAAAAAAAATTTTTGCATGGGGTATTTCTGTGTAGAAGTTAGTCAATAATNAAATTATTATGATACAGCGTGGTTCATAAGTTACTACGGGCTTTCAAAAATGTGTAACTAGTCACAGGAATGACCAATCGACACGGTTAAGATGCTAAGTTAAATAGCATTAGAAGGAATACCATATTTTTCTGGACTATATCTGCCACAGGTTTCTAAGGTCAAATTCGTGTCAAATGTAAAAAAAATTTTTGCATGGGGTATTTCTGTGTAGAAGTTAGTCAATAATTTCAAAACAGTTCCTACTTACCAACTAACTGTTTTGGAAATATTGACTAACTTCCACACAGAAATTTCCCATGCCAACCTATTGCAAAAAATTTTTTTTTTACATTTGACACGAGTTTGACCTTAGCAACCTATGGCCAAGATAGTCCAGAAAAATATGGTATTCCTTCTAATGCTTTCTAATTAACTTGGCATCTTAACCGTGTCGATCGGTCATTCCTGTGATCAGTTATACATTTTTGAAAGCCCGTAGTAACTTATGAACCACGAAAAAAAAATATTTTTTTCAATTTATTAATTCAGTTTTACTATTTTATGTTAGATTTGAGACAATATTAAGAACAGTAAGTTTAGTTCACAACGTTTATAGTATAACAAAATATAGATATACTCCTGGTCATAATTACATAACGTAAGGAAGTTATTTTTGACCCGCACTCTTTGATGAAGTAAGCAACTGTTTTGTTATGTCAAAATTACGTCGCTAAGTAGACTTTTTTGAATCAAATGATATTATTTTATTGAAGAACATACAAAAGTAGTATTGGACGAAGAAAATATCAGGTCTCCAGGCTCAAAGGATCAAAAGTTATGATTTATTGAAAATCAAGTATTTTCTAAACTAAATTCTGACACACCTAACCTTTCACTACAGTGCAACAAGGGTTCTTTCTTAAGACCGATGGAAGCTACTTTAGTTCCATGCCCTTTTGCTGGGGAAAGCAGGATAGTCTTTGTTTTCGTAGAGAAAGTAGTAAGTTTAAATTTTTTCTGGGAAAACACTTTCCAATTTCAGAAAGTCCATTGAAAAGTAAGATACAAAGTTGAAAAAATCAACTCTCTACTATAAATGTTTCAGAAGTTATAATGTTTTAAATACTGAAATTTTTGAATATTTTTTTGAAATGCTCTTAGTACATCGTCTCAAAAATATGTCTAAGATTTTCAACTTTAAAAAAATCATAACTTCTTTTCTAGTGATCGTAGAGACTTGATTTTTTTGAACTCATACGCTAGTTTTCAATGATCTATCTGAAACTGTGAAGAGGTTGACCATAAAAAATTTTCTTTAGAAGATATACTTCACAAAATCTTAAGTCCACTCCTTCCCCAGCAAAGAGCATGGAATAAAAGTGACTTCCAACGGTCTTAAGAACCTGTGAACCAGTGTATAGTCTCAGAAATTCAGAACCCAATGTTCCAAAACATTGAATTTTAAATAAATCATAACTACCTGGACACCTGATCTTTACCCAAATTCCCTACTTTTGTATGTTCTCTCATTTGATCCAAAAAAAAAAAAAAAAAATTTTTTTAGTGAACTTAAGTTGTACATAAATTATAAAACAAAAACTTTCTCCAGCAAAGAGTATGGACCAAAAGTAACTTCTCACCGTTTTATAAATTTCCCTGCTACTAATCAAATATCGTAAAATAAATTTCTTTCTGTTAATAATTTCTTACTCCTATACCCTGTCATTTTGTGTTAGTAAATATCTAACGTTAAATTAATAATAACGAACGGTCGTGACCAATTAAATTGATCTATTACCCACCTTAAGATGAAGTCAGAAGAAGATCAAAGTTTATTTATAAATCCTCTCTACTACCACACAAATTCTCTTCTTCTATCCTAAATCCTAAATGAGTAGAGTATCAACTTTCACCGGAAATAGTATGTTTTTCTCAACTTTTACCAAGGGAATGAAAGGAATCTGTGATTCCTCTTAGACACGTAATCCAATAATGTGATGCGTTGAGATGGATTCCTATAGGAAATAAATTAAAGCTCAAGGGAGCGGATCCTTTGGTATTAGGTCTAAGTTAATCTGAAAGTTATTTGAGACGAGAGAAACTGTGGTCAGTTGAGGGAAACATTGGAAGAAAAATAATTAATTGATTCGTGAAAAGATTACCAAAAAGAGAGAAAGTACCGACTGAAGGGAACTGGTGAAAGTAAACCAATGGAGAGACAGGAAACTGATATTCACTCAGGTTGAGCCCTTATAGACTCTCTCTCTCTATAGAACAAGAGTGAAGAAAAAAAAAAGTGTAGATAAGCCAAACTTTCTCCAATAAGAGAAAAGCGTCTGTTTAGCTATCTCTTGTTCTCTTCAACTCCTCGATGAGAAATGAGTTAAAGTGAGAGTTTAAGCTTATTCTCCTCCCTTACATCTAAAAAATCAACTAAAGTTTAGCCAGGGAGAAAGTCTTCTTTGGTAGATTTCACTTTCTACTTTTTATAAGGCCTACCATTTTGTCCTCTCTTTCCTAAGTCGAAGAAAGAAACCTTCTGAATAGGATTAACTCAACTTTTCCTACTCACAACCCCCACTACTTCTCCAAAAAAAGAAAACGGAAAAAGTTGAAAGAAGAAAATTCACAAGTTGAAACTTGAGGAGAGAGCGGAAATTTCTCGTTTGCCTTTAAGTAGCTTATGGTTTTTGATCTTTTTCTCTACTTTTTTCTGTTTTTTTTTTTTTTTTTTTTTTTTTTTTTTTTT